>LPNX010840500.1:180467-242674 GCA_001517045.1 Pseudotsuga menziesii | reverse complement strand
TTGAAAAATTGAAAAACACCTAGGGGGACTTAGACATGTTCATATGACTCAAAAATTATGTCTATCATGCTTACACATTGACACATAGACTCTAATAACCCCAATAGGCCCAAATGCCAAGCCGACCACCCCAACTTTGGAGGTATGGAGTGAAAAACTCAGAAATTATCAGTCGTTTATTCAACAACCAATAATAACCAAGGGAAAAAACACCCTGGGCTGATCGGATTGACAAATGAAGTCTAAGAGACCGAGTCGCTAGAACATTTATTACAACTCCCCATGGGGTATGAACATGTGATATGATACAACAAGCACTTCCCAAAAGTACTTCCATAGGTCTTTTGAAGTCCGAACAAGTTAACCCTGTCTGGTTCACTGGGCTCACTTGATAAAAACCACTAACTACAACTTAGGTGATAACATAAACAAAGCCCATGAACTGACTGATAAATGCATAAGTAAACATAACACATAACCCAATCACATAACACCCGATTTTAACGTGGTTCACCTCTAGGATGGAAGTTACGTCCACAGAACTGTGTTTTCATTATAGCTCAGGGGAAGGTAAAACACAGTTCTGCTGCACTGCATATGTAGCTCAAGATCTTCTCTCTTAGATCTATTTTCTTCTCTATATTTCTCTCCTACAATATGCTCTTCCCTCTCTGTCGATCCCTGCGGATCGTTACATGCATGCTCTATAAGCCAGCTACTAGTTACAGTAAGATTGCTTTCGCTAATAACAGAACCAGAGCTAGGATTTTACAACAATCTAATAATCTACAAACAACTAACAACTGAGCGAACCAACCAACCAACCCTTTTACAATACAAAATATGTCCCTTTATAGACAGCCCGAAGGTCTTGCCATTACAACACTGTGGCCCTGTCCCAACAGTAACCCAAACCCTAATCAGTGACAGTCGGCCATATCTGTACTTGAGGTAGCCACTTTTCATCATACCACAACTCTCTGCAGTCTTCCATGCTTCCCGGCATTGATCATGGGTACTGTGCACCGCTTCGCTTTTTCTGTCCTTCGTCTTCAATGCTTCAGCCTCGTTGCTCCTTTTCCTTTATGAGGGTTGTTGAGCCCTCCTGTCTCTGCCACTGCCTTCAATGCAGTGGGTGAGCTCTCTCTTCTCGGCCACTCAGGTACCGTCATCTTCCTTGACTTCTCTATCTTAAAAGTCATGGTTTCCGGCTCTGGTCTGTAGTTGGAAACGTGCTACGGCGTCATAGCTCTATCTTATCTTCTCTCCGCCAAAACTATCTGTCCGCTAAACTGGCAGCTTCTACTGTAGCTGCGAGACCTTGCTCCAACACTCAAGGTTCAGTTGGTCAACCGCTTTTTCATGCTATCTAATAGCTCCATTCAGGATCCCTTTTTAGCTATTGCGTTCACCAAGGGGGTTCCCATATATTTGGATGGAAGGTAGATCTCATGGAAACCCAAGATATAACAAATATTTCATCTAGTGATTTGAGCAGTGTGAAAGAAAAATACCTGTGATTTTTTTCGTTGGTTTCCAATCCTGAAGCTTTACCAAAATTGGATAGACAGTCCTTGAGATTTATGGCTTCCTGGGCTGAGGGGTAACCCATCAACATGGTTTCATCCACAAATTGTTGATGAGTTTGAGTATCCCCCCTTGGGTGAACTCTGATCCCTCTTAGATAATTGTTGTCCCTCATTGTTGTAATTGACCATCCTAACCCTTCTGCCATAAGGATTAAGAGGAAAGGGGATAAAAAATCCCCCTGTCTTATACCTCTCATTGGTTTTATGAGACTAGACAACACTCCAATTACAAGAATGAAGAAAAAAGCTAAGGAAACTAAATTCATTACCCACTCAGTCCAGACATCTTGGAATCCAAAGGTTATCAGCATTTTCCTCATAAATTGCCAGTTAATTTTGTCATAGTATTTAGCTATGTCAAGCTTCACCATCATTCCTAGAATTTTCTCAGTTCTTACTAAATGTAGCACTTAATGGAACAAGATAATGCCATCCCTTATATGACGAACTTCTACAAACCTCGACTGTTCTAGAGAGATCAACGAAGGTAGGAGGGGTTTGAGTCTATTCACAAGAACCTTATTTATGTTCTTATTGATTACATTACATAGACTTATGGGTCTAAATTCATCTGGAGAATCGACCTCTTCATACTTTGGGATAAGAGTGAGGGAGGGTGCATTGAATGCTAGTAGGATCTTCCTTGAAACCCTAGATTCTGTTAGGATTATTAATCCTCCCTTGACCATACTGTCTATTAGATTATATTTTCCTAACTTAGGATCCTTAATTCATTATTTGGGTCCACTTGGCCTAATGGATCCACCTAGATCAGTTACTAGAGTGTGGGGAACACTGTTAGAGGTTAACTGCCACTTACTGCATGTGCATGCATCAGTTTGCATGCCTCCTAGACCAATCCCTACATTTTAGGACCAATTGGGAGTCTTGGCACCAACCTCCATTAGTTAGGTGGAGTTGGAACTAGTTAGTCTTAGTTAGCCCCCAGTGACATTCCATTACTTCACAATTAGTTAGGTAGCACTATAAATGATCCAGGAGGATATTGGTGGCCACCGACCTATTCCTCTTGGACCCCCACAATTGTTTCTTTCAGTTTTCTAGTTTCCTTAATTATAGCACAGTTTACTATTTTTTGCAGTTTTCGGGTCCTAAACTTCTGAAACCATTTTGAGGCCCTAAATGACGTTTTTTCGGCATCGAATGGTCAGGAAAATGTGAGTCCATTCAAGACTTCATGTGTTTTGTTTATGGATTTAGTCCTTACATAGATCTTTCTAATGATGTATCATGAGCATCAAACGGAGGAAGTATGCTAAAGTTATGACCCTGGGAAATTGATGTACCAAGTTACCTAACGGGGATCACATTCTGGCGTTTCACCTCATAGGGTTAGGTTTTTGGATGTGTAGGGTTTCCATTGTTTCTCAATAATATGTAGGCCTTTGAGCCTCATTGTAACACAAAGTTCGGAAACATGTAGCCGCCACATCTCTTCTCAGAGATAAGCTACCAGCACTCTAGCTAGTTTATTTCCATTTTGTATGTAATCAAGTTTCAGTTATTGATTAATGAAATGAAGTGTTATTTCCACTGCATATTTGTTTCTATGGTTATTTTGTATTTTGTTGCATTCCTGCATAAATCTGGATTAGTGGTATCAGAGAAATCTGCTCTTTCTCGATCCTTCTTTGCATGTCCCCAACAAGGGCGTGGTATAAAGAATTAGGGCTCGATCTGGTTAAACATTAGCAAGATCAGCCTCGCAAATCCCGACAGCCACCCATGGGGGATGAAAATAAAGATGAGGGTGTAGAAGATCCTATCAAAATGTTGCTCAAGGAGCCCCTTGAAAAACAAAGAAACACGATGATGGATAACTTTGCCCAAATCCTTCAATGACTTCCCACTGGCGGCACATCTTCATTTAGTAGCCACTCTGGAGGCACAACCCCTTTTAAGGTACAAGTAAACTTCAACATTCCCATATTTGATCACCGAATAGATGCAAATTCCGTAGATAGGTGGTGTTGTAATCTCACAGATCACATAAGGTTACCGATAATACATACTAAAACATACATACATAACAGAGACAAGAGATAAGAACAAGTCGATGAATTAACAGATTATATTAGCATGAATGGGTCCATACAATACAGAGAACTGAACCGAGTTCTCTTCTAGCTCAACGGCCTAATATATATGATTACAAAATAGTTACAAAATAACTACCTGTCGGTTCGGTGAACTGACATGACCTTAGGTGGCCGACCTAATCTCTAGTTTAGTCGACCAATCGACTTAGTCGGCCGATCGACTAAGTCGGCTATTGTTCAAGTCAAATTACCGAATTGATCCTCCAACATCTTCCCCATGAACAAAATGTTTCTTCATCCCGAAGAAATAGGGAGGTACAAAAATCTTCCTTTCTGTATTAGTAGTCATTATGATGTGCTTGGTCTTCATGGGTTGTGAAGTCTGATGGTCAGTCTTTTCTGTACACAGACTTCGACAATTGCTGGGGCTGTCACTGTTAGGTGATTTTGGAAATCTGTCCAACTTTGCAATATTTTTTGGATGTCAATGGTGAGTGTAGTCAGACTTGATAAGATCGACATCTTCTCTGAAATGGAGATTTCAGCTATTCTCTCCATGTCGGGGCCCATAAACTGGTCCTTCTCCTTTGCAGGGTCTATAAGTCATTTCATCTACGGGCAGATGATGTCGACTTTTTCCAAGTTGGGAATAGCTTGGTGCACCCACTGATGAGCTTCTCGCTTGAGTTTCTGCAATTTAGTTGTCTCCAACACTATTTGATCTTCAATTGTGCTTCTAAGTGCTGTATCAGTGGTCTTCCTCTTCTCAAGCGCTTGGATCTCCTGTCGGGTCTGCCTAGTTTGTTGATAGACTCGCCCGTAGTAAGTAGGCTAGTCTCGTAGTATTTATTCCATGATAACAGACTCTTCCATGTGATCTTGTAACACTTTGTAGGCTTCAGAAAAGGCGGTGTGTTGCACCATCAGTAGTTAGACGGTTTCTTCTTTTTGCTTCTCCTTTATTTTTGGAAGTTGTATTTGGAGTGTCGACACCATGCTTTCAAATAGCTGATAAGCTCTTTTGAGTGATTTTTCGGTGTCGACCTCTACTGGTCCTGGCATTACTAATTGTGTAAGGTTTTTGCATTTGTTGAGGAACTCGACCTGTTGTTCATCCTTGTTGTCGAGTTCCTTACATCTCTGTTGGCTCCTTGTCTTTGCTTCGACTACTAGGGTTTTCAGGAGTTGTCCTAGCTCTGCATCAGTCAGTGAGGTTGCATCTTTCAATTTGATATGGACCTTTGATGGCTGTCCATGATGATCCTTCTTTTGTTTCTCCTTCTTCTTCTTAGGCTTTTCCATTTCTGTTTGTGTCGGAACCTGTGTACCTGTGAAAGTCGAGTCAGGATTTTCGGTTTGTGGTAAAGCAGTCATTGATGGCTTCTTTGTTTAGGCAGGTAGGATGAATGCTGCCTCTAGTTGGTTAGATGTAGGGGGTGCAGAAGTGGATGCAGTTGGTGCTGATGGTTGTGGTGTGGTTTGTTCTGAGTCCGCGGGTGGTGGTGGTGGTGGTGATGGAGTTGGTGAATGGTAGGGGTTGTTTGGGTTGGTGGAAGTGAGGTCAAGAGGTGGATTGTCGATATGAGGAGGTGAATCCAAATCAGAGAAGAGTTGGTTGATTTCTTGATTTATATCGTCGATATTCTCTTCTTCTCCTCCAATCAGATCAGTGGCTGGTAGGTGGGGTTCTGGTACAGTCGGAGTAATAGTCGAGGTCCGACATCCGACAACTTCAGCTTCCTTGTCTAGATTTCTCTCAAATGTCGAAGTGATAGTTGCAAAGATATTTGGTTTGTGTGGTATTTGGCCAGTTTCGGGGACTGGTAGTGGGTACCCATCAACTTCGAAGAGAGGTGATTTTGTAGAGAGCTTCTGCACCTGGGTGAAGATCGTAGGCAATTTTTCTATGTAAGCCTGGAGGTCTCTGTCCCTGTCGAACTTCTTTTTCACAGCTTTCGACATAGCACTTTTGCACAAGTCGAGTGGGATTATTGAATGTTGTTCTGTTATGTGCTCTTCTATTACTTTTGTCGTGGATGGAGGTGGAGGCATAGACACTAGATCTATGACGTTTTCAGGCATTGACATGTGGGTGATCTTGTATTTCTTTGGTCGACCTCATAGTGCTCTTGCCTCGACAAATATTTGGAACTGGGTTTCCACCAGCACTTTATTTGCTGCATTATCTTCTATTATGTCGATGGTCATAGCTCCCAGTTCCTCCTCGTTGTCTGATGATTCTACAATTATAATCTTGCACTTACCTTTTCCTTGTTGTCGTTGTTGTGTTCTTATCTTCTTTATTGCAGCTGTTATCTCTTTCGACAATTTTCGTATAATTTCTTTTGTGAAAGCATATTCTGGTTTTTCTGGTTTTGTCTCTCCCCTTGGCTCCTGGGTCAGGATGAGATTTTCTGTAGCTGGAATGATTACCTGTTGCTCTGCCTATGTTTCTTCTGTCTATGGTTCAGCCCTCTGTGCTGTCAAAGGTTTGATGATTATTTGAAGTTAGCCAGTGTGTGCGACCTGTGTCTCCTCCGACATAAAGGTACTGATGTAGAGGTTCATCTCATAATCCTCTTCTTTCTCCTGGTCTGTTAATGGCTCCTCAATTGAGAAGTCGATTTCCTTGGCCCTTCGCTGGAATTTTTGTTTTTTTCCCAGTTTGTTGAGACAGTTCCCGAAAGATTTGTTCGACCGACGGATAATAATCAAGGGCCTTTGCATTTGATTTTTTTCCCTGCATGTACCACACCGAAGTATGGTCGATCTCTAGCTGGATGTGGAATTTTTTGGTAGACTTTGTCAGATGTTTTGAGGTAGCCTCCATCTAGTCGTGCGGATTTTTAGCTGTTGGAGCCAGTTCTCCAACAACACTTTTCCATCTTCAAGTTCCTTCAAGGTTCCTTTCTGGGAGAATGGTTTGAATCTCCACATGTGGAACCTTGTCGGTTCTTGAAAATTTTGGTTTCCTTTGGGGAAAATATGGTACATGACTATCCATAGTATGAGGGATTGGAACCTGATGATTCCTCCTGTCTCTTGGCATCTTTCACAAATGGTCTTGACCATGTCGGTGACATATTAAGCCCATATGTATATATTTCCATTTGTCATAATGGTGTCGAAAGCCTCTAACATGTCTAATTTGAGGTCACTGCCTCGACCTGCCAGGGTGAGTGTGATGTCTATTATTTTGGCCACAATATGTGGCGTTCGGGCTGTGATTTGACTAATCATCAACTCCTTCGAGTTTTTGCCCAAAGCCAACCTTGTTAGTTCTTTGACCAGTCCCTCTTTAATACCGACTGGTACTGGGTCTCCTTTGTTTGAAAGTCCTATTAGCTTAGAGATGACTTCCCTAGAGATGTCGACCGGTTGGTCAAAGTAAAATCAGCTATTGTGGTACTATCTTATGATAAACTTGATGGCTATTTCTTTTGTTCCACTGAAACTGGCCATGAGCAGTGCATTGACATAACTGAAGATGGTACTGTATTTTATTTTCTCTATAGCTTGAGTAGGCTTCTTGTCGACATAAGCCCATTCTTGCATCTCAGTCCATAGTTTTTTCCATGAGCCTTCCTGCACCTTAGCATTCTTAATATTCTTTAACCTTCAGACCAAAGGTGTTTCTGCAGTCTATAATTCCTTGGCTTTGGCTGAGGATCTAGTCTATTTTGGGGCCATCTTATCGGTTTGGTGGTCGATTTCACTAAGGTATTCTCGTCTTCTAGTTGTCTAGATGCTTTGATGCTCTCTCTGTATGAATTGCGGTGAATGATCCTTCGACGGTCTAGTATTTATAGGGGACGCTTTGGATGTTTTCGTTGATGAGTGTATTGATGGCGGACGTGATGTTCTAGTTGGAACAATTGAGTGTGCGTTAACGGAGAATTGCTTTCGGCGCTCGAGATCATGAATGCATGATGGGACTATTGAGGTCATCGATCGATGTCAGTTATGAAAATGGTCGATGGCGTTATCTCGATGGGCATGATGTCAGTTGTCGAAGTGGTAATTTTCTGTCATAGTTTTCTGCATGTATGGTATTATTTTTCTTTTTGGATTTTTGGATTTTTATAGCTTTTGTTTTAACTGTTATGGCTGTTATATGATTTTTTTTGTTTTTTTTTGTTTTAGTTTCTGCAGCATTTTAGTCGGGCTCCATTAACGATTTTTCAAAATATTATGCCTTGTAACATCCTTAGTTGGACTGATCCATTGGTATATATCTCTTCGACAACATAGGGTCCCATCCATTCTATACGTAGCTTTTTAGATTTACCTTTTACCCAACTATTGTATAGTAAAGCAAGATCTCCCACCAATAAGTTTTTGTTTTTGATGTTTCTGTCGTGCCATGTTTTTTGTTGCTATTTTTGGATTTCTTAATGTTGTATCACGAGTAGTCGGTGTTCTTCTAGTTTAATCAGTTGTAGTAGTCGGTCCTTTCTTCCTTGTTCAACATCGACATGTAGGATCTCTGCAATAATAGGTGTCTATTGTCGGAAGTGTAGTGGAACTACTGCTTCTTGTCCATAGACTAGTCGAAAGGGGGTTTGGTCAGTTGACCATTTATATGCTCTTTTGTATGCCCATAATACTGCAGGAATTTTCTCATCCTAGTTGTCCTTATCAGTATTACATATTTTTGTTAATCCTTTTGTTAATGTTTTATTAAATGCTTTAATTGCTCCATTCGACTGAGGATGGTATGCTGTACTCCGACAGTGGTCGATTTGGAACTGGTCAGTTAGGGTTTTGATAGTTCTATTGATGAAGTGTGTTCCCTGGTCACTAATTAGGGTTAGTGGACATCCAAATCTGGTGATGATATTCTCATAGACAAACTTAGCAGCTATCTCACTAGAACATGTGTCAACTGGTTCTGCCTCTGCCCATTTGGTTAGATATTCAACTACAGTTATGATATACCTTGCACCTGTCCTTTTTGCTGGTATAGGAAATGGTCTTATGAAGTCTATGGCCCAAATTTCAAATGTCAAACTTGGGTTTGCTGATATCAAAGGCATTTCTGTGCTAGGCAGGGGTCGACCTAGTCATTGACATCTGTCACATTGACTTAAAAAAATTTTGCAATCTCTATGAAGTGTCGGCCACCATAACCCTAATTGTTGGATTTTCTTTACAGTTGTGTCTGCTTGGAAATGTCCTCCTGCAGGTCCATAATGTGCTTCATGCATAATTTTGTATTTTTCATGTTCCAGTACACACCTTTTGAGGATGTCATCTAATCCCATCTTGTAAAGAAATCCATTTATAAGACTGTATGGTACAGCTTTCATATCTAGGATTTATTTCTTTTTTGTACTCATTCCTTCTGGTGCTTGTCCATCTTCTAAGAACTGAGCTATTTCCTCTAATTCTGCTGGGACTGCTTCTATCCGAAATAGATGTGCATCTGGTAAGTCATCTTTGAATCCTGTCAACTCCTCTCCTGTGTCGATTCAGGATAAATGGTCGGGACCGACATTTAACTTACCTGGTCTGACAACAACTTTGAATTCGAATTCTTGGAATAGTAGTAGCCATCGACAAATCCTTCCATGATGTAGTAGTTTATTGACGAGATATTTAAGTGCCTAATGGTCTGTATAGAATATAAATGGGTTAGCTGGAAGATAATGTCGATATTTTTGTAATGCAAATACCATTCCTAGTGCTTCTCTTTCTGCTGTTGAATAATTTCTTTCAGCTTTGTTTAACTTTCTACTACTGTAAACTATAGGATAATCCATTCCATCATCTTCTGGTTGAGTTAAGATTTCTCCTATTGATAGGCCTGATGCATCAATATGAACATGGAATTTAATCGACCAGTTTGGAAATGGTAGGATTGGTGCTTCGACTAGTTTTCTTTTTAATTTTTCAAATGATATATGGCACTCTTCTGTCTAGTTGAACTCTTTCTCTTCCCTTAATAGTTCTTCGAGTGGATAGGTCATATCTGAATAATATCTTATGAATTTTTTGTAATAGCCTGTGTATCCAAGTAACACCCTGACTTGTTTTGGGTTTACTAGTGGTTTTAGGTAAAGGATAATTTTGATTTTTGCAAAGTCGACCTTAATACCTTCTTTACAGACAATGTGCCATAATAATATCCCTATGGGGGTCACAAATATGCATTTCCTGATGTTCAGGGATAGTTGAATTTGTTGACATCTCTCCAACATAAGCCTTAGCCACTTGCAATGGTCCTTTAACATGGAGTATATTGTCCAATTGTCAAAGTAGACTGCCATGGTCTTATAAATATATTCTTGAAATGTTTTGACAACAATTCTAGAAAATATTGCAAGTGCATTTTTTAATCCAAAAGGCATAACCTTATAAGCAAAATTCACATACAAATGTTTTTTTTTTTTTCTGATCCTCTTTAGCTATTGGAACTTGGTTATAACCTGAGAATCTATATGTAAATGAGTAGCCATCTATAAATGAGTAGCATTCATGTCCTGCAACCTCATTTAAGATTTCATTTGCATAAGGAGTTGGAAATGGGTCTATCAGTGTCACTTTATTTAGTTCTTTGAAGTTGAAACAAATTCTTAGTTTGGTCGGATCATGTTTCTTAGGTTGTACAACCATTGGACTTGCCCATTCTGATTGGTCAATATGATAGATGATGCCTGCTGCAAGCATCTTATCAATTTCCTTTTTTCCTATCTCTTTGTATTTGTGAGCTAGCTTATATGGCCTTTTCTTCACAAGTCAAACATTAGGTTTAGTGTAAATCTTCACTTCTCCCTATTCGTGGACTAAACCTTTGAGATTTGTATTAATCTTTGGCAAATACATATTGGAACTCTTTTAATAGGTTCACTACTTCTGTGGTCTATTATTCATTCCAGTAGTCTCCAATCTTGGCCATTTTTGGTCGGTCATCATTTGAGATGTCGACTTCTATGGTTTTGATTTTAGAATCTAGCCATTATGTAGCTTTGGCTTCATTTATTGGTCGAATTCCTTCCTTAAACTATGAGAATGTGGCAGGAAAGTTAGCTGCAGTCATTCTGTCGGTTTCCTCTTTGTCAGTTGTTTCAACTTTAAGCACTGTACGAATACGTTTGGTTGTTTCAACATGGTTTGATTTCCATCTAAATCTTTTCCCTTTTGTATTTTCATTTTCTAACTGTAGTCTTGTCAACTATGGTATTGTCCCAGTTTGTATATTGTTACAATTCATTGTCTGTCGGTTATCTTTTAAGGGTTTGTTTTCTATCAGCTGTATAAATTATTTAATCTGTTTTGCTGTTTCGACCAAGTTTTCATTTTGTGGTATAAAGTTGAAATATTTAATGAAATTTTCTATGAGTTCATGCTATAACAATGTTTCACCCCTAGCTTCTTCCATTTTATACCATTTGTTTGGTAAGTCAGCGAGGGTTGATGGAAACAGGTGTGGCCATGTTCGTTCATCCTTGTATCCAAGTCTTCCCCATTCTTTTTCACATGTCTTAATATGATCTTCTGGATTCTGTTGTTGGATTAAAATAGGTATCTGAGCCTGTTTGGTCAACTTCTTTCCTCCAATATTTCTACAAAGAAAGTTGAAGATGCTGTCCAGGTCTGCAGTCTTGTCTGGTGGGTATCCCACCATCTAGCATCTTGTCTTGTAAAAGTTTCTAATAGGATTTGAAGTCATCCATGTTCACCAATATTTTTGGAAACTTGTTCTACATACATGACTGGCGATTCTCTTTCCTTGTATCTTGGTATTTGTGTAGTATTTACATTGGTAGGTTTTAAAGTAGGGTATTCCCTAATTTTCTTCTCAAATATTTTTGGGACAATGGACACTATGAAGCACTATTGGGTGGGATTTTTCTGTACTTTTTCAATATTCCAACACCCTCTTGCTTGTGTTTCGTAGTTCTCGACTTCCCAATCATATAATTCTGTATCTAAATTATAACTGACTGAGTCTTGGTTTCCTAAATGAATTTCTCCATAGGCATTAGGTTCTGTATAATCTGCATTGTTTTGTATCTGATAAAGTTGTCGGATGTCGACTTCTTCATCGATAGGTTCTATCCATGGTTATCCTTGGGATGGATGAATAGGTACAATGACCTTTTGTCCATTTCCTTTTAATTTGATTCTCTCTTTGTCCAGGGATATCGATGCTTTCATCTTTCTACCCCAAGGTCGACCTACTAACGCTAGGAAGGAACTGGATCCTTCCTTAGGGTCAATGATTTCAAAGTCGACTTTGGTCGATATCCCTTTTATCGTTGTATCAACATTTTTCCAGACTCCAATAGGTTCAATTAGGACCTAGTCGGCTAGTTTTAGGTATATACCCGATTCATATAGTCGAGGTCTACCCATTTGTTCCCAAGTGTCACGAGTCATGATATTTACTTGTGATGCAAAGTCAAGCACTACTTGTCGGACATGGTATCCTTCAATTTCTAGGTCGACAAGTGGGTCGACATCACTTTTATCTTTTTTATTTAAACTGCAGATATTCGTTTGTTTATTTTTTGATGTTGTTGTGTTTTATTCCATATAGAAAATCGATGAACTGGGATATTGAGTTGTCTTTTTATATTAGCTATATTAATTCTTTTATTGTGTTATGTCGATTGTCATTAGTCTCTTCCTGTCGTGCAAATTCTTTGAATACATTTGTTGCTTCTTTATATGTTTGTTTTTCTTTAAGTAGATCAGGGTAGACATTCTTCTCTTTTATTTTGCTGATTTTTGGGTTATCACTTCCTCTTTTTGTCCCTTTTCTGGTTACGATATGCAAATTATTTGTGTTTATTACATCATTCTTTTTGCACGCCCGACAAGACATTAACATTCTTTCTTTTATTTATTTTATCCAGCATGGTAGGGCAATCCTCTAGTGAGTGATCCCCTACTCCATAATGAGTACAAAATTTGAGGTCAGTTCTGTCTTTATATGGACAGTATGCATACCGATGTCCCTCCTTATAACATGTAAAGCATTGGATTGGAGTCGACGTGGTCGGTTGTCTTGATTTCCAAAGAATTGACCTCAACCTCCATAGCCTCCACGTCGATTTTCATATTGGTGCTCGTATATTCGACCTTCATATCTATAATTGTTCTGGTCATTTGGTAAGTTTTTTTACTCATTATTTTGTGCAACTGCAGTGGTCTGGTAGACTGTATGATAATTCTGTCAGTTCTTCAGGTTCAGATGGCAGTCGGCTGTGTTATGATTTTTAGTTTTGTAGATTGCACACCAAGATGCCTTGCCGTTCTTCATGTTGAACGGACAATATTTTGTTGAGTGGTCCCCATGCTCTTGGAAGATGTCACAAAAACATTTCATTTACATGAATCGAATGTCATGTCGGCTGATTTCCTGTCAAAAGTTGTCTTTTGAATGTCTGGTTGTCGAGAACTTTGTGCACCAGATATCCTAACTTTTGAGGTTTAATTCTTTTAATGACTTCTGCATGATCTCAAGTTGTTCTTCTAGTCTATGATCAGTGGAGTATGCTGGTATGTCCTCATCTATTTCCACTTGGAGATATTTTGTAAGCACATCTTCGTAATACTTGAATATTTCCAGACTTATGTGTCAGTGTATTTTCTGAGATAAACTTGCAAGAAACCATTGGATTAATAACTGTTCATCTATAACATATTGCAATTGGCTAAGAAGGTCTTTCCATCGCTTATCATAATCGCGGACAGTTTCTCCTGGCTTTTGTGATGTTGTTTTTAATTTCTTTGCTGCCAGATGTTTTTCATCTGGAGTTTTCAAAAATGATAGAAATTGTGCTTTGTTCTTGGCTTTAGTTTCTCGAGGTTGTCTTTTAGAAAAGGTAATATACCAAGTTAATGCCCTTTTCCTCAATCCACCGGTGAACTGTGCCATTTGCCTATCTTTTTTTGTAACTTGGTTAGCCTCCCAATTCGACTCACAGACGAACCAATGTCGTCTGGGGTCCTCATCCCTCTCATATAGAGGAATGTGTGCTGACCCGTGACCCATGTCGGAATCACTGTCGCTGCTTTCAGGAGGTGGTGGTGGTGGAGGTGGGGGTGGTGGGGTTATTTGCTTATTCCTCTCTGTAGAACTATCTTCGGCAGAAATTTCATCTCCGTCGGTTGTTTTTATCGTTTCGTCTTCAACCAACAGTCGGTTGATTTCGGCTTCTTCTACTGATGTCCAACTGCAGTTACATATCAGTAGTTTTGAATGTTTTGTGTCCCCCAAAGCTGTATTTGGCAGGGGGGGTGCTCCTTCATGTGTCGGTAAAAGTAAGTGGATACTTCGGTTGGAGGGTACCACTTGAAAGGTAACCCAATTTCCTTCTTCTGGTCGATGGATAATGAGGTGTCTTATAGTGTATGTCTCATCGTCTAGTCGACTCCATATACCAAAGTCACCAGCTCCTAGTCAGAGGTCCTATTCAACAATAGTTTGTATCTGGGTACGCAGATTTAATGGAGATAGAGTTGTTCCTTCTTGGGGATCTCTTAATTGGAGAGCTTCTGGCTACTCTATCCACAATTCTTCTTCAGTAGGGGATGCTTCTTCTTCCATGCCTTCTTCTTTTCAGTCATGACCCGACTCTCCTGGATTTCTTTCCTGGTCAGTTTCCCTAGTACTCATTCCTCTATGCATCTCAAAGGCTCTTTCTCTTCTTTCTTCCCTCCTTTGTTGTCTCTCTAAAGGTCCGACATACCTTTGTGTAATACTATCTTCTTGATTTCCCTTTTGGTCGACTTCTCATTACTGGTGATTGGTATCTGCTTCTAGTCGACTAGAATCCACTCCACTTTATCCCAACATATGACCATCTACCCCCACATAGCCTACTCGACGCTTTAGAAAGCTCGGATAGTTCGGTCTACTTGCTTAGGAAGTATTCCCACTCCCTTTCTGTAATGAATTTCTCCCACCTCTTTTGTTTTTCTTCCCAGTTAGGGTTTAATTGTGGTCCATGAAGTGATGGATGAGGTTTGACAATATGACCCACTCCCTTCTCGGTCAGGAACTTAAACAGCAAGGTCGATAAGGAACACATAAATTTCTCGGTGAGGTCTGCGTAAAATTTCTCCTTGACAGTTTCCACCAAAGTTCTTTCTTCTACCGCTTGCTCCTCGTAGAAGTCGTCGATGATTTTTTCGAACCACTCTAACAAGTTTGTTCTTCCCCCTTGGATCAGTTTTTCTAGAAACTGTTGATCTTTAGTCCCTTCCGGATTTTTCATCCAAGAGTTTTTTCAGAAGTTGGGGCACTGATTCTACAAACTTCTCATGTGTTTCTGTAAAGAATCTTTTCAATCTATTTCTTCATGCGTAATTTTGCAAATAATTTGCAACTTTATGTTCCCACCAGTCCTTAATCTCCTATTCTGATATCATATGCTTGCATACATCTTAGACATGTACTACCGGCAATGGAACGAATGTTGTAATCTCACAGATCACATAAGGTTACCAATAATACAGACTAAAACATATATACATAACAAAGACAAGAGATTAGAACAAGTCGATAAATTAACAGATTATATTAACATGAATGGGTCCATACAGTACAGAGAACTGAACCGAGTTCTCTTCTAGCTCAACAACCTAATATATATGATTACAAAACAGTTACAAAATAACTACCAGTCGTTTTGGTGAATTCACATGACCTTAGGTGGTCTACCTAATCTCTAGTTTAGTCGGCCGATTGACTAAGTTGGCTATCGTTCAAGTTGACTTACCGAATTTCTCCTCCAATAGGTGGTTGAATCTATTAGAAGGATATTTCTTGGTTCATGACTTTTCTGAATGGGAAAAGATTACTTTTTCTCTACTCAAAGCCGCCCCGCATGTCAAGGACTGGTGGGAAACCTACTATGAGAGAAAGGAAGAGGAGGTACCCTCTCTGTTCTTAGGAATACCCACTTGGAATTATTTCTAAGATGCCATAAAGGGACAACATTATCCAGTGGGGAGCTATGATGACAAGTACATACAATGGACTATGTTGCGGTAGCAAAGAGATCAAGATCTGCATGAGCTGATGAATCTGTTCCATACCCTGCGCACCAAGTTGGGTATCAAAGATTCAGAGAAAAATTTGGTGTTGAAGTACCATAGTTGTCTACATAGATACATTCAGGAGGAAATGGAGTTCCTCAACATCTCCTCGCTTGGTACAACATATCGGTATGCTGTCAAAATTGAGCAAAAATTCAAACAAAAAAAGCGAGACTTTGGATATGTGAATCAAAAGCAAGGGAAAGGTGCCCCCAAACCACAGAACCAAGGACACATCCAAGGCATTGAAACTCAAGAAAAATTTCCAAAGCATTAAGCAAAGAGAAACACTACAAAGCCAAAGAAGGAAGCAGGAAAGTGGTGCGATTTCCATAAGAGCCCCACTCACAACACAAGTGAGTGTCGGGCCAATCAGTCACTGGTGGCTGAGATAAAGGTTTATGAATTAGATGGATACTCTGACACTGATTCAGAACTTGAGAAGGGGAATGAAAGAGGGAAGAATATCATCGATGCAGAGCCCAATGCCACCGTTGCTACCACGAATATCCAAAAGGAATAACCAAAGGATTCAGAGGAGGAGGAGTGTCTTTTCCACTCCTAGATGTGGGTAAAGGGTTCCTCTCTATAGTTCATTGTTGATAGTGGGAGCCAAAAGATCTTGATTTCAGCAAAGGTCATGAAGCAGTTGGGTTTTTCAACCAGAGCACAACCGTAGCCGTACACCATCGAGTGGCTTCACCAAGGATGGGATCTCCACGTCAGCCAGCAGTGCCACCTTCCTTACAGCATCAAGCCCTTCACCGATGAGGTATTATGTGATATTGATCCTCTTGATGTTTGTGATGTATTATTAGGTCAACCATACTTGTGGAAGAAACATGCTGTGTCTGATTCCTGGCCTCGCGTTGTTATTATTATGTTGGGAAATAATTTGTATAGGATACCAGAGGTACCACCTCCTACCGCTATCTCTTTGGTTACTGCAAAACAATGCAGTAAGATCATTTCCAAAATCGGGAAGTTTGTTTTCTTGATGATCCGCCCTCATAGCAAGAAGAATATCATGGCCACAACCTCCAGACAGGGCCCCTCCGCACAACAACAACAAATGGACAAGGTCGTGGAGGAGTACCGGGACATATTCACCTCACCCACCAGGGTGCCTCTTCACCGTTAGGTCAAGCACCCCATCGATTTAACTCTAGGTGCACCGCTACCCAATGGACCAATTTATTGACACTCTGTTCTAGAGAATGATGAAATCAAGAGGCAGATATAGGAGCTGCTATAGAATGGTCACATCCAGCCAAGTTCATCACCCTGTGGGAGCTCGATCGTGTTGGTACAGAAGAAGAATGGGACTTAGAGACTCTGTATTGACTATCAGGTGCTGAACAAGATCACTGTCCGGAGTAGGTACCCGATCCCATGGATTGATGACCTCTTGGACTAGCTTAAAGGGGAAAAATATTTTAGAAAGATCGATTTAAAGTCCGGGTATCACTAGGTACCGATCGAACCGACTGATGTCTAGAAGACTACCTACAAAGCCAAGGAGAGGCTTTTTGAATAGTTGGTCATGCCTTTCAGGCTAACAAATGCTCTTGCAACCTTTATGAGACTAATGGATGACATCTTGCAGACATTCACCAACTCATTTGTAGTAGTGTACTTGGATGACATCCTGATCTTTAGCCAGAATTGGGAAGAGCACCTCCACCACATTCGATAAGTCCTCCAAACATTACAGTAGCACAAGTTGTGTGCCAATTTGGACAAGTGCACTTTTGGCATGACCTAGATTCAGTATCTGGGATACATTATTGATGAGTGTGGGGTACATGTGGATCCAACCAAGATGCAATTCATTCAGGATTGGCCAACCTCAACTACTCTAACAGAGCTTCACAGCTTTTTGGGCCTTGCTAATTTCTACCACAGGTTCATGTTGGGATTCTCTCATATCACTTGGCCCTTGAGTCAAGTCACCAAGGGAGGAGAAAAAGAAAAATTCTTTTGGTCGGAAACTCAACATAAGGCGTTTGTAGAATTGAAATATCGCCTCTGTTGTGCCCCAGTGCTCACATTACAAGAATTTTAACAACCATTTGAGATCGAGACAGATGCCTTTGACTATGCTATTGGGGAAATCCTTACTCAACAAGGGCATCCAGTGGCATATCATAGCGAGACACTGTCTAACACAGTCCACAAATATCCCACTTATGACAAAGAGATGTATTCCATTGTACAGGCTTGCCGACAATGGAAGCATTACATTTTGGGGAAGGAAACGATCATCCGCTTAGACCACTAACCCTGCATTTCATACAGACACAAGGGAAGTTACAGAATGATTTCCATCAAAAGTGGTCCACATATCTACAACAGTTTCATTTTAACATCAATTACAAGAAGGGAAGCACCAATAATGTAGCATACTGTCTCAACCGACCACCGATCGTGGTGATAACCACTGTGCTCAACTCTTGTGGGCATGAGACTTCTGATTGGCCGCTTCTCTACAAGAGTGATCCAGAATTCAGCCACACATACCAGACACTCTTGGAGGGAAACCAAGTTCCAAAATTTCACCTCCAGGATCTACTACTATGTCACATGGGAAACCTTTGTTTTCCTTCAAGTGAGTGTGCCAAGATGATTTGGGAAGTGCACTACAATCGGGTCACTGGGCATTTCGAGGTCGAGAAAATAGTGGTAGTAATAAATAAGTATTTATATTGGTCAAACCTTCGATAGGAATTCGGGAAGTACATCCGATCCTGCACTGCCTGCACCATTTCCAAACCATCCATCAAGAAGCAAGGCCTCTATACTCCATTTCCTACCCCTAGTCAAACTTGGGGACCATTGCTTCCTAAGCGGGGAGGAATGATCTAGGAGGATATTTGTGGCCACCCACCTATTCCACTTGGACCGCCACCATTGTTTCTTTCAGTTTTCTAGTTTCCTTAAATATAGCACAATTTACTATTTTTGGCAATTTTTGGGTCCTAAACTTTTAGAGTCGTTTTGAGGACCTAAACGACATTTTTTCGGCATCAAATGGTTAGGAAAATATGAGTCCATTTTGGACTCAATATTTTTTATTTATGGATGTAGTCCTTAAACCTAATTTTCTAACGATGTATCATGCGCGTCAAACGGAGGTAGTATGCTAAAGTTACGACCTCGGGAAATTGATGTACCAAGTTACCCAACAAGGCTCACATTCTGGTGTTTCACCTCCTAGGGTTAGGTTTTTGGCTGTGTAGGGTTTCCATTGTTTCTCAATAATATATAGGGATTCGAGCCTCATTGTAACATAGAGTTCGGAGGCATGTAGCTGCCACATCTCTTCTCAGAGATAAGCTACCAGCACTCTAGCCAGTTTATTTCAATTTTATATGTAGTCAAGTTTCAGTTATTGATTAATGAAATGAAGTGATATTTTCACTGCATATTTGTTTCTATGGGTATTTGTGTATTTTGTTGCGTTCCTGCATAAATCTTGATCAAGAAATGTATGGATAATTCATGGCTGCATGGGGAGGATCGCTTTTTCTACCTACCACACTTAGATGCATTGAGTTAACGAGTTGTAATTGATTGATTGAGTTGTTGGACACTAGGGAGTTGATATTTGGGCTCATACTTTGTTAGTTACTTCACAATCGATTAGCTAGCACTAGTAATGCATGGCTAATGCATGGATTCATGGGGAGGATCATTTTTCCTACCTACCACACTCACTTGCACTAAGTTAACTGTTGGGCACCCGATATGCAAGTTAATTATAGCTAACATCCAGAGTGTTCAATATTTATTGTCAACCCAGGGAAGTCTTTTGTTTCAAGGATAACATGAACTATATATGCTTAAACACTAAGTTGATGTAAGTAAAAAATGCTATTCTTTGCTCAGCTATGCGCATCCCAAGGATCCACTTAATCTAGTTTACTCTCTAAAGAATACAGTCACAATTACCTTTTACTATCCTGATCTAGAATTGAAAGATTCAAGAAATCACATCTAGATTACTTTTGCAGAAAATCAAATCCTGTTACCAAACCATCTAATGATTCAAGCAACTCTCTTGATCTAATTATTCTATAAATCCAGAAAACATGAATTGAGTTCAGCTATTCTAGAAATTCAAAGTACAGGAATGCAATTCTGCAATTACAAAAGCAAAGTGACAAACTGCAAGAATCTATAGAAACAACAATTGGAATATCTAGGGATGAACAAGGCTGTTACAACTACCACACAGTTACATAAGGAGCAATTACCTATATAGTCGACTGTCACACCATACCACTGCAGCTTTTCAAGAGATGCAATTAATAACACACTGTAAATCAACAACTGTTGCAGCTTACTATGAGAAAATGAAATTATCACAACATCACACAATAGAATAATTAAAATACCTAATTTAACTCAGCAATCCCTACGGAAAGGCAGGCCCAGCCTTCACACAGAGATGCTAGAAGTAACGCACGTTAAAACACTGAGATCTGAAGTAACTCCTTCTATTAAAAAGGGAAGATAAATCATGCAACCTAAGTCACAGCTAATACAATAATTTGGTTCAGGGTTCAACCCCTAGCTTAAAACAGTTCCCCATATTTATACAATGTCAATCATAACATCCTATCCCTATTATTGGGCAGCCATGAACATCTCTGATCTTTAGGTGGCCTTAATTACAACAACTGTTACAGCCATGGCAGGATGAGAGTAGGAAATATAGAAAAACTATTAATTGACCCAGAAATAATGATGATCATGTTTGATTGAGAAGATATCCCACAGATCACAACTACTTTCAAGCAATGGCACATTGTTTCCTTCAAGATCTATTGCATTCTGTTGTAGCTACCCTTGTATAGCTTTGCATGGAATAATACACCGGGACTGCGTTCTTTGGGCAATGGCAGGATGGGTGGCGATTAGCTTAAGCAATGAATGTTCATCATTCCCTTAGCATGTTCATCCTGCTACACCTTCATTCTCTATATCTCAAAATAAATTTATAAATCATCATATGTTAGCATATTTGAAGATATAGAGCCTTGATCACCACAATCCTAAGCATTAATAAAATAAGACAATAAATAACCATACATTTGTGACTTGAGGGGCAAAGTGAGGGAAAAATATCTGTTTAACATGCGCAATAGGGTAGGATAAGGCAAAAAGAGGTGGATAAGGATGGTCAAAAAGGGGCCATTTCTAGGCCCAACATATCCCCCCAACTGTCATGTTGCATGTCCTTATGCAATAACCTCCATTATTCTGAATTTGAATCTTGCACTATTCTTTGTTCATGAAGAGAAGAAAAGTTGTAGGGGAATTCAGACGTTCCTTCTTTTTCTATGAACCCCTTATGGAAAACCCAATATCTCCAACATTTCTGCTCTTCTTCCCTGGTCAATGAGAAATCTTCCCTGTACGGTTTTGTTGGCCACTAGATGAGAAGAAATTTAAATTTTAGTTTCAGCCAATTAACCCCACATTCCCTTATACATCCAACATAAGCCTCAACCGTGGAAAGTGCTTGTTCAAAATTTCTATAACAATAGGGGTCCCTATTTCTGAGGGTTGGAGAGGAAATCTGCCATCTGTGCTTACTACATTCCAAAGCTGTTTGTTGATATATGGAAATCTAGCTGGTACAAGTAGAAATAACCCCTTCCTGCAGTTCCATTATATGCTGAGTTTGGATGGGGCATGAAAGTAGACTCTGGTGTCGATCAAGGAGAAGACAAGGATTTTGAGGCTCACTTCAGATCCAAAGATTAGAGTGGCCTTCATTGTGATAAAAGGTCTAGAAAGACCTTTCCCACTGAACATGATTGCTCACAGAAGAATAAAAAGCCCTCGGCTAAACATAACCTAAAAAAGGAACAGGATTCGAATGACAGTCCAAAGGACAAGCCATCTCATGCAAATATAGCTCACACAACAAATTTTGGTCCTCAAAATTACTTCTTAGAAATGTTTCCAAGAATTTTACTGAGGTTGTTATTTCATATGATCTCCCTTTTTTCATAGCCCTTAACTTAAACCAAATAAATTGTTCGAATAAAAAGATAGGGTAAGAGGAGGAGGGTACCCTAGTGCCCAATAATTCCTAGAAAGAGCATACATCTGGTCTTTTTCTACCTACATATACTTGAACTTCTTCAGCTCCCTCAGCTCCTTCTATAGTTCTTCCTCATAGATTTTCTAGGTCATGATTTCTTCTACCCATTTTTCCTTCAATCCCCTAATAGTCTTTCTATGTTTAGCGAGGGGAACCATCCCTTCTTGGTAGCTTTCCACCTGACTTCTCCATTTCCTTACTTCCATTCTTGAGATTGAGATTTATTCTGTAGGCTTCAGGGTTTCTTCTTCTTCAGGATACTCCTCCTTGTTAGAACCCAGATTAATAAAATTTTGAATGGGTTTGGTCCACACCTTATCACCTGATGTGATACATTGGACATTCTGCACTTCTGAAGTTACTTCTAGGGGTGCTAGTTCTTGTTTAATAGAATCCCTTCCTGAAATTTCTTGTTCAAGAACATTCAAGGATGATGGTTCTTGTGTGTCAGCATCCTGTTTGACCTCATCATTGTTCTGATGTTATGGTTCCATTTCTATTATTTTTGTGTCATGAGAGGGTTCAGGGGTCACAGTGCAATCTTCCTCAACAAAATCAAGAATAACCTCATCCTCTGGTTCTTCTATCCCAAGCCTGGTGGTAATTTCAATAGGAATATTCAAAGATGCTGGTTCTTGTGTGACAACATCTTGCTCATTTGCAACTTCCTTTTCTTGGAGTTTCTCTTGGGGAGTCTCACCATCTTTCCAATCAGGTTGTCCATGTTCTTCCATAGTTGTAGGTGCAGACTGCTGTGTTGTAAAGGCATGAAATATGAACTTGTATCCTGACTCATCAAATATTTCTCCACACATAGGATAGACCACTCTTTCTTCCTAAGCCTCAGTGGGAATTGATCATTCCAGTTGGTCTACAACCTCAACCAATGTGTGCAGCTTCCTTTCACTCTGTTTTCTGCATGCTTCCTTCCAATTTTCTAATTCCTTTCGGAGTGCTTGTACTTACTCTTTTAATATCCTATTTTCAAACAGAAGTCCTTCAATTTGAGGTTCTTCTACAACTGGTTCTTGTGGGGAATCAATTGGTTTGGGTCTAAGAATGGGGAACTCAATTTGTGCTTCTAGGGTTTCCCATCTTTCCCTTGCTACTTCTGCTACTATTACTGACGCGGTTATTTTTCGTCTTATAGGTGGTGATGCCTTTTTTTCATCTTTTGATCTCCTCCTTTTTTTTCATGGTGCTGGAGTTTCTAAATTTGCAGCCGAAGTGGAACGGATATCCCCAGTTCCAATATTTTCTTGTTCTTCGGGATGTTATTCCTCAATCAGGGTTCCTCCCCATTTAGGGGAATATTCAATGGTCACCACCTTAGTGTTTTATTTTGTTATCATAGTTCTAACATATTTTTTTTCAACTGTCGCAACATCTAATGCTGCTCTAGTTTCAACCTCTGATGTGAGAGCTGCCCCAATATTTAGTCTTTCCACAGGGTTTTCTTGTACATCCTCTCCCAATTGTTCTGCTTGCTCTCCTAACTGATCCTCTGATCCAGTCTCATCTCCCCAAAACTAAATTGGAGGGGCTCCGAACCTCGTGTCGCTCTACATTTCACCCCAACTGTGGATTGACCGACTCTTCTTGGTTTTGAATAGGCCCCATGAGTACAGGTACTGCCATTTCCTCTTCTATTGGGACACCAGGCAGAAGAACGGGTTCCTGAACTTGAGTTGTAAATTTCTCTCAAGTTTGGTTGTGTTGAGCAAGAGTCCGTAAGATTATTAATTTAATGAGGCCATGGTGGGTAAGGGAAGAGAGTCAATTATTAGCAGCTCAGACAAACCCCACCGTATGATGTAAATCATTGAATAAATAAAATAGAATGTTTAGAAAAGCCCTATGACGGAGATGAGATAATAAAGGAAATTCAGAGTGATAGACCATTTGGTACCTACCTTCACAAGTGATATACTTCTTGAGAAAAATTGCTACTTGATTCTATGGCTGTGGCAGTGACTGTAATGCTATCCCCCTCAGTGACAGTTGAATGTGTTCACCCTCCCTGAGAAAATCCTATACTGCTACTGGATTGGGGGTTCTTCATCCAAACCAAGCTCTGCCTACCTAGGGAATACCAGTGACCTCAGCCACTATGGCTTCAGAGACTTCAATACACAATCCCCAAACCTCTGAGTGGGTTTCTATAAGATTCAAGGCGAACTATAAAGTTGTTTCACAGCGAAATCCATTTAGGCGTTGGAAGAATTCAGTCCAACCCACAGCTTGAAAGATGGCAAAAACTTTAGCATTTCGTCTGAGTTCTCACATGTTGGGAGGTTCATACCGAGCTGGAATGCCCATGTTTGTCTACCTTTAGAGGTATCTTGCAGTCTAACAAATTACAGATTTTGATAATGGAGGTTAAAGCACAGAGTATGCATGAATAGCTGAGAGGAGTTGGGTAAATTTGGAAAGTTTCAGCGCATCGGATTAGTTGGAATTTATCCCAAATTAGGAAAGGTGGCGGTTATTAGGTAACATAATTAGTCATTAAGTCGCACGAGTGGAGAGCTAATGATGTGATAATGGGCACAGAAAAGAAGGTATGATTAATATTGTCAGATCCCGTTAATACTTAATCAATTAGTTAATCAATAACATACCTTCGAAAATATGCGATGGATGATGTTCTTTAGAGAATAGTAGAATGTGTGATGTGCAGTCATTGCTAAAGCTGTACTCATGTGATGTCTAGTCATTAAATGTAATCATTATTATAGGGGTGCTGTAATAACCTTTTCCACCGGCGAACCAAAAACCATCGTGTTAAAATGGTCGAAAACATGATGAGTGCTGGAGTATAAGTCAAATTGCTAGCATCAGGAATCGGAGCCATATCTGGAGGAGTTGCTAACTATAGTTGCAAAGAGTTATGCCAATAATGGAGGAATCACAGTCATAGATCATAAAGAAATTAGGCAGTTCAGCACAATCACGACCTTGGATTATAGAAAAATCAGCCAAATGTAGTGGAGTCACAACCTTTAGAAAAGGTGTCACAACTACCGGAAAAAGGTGTCGCAGCTGCTGGAAAAAGGTGTCACGGCTCTCGAAAAAAGGTGTCGTAGCTATTGGAAAAAGGTATCGCAGCTTCCGGAAAAAGGTATCGCAACTACCAGAAAAAGGTGAAAAAGGAATTAGGTTGACGAAAGTTGACGGTGTTGCAGCTGCCGAAAAGATGAAAATGGACAAAAGTAAAATGGTGTTGCAGCTGCGCGGAACAGAATAAGGGCAGGATTTTAACGGTGTTGCAGTTGCACAAAACAAGATAAGGGTGGAAGTTTTATGGTGTTGCAACTGCGCAAAATGGGGTAAGGGTGGAATTTTTACAGTGTTACAGCTGCAACAGATTTATTCAAGGAATTTTCTTCTGGTGCAGGGACTTACAGAAGAATGACATAGGTCACTAGGCCCAATGATTACCACCGCTCTTAGGTGCTTCCCTACACATTTCATCAAAAAATCAGATCAAGTGAAAAAGAAAACAAAAGCAAAAACAAACAATTTATTTATGTACAAGAATTCATATGAGATTTACTGCGATTAACTAAGGATTGGCAGGGGCAGAAAAAAATTCCTACCCTTGGGCTAGCTGGTAGTCTGGATCAGCTACAATCTGCGATGTAAATGCATCCTTTGAAATGGGCTTATGGTACAGCCACATCCTGTGACCATTAGAAAATAATGGTGTGCCGTTCTCATCAATGGTTACCAGGTGGACTGTACCATTATCAAATACTCTGTCTACTAGGTATGGGCCCAGCCATCTTGTGCGTAGTTTACCCTTGAAGTCTCTTTTGAATCTTGAATTGTATAGTAGTGCCTAGTCTCCCTCATAGAAGAATTTATTCTTAATGAATTGGTCATGCCAATTGGACCTTTGTTGCTGGATTAATATAGTATGATCTACAATGGCTAACCAGTTCTCATCAAGTTCATTCAATTGATTCAATCTTCTCTTCTGGGCTTCAGTTACATCTAGGTTTACCTCTGTGGCTATATTCAAAGTCTTAATCTCAAATTCAATTGGGAATATGACACTTTTCCCATACACCAAGTCGTAAGGGGAGAAACCTGTAGTGTTGCACCAAGTGGTACAATATGCCCACAATGCTTCTAGAAGTCTATCAGCCCAATCTCTACAATGTCTCTTGACCATCTTGGTAAGGATAGCTTCAATGAATTTTTTAGTGCTTTCCATTTGGCCATTGGCTTGGGGATGGTAGGGTGAAGCTATCCGGCATTGAATATGGTACTTCCGTAGCAGAGCTTCAAATTGATGCGACACAAACTGCAGTCCTCCATTGGTAACCACTTCCTTGGGTACCTTGAAACGGGTAAAGATTTCACTATATAGGAAATCAATCATAGCCTGGTCATTGGATTTCACCAAAGCCACAGCTTCTACCCATTTCATCATGTAGTTGGTACAGACCAAGATGTAGGCTTTCTTCTTGGGATGAGGACTGATAGGACCAATAAAATCTAAATCCCACCTATCAAAGGGTTCAACCACTAATTGTGGTTGAAGAGGCATTTGATATAGTCTATTGGGTTGGCCTATCCTCTAGTAGCTATCACAATACTGGACATATATTTTTTCATCCCTGAAAACGGTCAACCGATAGTATCCCATTCTCAGCGCTTTGTGTCCTGTCCTTCTGTTTGCAAAATTCCCCCCACAAGGCTCATCATGGAAGTCCTTTAAAATATGGAATATTTCATCTTCTCTTACACATCTTCTAATCTCAAGACCAGGGCCTGTGTAGAAGAGATGACCATTTACCCAACAATACCTAGCACTTTGCTGAATAATTTTCCTTTTTTCTCTTTTGGACAAATGTGCTGGAAGATTTCCTACAGCCAAGTAATTAGCAACATCTGCATACCAAGGGGAGTGTTGGGCTATCGGGCAGACCCGATTTTTACACCATTAACTTCGCACCAACAAAAGACCCATAGTGTTATCCCTTTCGGCAACAACCTGCGAACAGGTTGCAGTCTCACCCGAAACAGCTATGGGGAGCCGTAGAACCAGGTTTCTGCAAGCAGAAGAGGGATATTACTATACCTTTAGCCTTTAACAAATTATAATCATATACTACAGAGCTTCGACAATACGTATATAACTTCACAAATAGATAAACAAATAGTTACTTGCTTAACCCTTACTGGGAATTCACAGTGAAGTTATTATTCAGCAGTGATCTTACTTATCAGTTATTTACTTATCAATGCATAACAGAAACAAAACAAAAGAACCACAACACCAGATATAACATGGTTCACCCCTAATGTAGGGGCTACGTCCATAGAACTGTGTTTTATTCAACTCTTTACAAAAACCACAGTTCTGATCTGCGCACTCAGCTGTAGATCCCTTCAAGTCCTCAAAGCCACGCACACAGTTGCAGGCCTCTGTGCACACAGCTGCAGAGGTCATCCATGCACACAGCTGAGACTTAACCTTTCTTACAAAACAATCCTTAGCTTCGTATCAATTCATCTTACTTCAAAAATCCTAACCTCACTTCTTTACAGGAGTGCTTATTTATACGTTGCACTTATTACAAAACCATGGGCACCCCAAACCCTAAACCATGGACTTAAACCATGGGTTTATTACACAAAGAGGACTTTGACTCAACCCTGACACCCCTAAGACTATTTTGAGTCGTAACTCTGCTTACAAAGCTCCCACAAAACACACGGAGTTACCCACCTTAAGGACCATTAGGGTGCACACCCCAATAGGCCCCTAAGACTCACTAGTGTCCCATCCTGGGACACTTTGCTACTTTTCTGGTTGTATATTCTTGTTGGAAACACATAGTGCACTGCTTGCTAAAGCCATACATTGTCTCCCTTTGCATTCTGTCAGGCTCTATATCCATGCATCTTTGAATATTTATGATGGTCATGGGACTCATTGGGCCTCCTAAATATGTTAGCAGCCCCATCTAGGAGGATACATGGAAGGATCCTCCAGAGTCTTCTCGTGAGGCCTTGTGCCTTTCTTCACTCCACGTTAGAGCGAACTTCTGCCTTCCTTCGTCCGGTTTAGAGCGAACTTCTTCCTTTCTTCGTCCTGGTTGAGCATTTATGCATAGGTGGATTGCTTAGAAGGTTCTACAGGCCTCTCTCCCTGAACTCTCATAATAACTCCTGGGCTTCACGATCATTCGACATGGTCCTAACTGAAGAAAATCAAAGAAATGCACAATGCAGGAGTCGCAGGCCGTTGTAGCTTCTTATAGAATCCCACAACAGAATCTGTCATCATGGTGCATGAATGGCACCAAATATGATGGAGTGGTGGAAATCCTATCCACACGACGTGAGATTTTCCCAAAATCTCATCATTACAGTCAACTAGGGAAATTCTCGTGCCAGCGACGCCAAGTCTAGTTTGTCCCATCCGTCACATTTTAGGCTATGACACACCTTTGATATTTGACATAGCCACTAACTTCAGCTTCATCTTGATGAGTACCTTCACCACAATATTGACCTTCGACCCATCCTGACCCACGCGGAAACCAAACTTTAACCTTGAAATTTTGACAGCCTTCCACACTTCGTAGATTTGAGAACAACTTCCTTATAGTCTAGCACCTAGTTTCAACTGTTCTTGGTACTTAGACTTTCCTTCTTGCTGTTACTTCTGATTAGGAGATCCCAGCCTATCCCTATACTTCTTTAATTGACTACCATTTACCATAGAAGGTAAAATTTCTCCATTCAACTTAGCTAACTGGACTGCGCCACCATCAGTAACTTTCTGCACTATGTATGGTCCTTTCCAATGTGTTTTGAACTTACCTAGGAATTTCATGAATTTGTTGTCATATAAGAGCACAAGATCACCCTGCTAGAACTACTTCTTCTTGATGTGTCTATCATGCCATGCTTTTTTGCGAGCTTTCTGCACTTGCTGCTGGAACCTTGCAATAAATCTGTCCTCTTCAAGTTCTAGTATCTTTTTTAGCCTTTTGGTCATTATAGCTGGGTCATCCATCTCTGTGAAAGTAGATATTCTGAGGCTAGGAACAATGTACTCCATGGGCATGAATGCTTCTTGTCCATAGACCAACCTAAAAGGTGTATGGTCTATCAACTTCTTGCAGGTGGTTCTATAAGCCCATAGTACTGCTGGAATTCTAAGATCCTAGTCATTTTTGTTAACATTGCAAACCTTCATTAGAGCATGTTCAAGGATCTTGTTAAAATATTCGACAGTTCCATTTGCTTGTGGATGATAGGCAGTACTCTTCTGGTGATACACCTGAAATTCTTCAGTCAATACTTCAATAGTCTTATTTAGAAAATGTGATCCTTGATCACCCATAAGAACTCTATGACACCCAAATATGGACAAGATGTTATCGAAGATGAACTTTGCAGCTGTACAGCGCTACAGTTCTTAACTGGTTGAGCTTTGGCCCAACGGGTAAGGTAGTTAGTTGCTGTAATAATGTATCTTGCTCCTGACTTCTTCGCAGGGGGATTGATAGGGCTAACAAAATCAATAGCCCACTTGTCAAATGCTTGTAAATTTACCTAAGAGGCTAGAAGCATCTCATCCCTCCTAGATGGTTTGCCTGTCCTTTGACAGATGTCGCAGCTGTGGCAATATTCTCTTGCATCCTTGTGAATTGTGGGCCACCACAATTCGGCTGTCAAAATCTTTTGTGCTGTAGCTTTTCCTGCATAATGACCTCCTGCTGCTCCAGTGTGTGCCTCAGCCAAAATCAGTGGCTTTTCGTGATCCAAGACACATCTACGCAGTATTTCATCTGGTCCCATTTTATACAGCTGTCCTGCTATTAGGGTAAATTCGGCTGCTCGAACCACCAGCTGCTTCTTCTGCTGTGTTTTCATCTCGGCGGGTGTAAAACCTGTAGACAAATACTGAACAATATCCTAAAAATATTCATCAACCATCTGGATGGCAAACAACTGGGCATCAAGAAGACCTTCATCCAAACTGGTGGGTTCTTCTCCTGACTCGAGCCTCGACAAGTGGTCAGGTCCTAGGTTAAGTCTTCCAGGATTAACTATGATCTCAAAGTCATATTCCTGAAACAGGATCAACCATCTGCATATCCTGCCACCTAGCACAGGCTTGTTAACCAAATACTTCAAAGCAGAATGGTCAGTGAACATCTTAAAATGAGATCCTAACAGGTAATGTCGAAAATTCTGTAGTGCATACACCTAGCGAGACCTTTTCATTTTGTCGTAGTATAATTTTTCTCTGTAGTGGACAATTTTCTACTTGCAAAAGAAATAGGGTGATCGATATGACCTTCACCTGAATGAGCTAATACTATACCCAGAGCAATGGAGGATGCATCGACATGCACATGAAACTCCTTATTCCAGTCAGGGAATAATAAGATACGGGTAGTGACCATCTTTTCCTTCAAAATATCCAAGCTTGCTTGGCACTCAGGTGTCCACTCAAACTTAATATCTTTCTTCAACTACTTTTCCATCGGAGCTATAATCTGAGCATACCCTTTGATGAATTTCCTGTAATATCTAGTGTGACCAAGCATAGTTCAAAGTTGTTTAATGGACTTTGAAGGTGGCAGGTTCACAATAATAGCTATCTTCGCAGGATCCATCATCAATCCTTCCTTACATACAATGTGACCTAGCAGAATTCCAAAAGGTGCACAAAAGAAACACTTTTTCAACTTCAAGGAAATCTGGTGCTATCTACACTTATCCAGCATAAGTCTTAAACTAGTTATATGGTCTTTTAGTAGCCCAAAGATATTCCAATCATCAAAATAAACTTCTAATAATTTATTTATAAATTACTTAAATGCAGAGATGACTACTCTAGAAAACATAGCAGGTGCATTCTTCAATCCAAAGGGCATAACTGTATACTGAAAGGATCCCATTTCTGTAGCAAAGGTTGTCTTATGTCAATCCTCTAGAGCAATTCTGATCTGATGGTAACCTGAAAATCCATCCGTAAAAGAGTACACTTTGTGACCCCCAACATTGTCTAATACTTCATCTGTAAAGGGGGTGGGGAAATGATCATGTAGACAAGTATCATTCAGCTTCCTCAGATCAACACAGATTCGGATTTCACCCTTAGTCTTCTTCTCTTGCACCACCATAAGAATGACCCACTCGGATTCTTCAACATGCTCAATGATTCCTGTAGCAAGCATCTTATCCAGCTCCATCCTAACTTTTTCCTTATACTTAGGGTTCAACCTATAAGGGCATTGTTTCAAAGGATTTGCATCAAGTTTCAAAGGGATCTTTATCACGTTGATATCACCAAGGATACCTTTCATCTCCGAGAACTTCGTCAGAAATAGGTCCTGATATTCATGGAGAAGTTGGGTTACTTTGCTTACAATTTCTTCATCCCAATAATCTCCAATGGTAGCATACTTAGGCTATTCTTCTGAGCCAATGTTGATTGTCCGTGTCTTCAGGGGATGAGTCACTTCAGGTGCTTCGACTGCTGGTCCGTGTACTTTGCAGTGTCCTTCTGACTCGGGAATATCAATATTGTGTGGATCATCATCCTCATCAATTGCGAGGTTATAACATTCTACTGCATGAGCCAATCGGGCCGGTATTCTACTACTTCTTGGTCATCAAATACCTTAGTATGGATCAACCTGATAGTTGCATCTAAAGCTGTAGAAACTTCATTAGTAGAAAAGGTAAGCACAAAATTATCAACAAGACAATCCCTACTTACAGTATCCTGGCGAAGCTCAGCCTCCGCGTACCAGTTCTTTGCTATCGGTTCCAGAGTATGCACAAACCTATGTACCCATTCTTCCTGAGGTACATGCTGCCATGCTTCGTAGCACTATGCCAAATGTTCCTGAGGGCTAGTCTTTCCATCAAACCTGCTTCGCACCTCCTGGGGCTGATCCATAAATCTCAAGCGAAGGAACTTCTAACAAGCTTCCCAACTAGGAATGTTCTTCTTATGGCCATTCTACCATCTGGCTGCTGTGGCTCTGAATTGAATCCAGAGTCTCCATTTTCTATAAGTCTGGTATCTGTTATGAGAATTGTTCAATAAACTGTTCTGGGTCTGACAAGCCATCAAAAATAGGTAGGACTCTTACCTGTGCGCCAAGCCATTTGAGAGATTTGGTAATTCTGGCACATCTATGTCCATGTAGCTCATAAAGTCTGTTCTGCCAGTTTTCTAACCCCTCGTCTGAATCTGTCATGCAGGAGCTGTCACACTGCCAATCCATGATACCTTTGGCAGTAGGATCAACATAATCGTCTTCCTTAGCCGTGATATTATAAATATGGTCCAGGACATCTTGATATTCATCTCTGAGTGGTTCTGTGTACCTTTGTCCTTGAGAAGGGTCCAGTGGTATTATGACTCTCAAATATTTCCCTTCGAAAGTCATCTGTCTCTTATTAAGGTTAATGACTGCAGCATTTTGCATTGCCCATTCAATTCCTAACAAGGCTGGATAGGGATTGATGTCATCAATGATCTCAATAACTTTGAAGTCTGCTAAATTATTGACCCCATCAATATCTACTGAGACACTAGGGAATCTTCCTAGGGGCACAATCTTTTGTTGATTGGCTAATCTCAGCTATATAGGGGACCAATCAAGGGTAGGTTTTCCCATTTGTTCCCAGGTCTGCTTGGTTAGGACATTTACTTCTGACCCTAAGTCCAAGATCACATCAGTCATCTCATACTCTCCTATCTGAGCATTCAACCTCATTTCCCTACCAGTTCTTCTGACTCTATTAACAGTTTTTGTCTTACTAGAACTTCACTAAGGTTTGCAAGAAGCAATAACTTTTTGCAACTCATGTAAAGAATTCTGATTTCTTAAGAGTTTCATACAGCTCTATAAAAAGGAGGACAATGTACTTACTTTGTCTGTCGAAGCTTCTTGCGGTTGCGACTACTGCTGATGTTGTTGCGCAGGTGCTACTGATGTGCTAGGATCAGCAAAATCTCTCTTAGCTTCCATGAATGTCTCTTTTTCTCTTTCTATATTAAATGCTGGGAATTTCTCGAGGGCCTACGAACCCAAGCCGCATCAAGCTATTTTTCCTTGTTCTGCACTTTCGTCGTGGCTCCACTCCTGGTAACAACATTAATGGATGGGATAGGTCGTTGCTCCACATCAATAAGCTAAATATTCTGAGTTGGGGCACTATTTATTTTTTGAATCTTAGCTATCAGCTGCGAGCACTGCTCAATGACATGATCAACTGCTCTGCAATACCAACATGTCGTACTTTGGTTCTGACAGTCGCGAGCTAGATGTCCAGCCTGGTTTTAGTTATAACACACAACTTGACCTCGGCCTCTGCTAGCCATACCACCATGACCACGACCTCCAAAAGCATCTCTACCTGATGCACCACCATGGTAACCATAGCCATCATTGCTCTGTCCCTCATCTTATACCCAATAGGCGTCATAGGTGCGCTCTCTCATGAGGTCAAAATTGTGACACTCATCTTCATTATGTCCTACGGACTTACCAAATTTACAATAGGGGTTCTTAGGTACTTTCCCATACCTCTGTAGCAAATAGCAATTCTCAGGTCGATGCTGGCCAGTTGTTCTGCAGAGCTCACAATATAGAACTTGTGGGTTAAACGGGTTTGGCGCACCAGTATTCAGGTAATTTCTTACCACAGGACACTGTTCCTTGGCATGACCTTCTGTTCGACATTGTGTACACCAAACCTCCTCTCAACTGGATTTCCCTTTATTCATATCACAAAGCTCCAAATCCATCGCTGCCAACTGCACTTGGATTTGAGTGATACCAGAATTATCTTCGACAGGAGCGGTTTCAAGCTTCATCATGACTTCCAGAGCCTCTTGCTGGTCAGCAACCTTCTGTTGCATGAGTGGAGTTCTGATATGCGGTAGCAACGCTGCAATGAACCATTCCTTGTACTGCACAGGTCCAATGGTGAAACTGACTTGGTCTAGCAGAAATTTGAACCTCTGATCAAAGTCCCACATGGATTCGCTGCACCTCTGCTGAATCTCTTTCAATTCAGTGATACATTGTGACAATGATTTCGGCTTCTTAAATTATTTGATTATTGCTGCTTTAATATCGTCTAAGGCATGGCTCTGAGTACTGGAGAATTTCATGAACCAGGTCAAAGCCCGATCTATGAAAGAAGTAACGACTGCGTCCTTCTTACATCTTGATCCATAATGTTCTTAGCAGTCCACACTGCTTCACATAAAAACCAGAACTGTTCTGGATCCTCTGATCCAGTTCCTTTGAAAATAGGGAGCTTAATATCATCATGCATGTGGGACATAGTGGATCTATGGGGGGTTGGAGGGGGACTGGAAATAGGTGGGGGTGAACTTACTGGGATAGACTGACTTGTGATAGGAATACTCGGGCTAGTGTGACTTTTAGATTGCAACAGGTTCTCAGGGATAACAGGTCTACGCTGCAGGGTTACCAGAGGGTTTCCAACAGAAGGGGTTTCTTCGGGTTCTGAATCTACGGGATTTACAGGGGAATACTCAGTATGCTGGCCAAGGGAATAGGATCCAAAATCTCTCTTGTACCTTTTTCCACTTCGCAGCAAACCACTTTGCTCGTCGAAGGTATTTTCACTTGCAAACATAGGTTAGTAATACGAAATCTAACAGTCTGATTCAATGAGCAGTATACCTTTTTTAGCTAATAGAATTTTAATTCTCAAACTAAATGAATTCAAAAACTTACCCCTTGGTCCTTTGAAAAACTGCTGCTCGGCTTCACTAAAGGAAGTACTCATGTCGATGGCGAACTCCGTCACAAATGTTTCAAGGGTTCACGTCGTCCAGAAATCAACAGCTCGAGATATCTCGTTGTTCACCCTTTTCAATATAGTAATTATTGCGATGTTCCAGGCAAGAAATTGACCCTCTTGGAAGTTCGTTCTTCTCTCTGTTAACCTGGATAACCACTGGTGCAACTCTATTTGGATACTACCAAAGAAAATTTCGTAAACATCAGAAAAAAAATACCTTTGTAAAAAGTCGTTTGCACTATGACGTGGATCCTTGTTCTCTTGTTCAGCAAAGTTCTGATAGGTGCTTTCAATCCAATCATCGATTTCTTTCATGGAGGGCCTTCAAAACATAGCCCTCTAGGTACGATGTAAACCCCTCTTGACCAGATACTGAGTTCAACTGGCAATAGAACCAATTTTTTGGGCTATAGGGCAGACCCGGGTTTACACCATTAACTTTGCACCAACAAAAGACCCACAGTGTTGGCCCTTTTGGCAACAACCTGCGAACAGGTTGCAGTCTCACCCGAAATAGCTATGGGGAGCCACAGAACCAGGTTTCTACAGGTAGAAGAGGGATATTATTGTACCTTTAGCCTTTAACAAATTGTAATCATACAATACAGAGCTTCAACAATATGTATATAACATCGAAAAATAAATAAACAAACAGTTACTTGCTTAACCCTTACTAGGAATTCACAGCGAAGTTATTATTAAGCAGTGATCTTACTTATCAGTTATTTACTTATCAATGCATAACAAAACATAACTGAAACAACACAAAAGAACCACAACACCAGATATAACCTGATTCACCCCTAGTGTAGGGGCTACGTCCATAGAACTGTGTTTTATTCAACTCTTTACAAAAACCACAGTTCTGATATGTGCTCTCAGCTACAGATCCCTTTAAGTCCTCAAAGCCGTGAACACAGTTGCAGGCCTCTGCGCACACAGCTGCAGATCTCTTAATCACCAAAAATCCTCTGCGCACATAGCTATAGAGGTCGTCCACACACACAGCTGGGACTTAACCTTTCTTACAAAACAATCCTTAGCTTCGTATCAATTCATCTTACTTCAAAAATCCTAACCTCACTTCTTTACAAGAGTGCTTATTTATACATTGCACTTATTACAAAACCATGGGCTTAAACCATGGGCACCCCGAAACCTAAACCCAGGACTTAAACCATGGGTTTATTACACAAAGAGGACTTTGACTCAACCCCGACACCCCTAAGACTATTTTGAGTCGTAACTCCGCTTACAAATCTCCCACAAAACACGCGGAGTTACCCACCTTAAGGACCGTTAGGGTGCGTGCCCCAACAGGGAGTGAGCTGAAACTACAAATAAGGGTTCATCTAGAAAAGAGTCCTCAACAGGTAAATTATCATCACTATTAGTGAAACGAGATAAGAAATTAGTGACAACATTTTCTCTTCCAGGTTTGTCTATAATGGTAATATCAAACTCCTGTAATAATAAAATCCATCTAGTCACCCTGACATTAGTAACAAGTTTATTCATTAGATATTTGATGGGAGAGTGGTTAGTGTGCACAAATGTAGGATATCTAGTAATATAATGTCAAAATTTTTTAATGGAGTAAACAATGGCTAAGAACTCCTTCTCACTGAAAGTATAATTAAGTTCAATGGGGGATAAGTTTTTACTAATATAATAAATTGCATAAGGTACTTTACCATCATGCTGTCCTAAAACTGCTCCAATGGCAGTATCAGAAGCATTTGAAGAAATGTGAAAGGGCAGGGTACAATTGGGTCCTCTTAAGATGGGATCTGTGGACAACTTCTCCGTAAGCTTAAAAAACGTTGTCGGGCATGCTTCATTCCAAACAAATTGCACATCCTTCATTAATAGTGAAAATAAAGGAGAGGAAAGTTTGGAAAATTTTTCTATAAATCTTTGGTAATATCCAGCATGTCCTAAGAAAATTCGCACTTCTTTTTGAGTTACAGGAGTAGGTATATTTTTTATTACCTTGATTTTTGAAAGATCCACCTAGATGCCATCAACAGTGATGAATTGACCCAATACTACTCCTTCACTCATCATCATATGGCATTTTTCAGTGCTTAAAGCGAGTTGGGTCTATTCACAGTGAGTTAAAACCTTTTCCAAATTTTCTAGTGCTTCTTCAAAATCTTTGCCATAAGGAGTAAAATCATCCATAAAAATTTCCATACTATCATTAACTAATTCTTAAAATACGTCGATCACAGCTCTTTGAAATCTTGTTGGTGCATTGCATAAACCAAATGGGAGCACTCTGTAAGCAAATGTTCCCCAGGGATAGGTGAAGGTAGTTTTATCTTGGTCTTCAGGAGCAATCTGGATTTTATTGTACCTGCTAAACCCATCCAAGAATGAGAAGAACTTCTTCCCAGATAAGGTGTTGAGTACTTGATTGATAAAAGGCAAGGGAAAATAATATTTTTGTGTTGCCTTGTTCAGCTCTCTATAGTCCACACACACTCTCCATTTACCATTTTTCTTGGGTACTATTACAAGTGGGGACACCCACTCACTGTCTAAAATGGGATATATAAATCCTGCTTCCAAGAGTTTCTGAATTTCTTCCTTCACTATGTCCCTAAGATTGGGGTTCATTCATCATTGAGGCTAGCACATAGGCCGAGAGTCACTTTTAATATAAATATGATGGGTGCATGGGTTAGAGGGAATACCCCTCATGTCTATGTACTCCCAGGTGAATTCCCCCTTGTGTTCTTTTAAGAGACTGATCAGGCGCTTATGTTCATCTAGGGAGAGGCTGGGGTTAATATTCAATGTTTTTCCAGACTCTACCTCGATAGGAATACTTTTTGAATTTTTCAATGCTGGAACTATATGAGTGTCACTAACTAATGCCTCTTCTGTGAGATTTTCTTGTTCTTCCTCACCTAGAGTAATGTTTAGGATTTGATAAATTTCCTTATTGACAAAAGTGGGTTCACTGATGAAATTATTAATAGCATCGTCTTCAGTTTCATCCTTAAAGATTAAATCCTTACCTATCGTTAATAATGGCTGAATGCCCTCTTCTTCCTTTGGCTCCATCCATAAAGGAGTTTGAACTTCTAAGCTTGGTCAAGCTAGATGATAGAGAGTGAGGTTCTTTGTCTCAGTGCCATATGATATGGTCATAGACCCAGATCGACAGATGATGTAAGCATCATCTGTAGCTAACCAAGGCCTTCCCAAGATCAGTGGGTGTCCTCCTAGCTACGACTTAGGTTGTAAAACCAAAAAGTCAGCAAGGTACTCCCAAGAATCAACTGAGATGACGAGATCATCCAAAATTCCTTCAAGTTTAATAGTGGATCTATCTGCTAGCTCTAAAATAGTGGGAGTTGGCCTGAGATTAGTAAGCCCAAGTTTTCTTACAGTTTCAATAGTCATAACATTAATCACTGCTCCTAAATCTACCAATACATTGGGTATCTGTGTATTCCCAATCTGCATAGTGACAATGGGATTCCCAAGATCGTCATATTTGGCTAGAAGGGTTTTTCCCATTATTAATGCAGATAATTTCCCTATGACATGAATAGTGGGAGGATCCCTAGGTTTCCTTCCTAGTTTCCTTGTGGACAGATCCCAAACAGTTCTAGCATAGATAGGTACATCTTGAAGAGATTGAAGGAGGGGAATTTTAACATCAAGGTTTTTTAACTCTCCTAAGAGGTTAAACTGAGGTTGTCCCACTACCTTTGGTAGCATTAATCTTTCAGGGTACGGTGGTTTCCTAATCAATTGGGTAGGATCTGTGTCACTAGATATATTATTCTATGTTTCAACCGACACATTAGTGAGATGTTCAACATCTTCAATTATGGGGGTCGCATTAGATAGATGTTGTGGGTTCACCCCTTCTTCATGTACAGGGGATGGAACATCCTCAATGATCACAGGCTCCACTACCTTTCCTGATTGTAAGCAAATATCGTTGCAGGGCACAGGAGTAAGGGAGTAAGCAGGCATGTTAACAGTCTCAAATTGATGGACTATTTTATTATTTTGGTTAGGATTAGGTTGAGCGGGCAGCTGAGGTCGTATCGACATATCGGGAGCAGCATTGTTCTGCAATTGCAGCTGTGACTATTGATAAGGTTGAGGGTATTGAGGAGGGTATGGATGTTGAGAAAATAGTTGATGTGGAGGTTGTTGAGGAAACTGGTTCCCTAGATATAAATTCCTCCATCCAGGATACTAAGAAGTTGGTTGGTGTGGTGGCTAAACCCAAGGGTTCCAGGAGTTAAAATTTTGGATTGAAGGTTGAGAGGGGTACCATAGAGGATTAGAATAAGATGAAGGGAATTGTGTATTCATGTGATTCATATTATTCCAATTATTCATGTTATTAAAAAATGGAAACGAGTCTGGAGTCATACCATTATTTCGAGGCTGCCAAGGCTTCTTTTGTGCAATAAAGTAGGTTGGTTCCACCTTTGGAGTTGATGCCTGCAGAACAACCTTCACATGGGGTAGTGATGGGAATTATTTTGTGTCATGTTCAACTTGCACAGCTGACACACTTCTATCTTGTTGAGAGGGCCCTCCTTCAGAGGGTGGTTCTTTCTACATTTAGGACAGAACACACCTAGTGTGAGATCCTCTACTACTTGTTTTTGCTTTGCCCTCAAGACATCTATTTCTGAGGAGATAGAGCTCGTCATTTCTGTTTTGAAATTTTCGATGAGGTTTCCTATCTCTACACGGGTGGCTCTTCCATTAGATGACTTCTGAGTTCTATCGAAGACATCACGTTCTAATTTGTCCCATTTGTCCTGCATGTTATTCCTGGAAGATCCTCTGGAGTACCTTTTACATAGTTCCACAATTTTCTTGAAAGACTCCTTGGAGATATCCCCCTTTCCTAACAGGTTTAACATATCTAGGCAATCATCCCTAATCCTGCGAAGCAGGATTTTTATGAGCACATCTAACCCCATATTCGTCTGCCCAGCTCTCTTCACATTATGTAAGAGCCTCTCGACAAACTCTTCCAGACTTCCATCATCCTTCTGTACCATTTTAAACAGTTCTTTTCTCTTGTCCTTGGTATTTCAATACTCCTAATATTTCTCCAGGAACACCTATTTCATCCTGTCCCAATTAGTGATAGTTTTTCCTCCTAGGCTCATAAACCAATGCAATGCATTGTCCTTCAGAGTGGCAGGGAAGAGTTTTTGCTTCTGTGCGTTGGTGGTGTAATCATAGCTATGATAGAGGATATCAAATTTGAAAAGAAATTCATCTACATCCTTTACCGCTTTTCCATAAAAGTGGGGCAACACCGACGGCGATATATTTTTCGTAGGGGCTATCCCTTTTGGTTGTGAATTGGGAACTGAAGTGTAGCTACCGTCCCTTCAGGAAGGGAATTACCTTCATGATGATGATTTTCTCCCATTTCCTCTTCCTCTTCGAACTCGTGTCTGTTACTCATTTCTTCTTATGTTTTCTCCTCTTTGTTCTTCCACTGATCAACAAATTTATGATAGAACTGTGTCCACTCCTCTTCAATTACAACCTTCCCATTAATATTATAGATCATATCTCGATCAGCAAATCCTGCAGTACTAACTCTGTCCTCCTCCGTAGGAATATTCGAGGGTGTTGCAGCTGCTCGTGTGTTCTCCAATGTAGAACCTGACGCTGGCACTCCAGGATTGGCAGGGATTCTTTTGATAGGTGTTTACTGATAGTGATCCCTGGTATAATAATTGGTTCTATCAACCAAATCATCAATGAATGTTCTTCTCCCCAATTCTAGACCTCGACCACGATCTCAACCACCTGCAATGTTAGTGTTTTGTGAGGTTCTGGGATTTGTAAGATGGTCATGCTTTACCCTTCTTGTATTCATGCAACCCAAAGCATTCCAACGAAAAACTGAAGAATACTAAATATAAACAATTACATGATGCAACTATGATAGTGTTTAATACTTATCCTCCCTAGCAATGACGCCAAAATGTTGGGCACCTGATATGCAAGTTAATTACAGCTAACATATAGAGTTTTCAATATTTATTGTCAACCCAGGGAATTCTTTTATTTCAAGGATAACATGCACTATATATTCTTACACACTGAGTTGCTATAAGTAAACAATCCTATTCTCTGCTCAGCTATGCTCATCCCAAGGATCCACTTAATCTAGTTTACTCTCTAAAGAATACAGTCACAATTACCTTTTACTGTCCCGATATAAAATTGAAAGATTCAAGAAATCACATCTAGATTACTTTTGCATAAAATCAAATCATATTACCAAACCATCTAATGATTCACCCAAGTCTCTTGATCTAATTATTCTAGAAATCTAGAAAACATGAATTGAGTTTAGCTATTCTAGAAATTCAAAGTACAGGAATGAAATTCTACAATTGCAAAAGCAAAGGGACAAACTGTGAGAATATATAGAAAGAAGAATTGGAATATCTAGGGATGAACAAGGATGTTACAACTACCACACAGTTACATAAGGAGCAATTACCTATACAGTCGACTGTCACACCATACCACTACAGCTTTTCAATAGATGCAATTAATAACACATTGTAAATCAACAACTGTTGCAGCTTACTATGAGAAAATGAAATTATGACAACATCACACAATATAATAATTAAAATTCCCAATTTAACTTAGCAATCCCTGTGGGAAGGCTGGCCCAACCTTCACACAGAGATACTGGAAGTAACGCATGTTAAAAAACTGAGATCTGAAGTAACTCCTTGTATTAAAAAGGGCAGATAAATCACAAAACCTTAGTCACAGCTAATACAATAATTTTGTTCAGGGTTCAACCCCTGGATCAGAATAGTTCCCCATATTTATACAATGTCAATCATAACATCGTATCCCTATTATTGGGAAGCCATGAAGCTCTCTGATCTTCAGGTGGCCTTAATTACAACAACTATTACATCCATGGTAGGATGAGAGTAGGAAATATAGGGAAACTATTAATTGACCTAGAAATAATGATGATCCTGTTTGATTGAGAAGATATCCCGCAGATCATAACTACTTTCGAGAAGCAACACACTATTTCCTTCCAGATCTGTCGCATTATGTTGCAGCTACCCTTGTAGAGCTTTGCATGGAATAATACACCGAGACTGCGTTCTTTGGGAAATGGTAGGATGGGTGGCGATCAAATTAAGCAATGAATGTTCATTTTTCCCTTAGCATGTTCATCCTACTACACCTGCATTCTCTATATCTCGAAATACCTTTATAAACCATCATATGTTAGCATATTTGAAGATATAGAGCCTTGATCACCACAATCCTAAGCATTAATAAAATAAGACAATAAGTAACCATACCTCTGTGACTTGAGGGGCAGAGTGAGGGAAAAGCATCTGTTTAACATGCGCAATAGGATAGGATAAGGCAAAAAGAGGTGGATAAGGATGGTAAAAAAGGGGCCATTTCTGGGCCCAACATTAACTAGCTTACATTGATTTATTGAGTTATTGGATATCGGGGAGTTGATCTATTGGACTCTAATACTGATTGAGAGACCATGAGTTAGAGATTCAGTTAGATACAGTCATATCCGCTTAGTAGATTCGAATTTATACCTAATTCATTCGAGTTCTTCCTATTTGTAACCTATTGTACATTGGATTTATTATTGTGAATGATATTATAAATTCCTGAACAATACTTGTCAGTTTCCTGTGTGGTCTATTTTGTTCACTTTGTATCTTCATTCTCCATTCTTTTGCTGCAAACATTATTAGAACTATTTGCTTGAATATTTAAATGGAATTCAAATTATAATATGGTATTAGAGCCTTCTCAGGTATGGTTTCATGCTTGTTTCTCCACAGTGAGGAAAAGCATGATTCTAAAAGTTCACATGTTTTAATTTTTTTGCAGTGAAATTGACAGGTGCTACATAGCTCGTGTGAATATTTGCAAGTCTTCCAGCCAGAGAAATTATGAGTTCACATACTCCTGAATCACGGATCCTCACAACTTCCAATTATCTTGATTGGAAGGTTAATATGCAGCTGGCCTTATGCAAGCATGGCTACCATAGGATCATGCATGGATGGGAGGCTGAACCTCATCAGCTGGTTGAGGGGAACAAGTTTTTGAACCGTTATAATGAAGCATTCAGGTACTTATGTACTTATATATCCAAAGATCTCCTATTCCACCTAGAAGGCTTGAGGACTCCCAGAGAATCCTGTGAGAAGCATGATATCTTGTTTAACAAACAAGATGAGCTTCCACTACTACATTTTGCCCAAAAATACGACGGCCGTATTGTCATATTTTCGACACTTCCCTGTCGCATGTACGACACTATGATTTTTTTTAAGCGTCGGAAACTTTTCGTCGGTTATCCGACATTAGTCTAAACCATCGCTTAAGAGACACCTTACTTACCGTTGCTTAAATATAAGGCGTCGGTTAAGCGACATAGATAACCATCGGTGAAGTGCGGAGATAAAACGCAGGTGTCGCTTAACCAACATTATAAACCGTCGGTTAAGCGACAAGTATAAAAATTGGGCGTTGGTTAAGAGATGTGTTGTAATGTTTTTAAAAAAAAAATCGCCTATAGAACCGTCGGTGAACCGACGGCGATAACGACGATGCGTCGGTTAAGTGACGTTTTACACCGTCGGTTAAGCGACAAGTATAAAAATTGGGCATCGGTTAAGAGACGTGTTGTAATGTTTTTTTAAAAAAATCGCCTACAGAAGCGTTGGTTAAGCAACGTTTGTAGGCGTTTTTAAAAAAAAAAATCACCTGTCAATAAGACACATGTTTTCTAAATGCAAGAGGAAACACTACATATAAACCGATATTAGGAAACTAAGTTCACTTGTATTTGGATTTGGTGCAAGATACACTAGCCAAGAAGACCCTAAAGCATGTAGAGATCAAATATTAGGATTTGTCATGCATCCTGCAAGAGAAATGGAAGGAGCACCGGTAAGTTGGAATGGATGAAATCAAAGGGATACAAGAATATGTGTTACTAAAGGAAACAAGACAATACAAACAAATGAATTTTTTGAAATCAGTAATGATTAATACAAGGCACAAAAATTGAGGCTTCATTGACCCTTGTATCCAGTGTGCATAAATTTACACCGATACCAAGATGAGATGACTCTTTTGAATGCAATTCAAGAGGGTTACTTTATTGCTGCATTAGATCACATCTAAGCTTAGAATATCCAATGTCACGGCCTCAAGAGATTCATTTCTCCAAAATCATGAAATTTTAAGATGTTGTGCATCCACTTTTCCATTTAGTTCTAAGACATCAACAACATCTTCTCTATAGGTATGCATCTTTAGTAAATAATTTTACATGAGAAACTTAACATCTACAGAATATGCCAAAGCAATTCATGATTTAACAGTTTTAGAGTACTTAAACTCTAATATGGATCACATGAATTGTTGTTGTGCCTTCTGCTTTCATAGTCTTATAAAAAAGTAGTCCATATTCTCATCATTTATTGAATCCATTGTGCATGATTTATCTTCATTATTTGAAAATCAATTTCTAAAGCAGACAGAGGGAAATTGGTTAGATGAAATACCCATGTTTTTTGAAAAGTTATCAAGCCCGATATCGTAGATGCCAAAATTTGGGCATCTAATATTGGAGAATTACTGTTGAGTTGTCTAAATGCAAGGGGAAACACTACATATAACCCGATATCCAACACGATGTAGGAAGTTCAGCTTCTATAAATAATGACATTTTCGGAAGACAAGTCATTGTCAATAGAAACAATGACCAAAGAGACTTTAAGAAGTATTTCTCCAAACAAAAATGTAAGTCAATAGCTAGATAAATTCTATTACAATGTAGAATAAGACTGGTCTCACCAATTTCCAACGGCAAAAAATTGAACAGTTCATGTTTGATTACTGAAAATTATACTATATGCATAATTAACCTAGTAATGTTGAAGCCAAACCAGAAGTTTCCACAGTGCAAAAACAATATGGGTTACAAGAGTAATCCAGTCCACAACCGAACATCCTAAAGTTCTAAATCTAGGTAACTGTCACAAGTTCAACTACAAATTTATAGATATGAATGCAAAAGAAAACTACAGATTTGTACAAATTTACAGATATCAATGCAAAAGAAAACTATAGCTTTTCTAGAATCTGACCTGGAACTAGCTGTCCGCTGTTCAGCAATGGTTTTCCTATGGCTACGTCGCCAGAAACTATTTGCAATATCTGGCTCACTTCGGGATGGACTCTAATCATCCAATAAAACTTGATAAAAACTATAGTCACTAAACATGAAGGTCTCATATTTGAGCTTGAATTCAAAAAATGTATAGAGCTCAGCATGTGATGATGAATGGATGATAATTTGTGGCTTCTTTAATACAAGAATAAAATCATCCTAAAGAATGTCAGATCGTATAAATATAAACACCAATACATATTAAAGATGTGAGTAGTATGTTTGGGAAGGAGAAAGGAGGCAGGGCTTAGGAATTATCACCTTAATTTTCCCTCAATGCATGATGTTGGCCTTAACTTTATGTTTGGAAATGAAGGACCTGCTAGAGTAGAGAGATTCTCCCCTTTCCTTGGATATAAATATCGGGGGCTATGTTCTTCTTGCTCTGGGCTATGTGTGCCACACATTTCAGAAACAGACACAAAGGTAAGTGTATACAGATATGGAAAGATAAGCCCATATGTAGGTTAACGTATCTTTCCCTTTGCTAACAAAAGGTGATGAAAGCACATAGATCCATTCTTGTATCAACAATGGACACATATGCAAGAGCTAAGACAATCATCATGAGCACCAATATTTTCAATGCTCAAAAGCCAAAGAAAGGGGATGGATTTGAAATGACAGCAGATAATCCTTGTTATTAAACACCAGATTTCAAGGAAAGGATTCTAACACAATTTGATGGGCTATGACCTTTCTAGATAAGACTGCAAAACATCTGTCAGATTAAGTGCTTGGCACTTCAGAACTCCATAGCTATGATACAATAAATTTTATAAGATGAGATGTTTCCCAGAAACAAATCTTATGTAGCATGTCTCAGAGAAGAATAATGGCATGTTACCATGAATTTGACACTAACCTAACCACCACATTTTTAAAAAGGAAGTGCATATAAGAGCATTTAAGAACAAACTATTGAGAAGTAGATAGGGAAAACAAAAAAAAATACCTTTCACTGCCCATTTTATCTGAAAAACCAAACATTGGACTATTTGGCTCTATAGGAGAATCACATGAATCATTCTCAGCTGAATCACTTTCTCCAGTCCCAGAAATATGGTACATTATAAGAGCTCTCATTGAGAAGGGTATTAACTACCCAGGAGATCGCATGACATCAACTAATAGCTCCATGGAATTTAATCCAACTAACAATGACATATGCTTGTAAGCATTTGCATACGCAATTCCCCTCTCACATAGTTGTAGGCACTGAGTATAAAGCATTCTCGACAGTCAATAAATGAGAACCAATACACAGTTTTATATCTAATATAGCTAATCACATGTCTTCAAATTGATTTCTGGATAAACCAGAATAAAAGGCCAAAAGAAGACAATTATGAACTCACTCAAAAACGGGATTATCTCCTAGTAAAATATCAAGGCATCCATGAGTTTCCTCATATTAGTCATTTTTAATCAATTTAATATAGATTCATGTCATCATAAAAATACTCACTTGATTGCTCATCTAAAAGTACATCCCCATCTATCCCCACCTCAAACAAATAAGATGCCTACCAGTGACAATTGTATAGTAATGACACTAACTCACTGAATTAAACCAAAATCACCATGGAAAAATTACTTACCACTAGAATCTTACTTCTGAGTCCCACAGCATCTGCAAGAACCTTGAATAATATTGCTCGTTGTTGGCATAACCCATTTTTAACAGGTCATTGACTTTTTCAGTTGACATACTCACAACTTGTGTCAAGTTTCTAACTAAACTTAAAAAATACGTACAAGCTTTATTTATTTACAATTATTCACAATACAGAAGACCATTACTTCCCATAGTTTCATTTCCAGAATAATGGTGGAAAAAATAGAAGAACACACTACCAGTTGAAACATCAATAAAACAAAACAAAACATTGAGAAGCTAAAGTTGATCAAAATTACTTACCATCTCTATGTAGGTTTCCCACAATCTGTACTGCATTTATTCGGAAGGAATTTTCCTCTATAGTTACATTTACTTGGGCAGTCGGCAAAAGGGGAGCTAGATAAAGGCCAGTATCTTCCAATCATCCAACCATTTACCCAGGCTTGGCCTTTTCCCATGCTTAACATATCCAATGCTACAGGGTCATTTCCAGGGGGAGCATTTATTCTTTCCTGCAAACATAACCAATTGAATCAGAACAGAATGCACACTAAAATCAGGGTAATATCTTAGCCTCACTCATGAATCCATTGCATCGTAGTGTACCTCTATTTTCATGAATACTTTAGTATAATAAAGAGTTTACAAAGGTAGTACATCCATGGAAACATTATACAAAGAGCATAGTGTGAAGGAAAGGGGTTGGTTATTCTTAAGGCATAGTGCATGGCTGTCTTTAATTTTATCATTGCTCCAGGCAGGTCTGTGGAAAGTGTCTCTCAGAATGATCCCAGTTTCAAGAGAGGACACATTTTGGATAGAGCAGACATCTAAAGATACTTCATTACTCACACTTTGTGAGCAGTTAGTTTTTTGTGTATTGAAGGATGGGCAATCAAGCGCTTTGCTGAAAATATTGACATCCCTTTTGAGCATGCATGTCGGGGCACTGCGAAAAGCTGTGCTTTTTGTTCTTGATGGAAAAGAATGCGAAGATGATGCACTGTTTTCACTAAATTTGCTGCTTCAAGCAGGTTATGACAAGTCAAAGCAGGAAGAGCTGTTGGGGAAGCTAGGAGCTAGCTTTAAGCTTATAGAGTCTGTACTTGGAACTCTGACAAAGTTTAGAGGAATTGTGAGAAAAGAAAACACAGGGACCACACCAACTATGAAGGAAATCCCAAACACACAACATAAGACCAGAACTTCTGAAAACTCCCATGCATGTGAAAAGAATATGGACAATAAAACAAGATTGTAAAGGGTACACTTCAGCACCCAGTCAAACAAGCTGGGCCATCAAAGGGCCCAAAACACCCACACCCTTCTCTTTTAATCAATTTGCAACTGTGCAAACACACCCACTCACGCTAACGTTGTTTATAATGCAATTTATGAAAGAACCTTAACTTAATGACACAGATGTTGAATGGCCTTTTTAGGGTTCCATCATCATTAATTTATTTTTGAAGACTCTGTTTTTATCACCTCTTATGTCAGATTTGCAGAAACTTCTTTCATAATTACTTAAACACTATGTATTCCATACCATCATTCATAATCAAGTACACTGGAGAATTATAATACCTGAATTGTAGCATACATGGTGTTGTGACCTGTATATGAATTGTAGCCCGAGTCAATGGAATTATACACATTTGGTGGTCCAGAAGCTCGATACACATCTTCTGGAGGTCCTGAAGCCCGATAGACATCTGCTGGAGGTCCTGAAGCTCGGTACACATCAGCTGGTGTTCCTGAAGACCTATACACATCGGCTGGTGGTCCTGAAGCCCTATACACATCTGTTGGTGGTCCTGAAGCCCCAGCCATAAAGTTCTGCAAAACAAGGATTATGAAAAATATTCAGAATTGTCTTGGAATAAAAATTTCAGTTGTATATTCTTTGAAAGTACTTATTGTCCAAATATCATGCCATGTATCAGACCTATGCATCAAGAAAAGGCATTATATGAACACTTTATAGCAACAATTTTGTTTCTAGACAACATAAGTACTCTTCCATTATCATGTCACATAAGAGTATATGTATCCTCCAAGGTCTGAGTGCATGATTAATAAATTGCAATCACACACCAGAAAGGACATCCGAAACAACCCAAACACTAGCATTGCAATAGAAATACTGAGAAGAAAATTCTGGTGGAACTTTTGCAGTATATATATTCTTCTCATGGAAGTTGAATTTTGATTCTTACAAAATAGAAATGTTGATTGTTAGCTATATGGATGCTGCCCTTGTAATCAGTGTATCTAGTTCTAGTACCAAAACAACACCTAGGTTTTTCCCATACTAATGTAATCAGTGTCCTTAGTACTCAAAGGGTTGAACCCTATTACTGTGAGTTGAGTAGTAAAAAACCTTACACAATACGACTAAGTTATATTTCCTAAAATGATAAAACATATTTGCAAAACTTTGAATAGGTCCTTCATTTATTGAGTTGCACTAAATGAAAGAAAAAGGGGTGGTTTAAATGACTAGAAGGCAACGAGTTGAACCCTGTAAGTGTGAGTTGCAGTAACAAAATATATACATCACTATTCAGTTTGATTTTTTTTCCTTGTACAAGCATATGATCATTGGTTGGCATATGAACATGTGACAGCTTGGGTGTTGTGCCCCTATTTGAGACTGTCAAAGATTTGAGAGGTGCTGGGTCAGTAATTCGGAAGTTATTATCAATAGATTGGTACTGCAACCATATTATTGCAAATGATAATGGAAATCAGGAGGTAATCATAGTTACAAAAAAGTGCAATTGCATTTTAGTAATAGATCCATGCTTGGTTATTGAAGGTCTAATATCTTAATCAAGTGCTTCTTTGTGATGTACCAATGTCTGCTTGCAGGTTATGGTCGGTTACTCTGATTTAGGAAAAGATTCAGGGCGTTTCACTGCTGCTTGGGAACTATATAAAGCACAGGAAGATGTTGTAGCTGCTTGTAAAGAATTTGGGATTAAAGTTACCCTATTCCATGGCCATGGAGGAAGTATTGGCCGTGGTGGTGGACCTACATATCTTGCCATTCAATCTCAACCACCTGGTTCTCTCATGGTATTTTTTACCCTTTTCCTTTTGTGCAGTGTTTCAAGAGAGGATCTTGATATTAATTAAATGATGGACTGATGGTTTCCATATACTACAGGGAACTCTCCGATCCACAGAGCAGGGAGAAATGGTCCAAGAAAAGTTTGGCTTAGCACAAACAGCAGTGCGGCAACTAGAAATTTATACAACTGTTGTTTTGCTTGCAACTTTACATCCCCCAGATCCACCTCGTAGTGCAAATTGGCGAGAGGTAATGAAAAGGATATCAGAAACCAGTCGGCAATATTACAGAAGCATTGTTTATGAAAATGAACAATTTTTAGAGTAATTTCGTGAAGCTACTCCTGAAGTAGATCTTGGTAATCTAAATATTGGAAGCCGTCCAACAAGGAGGAAAATGTCTTCTGGGATTGGGCACCTCCATGCATTTCCTTGGATATTCGCATGGACACAAACTAGGTTTGTTTTACCTGGATGGCTTGGTATTGGAGCAGGCCTAGAAGCAGCCTGTGCAAAGGGATACAAAGAAGAATTACAAGCCATATGGCTTCTTACCAATCTATTTCCTGAGGTAATTGATGCCTATTTGTGGAGATTGTTCTTATGTTGATATGGGGGACTGTATTATAGATTTCATCAGCAGATTGTAGATTTGGATTCTCAACTCGCAATAAAGATTGGAGATTTGGATTCTCAGCTCGCAATAAATTTGGTTAAAGAGGATGAACTGGAGTGGCTTCAGCCTTCTAGTGGAAATGCTATAGATTGGATTTTAGCTAAGGGAGGGCATGCCAGCAAAGTTCACTTCTACATTGGTGAAAGGAATTGGAAGCTCCAGCATGTATGTGAACTGAAAGGATATCTTTAGAAGATAATATGGATGCTATTAATTAAGATGTTGCTGCTAATGAAATCAGCATATACATGTTTTGAACATGATCTTCCCAACTCATTTTGTGCCCAGCATAGAGGGTTTTCTGTGGTCCAATTTCCACTGAGTATGGTCACTTTTCTGAGCCTACTCTAAATTGTTTTATGTGGTCCAATAAATCCACAGATTGTTTTAAGATAGATTGTTCTAAATCTGCAACAAATTTATTTATTACATACTATGGTTCTGATATCAGCAATTAAGGTTCGAACACATAATTTGCACCATGAAATCTATTTGCAATCTTTATTATGAAATTTCCATGCAATAAAGAAAGGGTTCAATAAGATTACAATATCTAGAGCAGTGATCATCCCTTTGTAAATGACAGGGAGAATGAAATGCAACACTAACTTCTTGCCTCCAGACATTCTCTTCCATACACAAAAGAGTACTACTTTGTAAATTGATTACACACAAATATACAAAAGACAAACCCTGTTTCTTTGTTTCAGGATAAAAACCACTACTGTAAAATAGTGGTAGAAAATCTCGGGAGACGAAAATTTCTGTTTTCCTCAAGTTTTTTAGTGAGGACTGCATAGCTTCACAAAAGTTATATATGCATTTTACAGTAGCGGTTATAATGTGAACAGAATGGTGCAGGATAAAAATATGCTTCTAATGAGTATCGAGTTTTCTAGTGTGAACATCCGACAGGTCCAAGGTGATGTGGCCATCCCTAGGGTCAGGTTCATGAAAGGCAAAGGCCAAGTTGCACCTGCACAGGTATCATGGAAAATTCTGGCAATGAGCATTGAAGGAAGCCCCAGGGAAGAAAGTTGACATCAAGCTCATTACAGAGGACTAGGACCATCAGGACCCATATAAATGGCTGTCACCACACATTCTCTATTTATAAACATTATGAAACCTGTCAACAGTATGTTCTGCTATCTTCTTTTGGATTGAAAGGTAAAAATGGTCTGGACTATATAAAAGCAAACCCAAATTATATTTGTAGTTGGGACAGGAGTGGGATATGTCGGTTTGATAATATTAGTGGTTTGCAGTGTAATATGAACATCCTAAATTTTGTGAACTACAAAGATTTCAATTGCTTGTTGACTTGTGGTTAATAATCTATTTTCCTCTAGCAAAAAAAATATACACTCTAAAACAATAAGGGCAAGGTACCTGCTCCCAGGACAAGGAGCCATGACGGATATTTTCTGGCTGGGATTTCCTGAGGGATCTAGTTAGTTCTTACTAGATATTGTACGGCTTCAGCTCTGGTCCCAATAAATCCACCTAGAAGTGTAAGAGGCACAGAGATGCAGAACCAGAGGGACAAAAGGATGAAGAAAAGGGAAATAGGGATAGCTCCTGTGCTGTGACTGCCCCAGAAAATAAAGTTCAATATGTTAAGGATTAAAAACACCATCCCAGGGAAGAATTGAACCTGAAATCCTCATACTCATGGACCAACACCTTAAATTTTAGGTGATTTATTATGTAGTAGTTCTTATCTTGGTCATAACCACCCATGGGGAACCCCATCCATTTAATCACTATGTCATTCTGTTGAGTGTATCTCATGACTGGGAGATTGTCAAGAATCAGATTGACTTGGTAAAGATCATCAATCCTTTGCTTCAAGACCTTTACCTGCTATTCATTTAAGGGCTTAGTAGTGCAAAGATAAACAGACTCATTCATATTCATATGAAATATATAAGGGGAGGACTCGATCTGGTCACCCATGAGAAGCTCACCCAAATTATCTGCACTTTTTTTTGGGCCCTTTGGAAGGTTGACAGTAGGGTAGGCTGTAATAGCTAAAGGGCAGCTCAATCTCTATTGATGTCAGAGAGTTCACCTTCACAGTCAATTCTCCACCTTTAGGGTATGTGTGCATATATCTTCCAGGTAAATAAAACCCATTACAGACATTAGAAAATTACAAAATAAGACCATTCTTTCAACTTTCTACTACTATATTTGTAAGACCATCATGTTAGCCAAAACTTCCTCAAATAAAATGGATTAACATAAGGAGGCAATACAAAGCAGACAATTAAAATAACACACATGGATTAACATACTTACCGGTTCCATGATATTAAAAAATCAATTCATAATATATAAGTTAATTGAAGCTAACTTAAACACCTAATTAACTCATATAAAAACTTACAAGCTAAGATGTAACTCCAATAAGCTACATACCTTTCCCACTTAATATTAACTGGATACAAATACCTTAGCTTGGCAAAGCTTGGTCAATGCCTCAACATGTAGACTTTGAAGATCTTCCAAACCAGAAATCTCCATCCCATAAAGATTCTCACTCTGTAGTATAAAGAAAATGCATGTCTATAGTTAGCTGGAAGAAAGAAACAACGTATCTGGTGATAAGAAAGAAACAATGTAATAATGCATGCATTTTACCTTATTGAGCTCCTCTCTGTTTCGAGAATAGTTGAATATTCTCTACTAAAAAGGGCCAACCACATGAAGGTGGAAGCTCATATGGCCCCTCCCCCCCCTCACATCACTCTCAATTCCCCATACCCAATGCACGTGCTTGGAAATAAATGATATTTTGTGCGAACATCGTGAGTTTCTTGTCTTAAAGGAATTACGTGCATTCGATCATTAATTAGTTTATAACATTCATTGATTAACTCATTCATTCATTCTTACATAGACAAAAATAAATAGTTGAAGACATTACTCCATAATATCAAAAATAATATCCGAGGACAATGCATAAAAAAATAATGTAATAGTGTACTTGTTACAATCACTACTTTTTTTGCTCTTTTTTCTCTCCACATATTCTCTAAGTGTGACATCCTCTTCTACCAATTTTGTTTTGTTTCCTATGCCCTCTGTAGCTGTCTGTGATCGTGTTTGTCGACGGGTCGTGTGCTCACGACGTGTATGTGGCTGCTGTAAGGTGCCAGGATGTACTGGAAAAATGAAGAAATATTAGTTACTTGACATGTTTTTATTATTATAATTGTAAGTCCTTCATTAAGAAAAAAACATTAGAGCGGTGCTTTGTACCTGGAAACTCATGGGTGACATGAATTTCATGCGTTTGATCTTCTGATGCTGCCTCAAGTTGCACATGAAGACCCTCTGCATTAAAACATCAACACTTACAACAATATAGCATTTGCAATTTAATATTTGAGACTTTAATCCATACTAGTTTTTTTTTAACACAGGAATATTTATTACCTAGATTTCGATCAACATGAACTCCAATATCTCTTTCTCCTCCATCCTCCGCATTTTCTCTACTTTCGTTGTGCGGCTTAACACAAAGAGACTCAATATTTTATGTACTAGTTTATTAATGAATATAAAACACAACGAATCAATGTTAAATAGAATTTGTTTATTGTAGTTACCTGTTCGCAGGATGGATCACTGGAAGACTTTTCTTGGCTACCACAGTTGCTTCTTCGATGTTCAATAACACCTAAAAACCCGCGTTGGTAGCCGATCCTCATGTCTTCCTCCGTTGGAAAATCATGGAATCTTTGAGCCTGTAACTTTCAATTAGATCATCATTGTTGTTGTTATATCATCATGAAACAATTTTAAATGCAATCTATAATTTCTATACAATAAAATAATTATTGATCATACTTACGATTCATGCTTGCAGGTTGGAATATCCACCAGGGCCAAGCTTGTGTTGCCCATGTTTTTATATTCTTGCTTGGGTAGCCTTCGACGTATCTGGTAGCCTATAAAAGTAATTTTAAATACATTAAACATTGCAAAAAAACGGAAAATAAAGTGTAATAAACATATAATTGCATTGCCGAAAGTATTGCATACCTTCTAGCTGACTCGGGTACTGGCTTGCCCTCTATTTTCACAGATTTCTCCCTTGCATCATCCAGCAAGACTTTCCACTCCCTTGTTGGAATCATCGGAGGGCGCTCATACTTTGGATTAATTGCTAAGTTGTTCGGATATCCCTCCCGTACATAATGTAAATGTTGGCCATCTTTTTCGAGAACCTTTTTTTGGTTGAAGGTTTCGGCACCAAACAACCCAACCAAGCAAGCAATAAGCTCATCTTTCAAAACTTTACTCTGCCGGTTCCACCATGTGCGGATAGTGGACCCAAATAGCTCTAAAGACCAATCATAAAGATGTTTATAAAAGACATCATTTCCTACAAAAACGAGTATGTGTTGATTAGTGTAAAAAGAATGATGCATAATCACATTCCAATAAAATTATAATATATAGTTAAAAAATTTTGTCAATAGTACCTGGAATCTTCTCCATCTTGTAGGGAATGAGATCTTCGTCCACCAAAAAAGTAGTCTCAAATGTTCCCATGCTAGTGACACGGAAAGATCCAGGAAATGCTGGGACGACAGCATCAAAGTCATGCTCTTCTCCATGTACTGGCCCCTGATCCTCGCCAGCACTCTCATGTTCCATCTGGGGTGTCTCATTTTATGTTTCCGACTGGCCAGACGGCAACGATACATGATCAATGGCAAAGGGGGTGTCATGCTCAATGGTATCAGCATGCCTCTCACCGGGGAAAAAATATTCCTGTAGAAACAAATAATATTTTAGTTACTTGTATACGAATAGGAAAAAAAATTGCATTTGGAATAGACTTATAATTAAAGAGTTTGCAACTTACATCCAAGCGCTTTACTTTAAGCAACACACGATCTATCTTTGGTTGAGTCTCATCCTGCGTCATTTGTGGATCCGATATAAGCAAATTGACGTCCTCCTGATTTAATTTTGTTTTTGCTTTTTGAACTGCATCTCGGATGTTCTTTGAATTCTTGAGGTCAACATCGTCAAGAATGTGCCCCAAATCCATATCCTTTGGATCCGTCTATAGATAAGTATCATCCGACATAAAAATAGAAAACATTAATATCAATTTGAAATCATTAATATAATTAGATAACATAAATATGTATAAATATAGTTTCTGAAATTCACAACGTGCTATATACCTACTCATGACCCAATGAGTGTGGCATGCCAACATCTGTCAACATATCACCTGTCATGGACCTCTTGCCTCGACCCTCAGCCTACAAACAAAATATTGACCACGTTGATATCATAATTAAACAAATATACTTTCTAAAGAAGCAGGTAAGTAAAAATGTGGTATATATACCTGTTGCCTGTAGGGGGGTGTCACCCTCCCAGGCTCCATTGGGGACTTGCCCCGATCAGCTGATTGCAACAAAGTAATTAAAAACATTAATTTCGAACTTAAACCAATACACGGGGAAAATCTTATTTAAAAACATATTTAAATATTGACCACGTTGATATCATAATTAAACAAATATACTTTCTAAAGAAGCAGGTAAGTAAAAATGTGGTATATATACATGTTGCCTGTAGGGGGGTGTCGGCCTCCCAGGCTCCATTGGGGACTTGCCCCGATCAGCTGACTGTAACAAAGTAATTAAAAACATTAAATTCGAACTGAAACCAATACACGGGGAAAATCTTATTTAAAAACATATTTAAATATTGACCACGTTGATATCATAATTAAACAAATGTACTTTCTAAAGAAGCAAGTAAGTAAAAATGTGGTATATATACCTGTCGCCTGTAGGGGGGTGTCATCCTCTCAGGATCCATTAGGGACTTGCCTCGATCAGCTGACTGCTACAAAAAGTAATTAAAAACATTAATTTCGAACTGAAACTAATACACGGGGAACTTACCCAAGAGATGGCGCATTCCATGGGTTGGTGAACTTCTATAAGAGAATCATTAGAAATTTTGGTGGTGTAAGTGCACCCTTGACTGATTGCACAAGAGGGAAATTCTTTACTTGGACAAAGGCAGCTGTTGTGAGTTTTGAATAACTCGAAAGGAGGGTTATGGAAGCGCCAACTCTTACCATGCCAGACTTTGAGAAACTCTTTATAGTTGAGTGTGATGCTTTATGGGTAGTTATTGGACGAGTATTACGCCAACATGGTAAACCTGTGGCCTTTTTCAGTGAGAAATTAAACAAAGCTAAAAAGATGTATACCATTTATAATATGAAATTCACTGCATTGTTACAAGCTGAAAAGACTCTGTTCATAATATAGTTTAAAATATGAACTTGATCTCTTCCCTTGAATTTCCCTCTCTCTCTATTTGAGGTGAGGGTCATTGCTGTTGCATTGCATTGCAGTTGGGATAATGTTATCTTGGGACAGGTCATAATGCATAGGGCTAATTTTATCTTGGGACAGGTCATAAATCTTCACAAACTTGTTGTTCACCACCATGAGTTGAACCTGAGAACCAGGAAGCCAGGCTATTTGTCGAATGTAAGCACCTTGCAAAGCAAGCTCAATTGCAAGACGGTCTGTTATTTCATCTCGAGAATTGACAGTGAGAACTTGGCATTCCTCATACCTAGCTACATCCAAATAGTTCTCATTTGCTAACCTATGCAGTTTGATTTCAGTCACTTTATAAAAAAAATATCCAGTTAATTAATAGATTAATAAAGTGAAACGTCAAAAAGCTAAGGACATTTAATGACGATTTCCACGGGTTAGACACCCCAAGGAAATACCTGTCCAATCTACACTTATCAACATATTATGTGCCACGATGTCCACAATTGGGGGTGCCTTCTTCCCCTTCATCCCTTGAAGTCTTGAGCCCAAGAGTTCTGCTCTTCAATGTGTTTTTTGATGGATTACTGTTGTGCTGCAGTTTCTTGTTTGGCAAGTTCCGGTTGGTTCAGGATTTCTGTATGCTTGTTTTTAAGGTCTGAACTTTCAGGCTATAGAAGTAGGGTATCACCTGGAGGTGTTTGAGATTGCAGCTGGGGAACTGTTGATGGAGACTTGCTTTTTCAAAGATAGATTCTCAAGTTCAGTCTTCTCAAGCCTGAACTAGATTGTCTAAATTCGAGAAGTCCTGTGTGATGTTGATCTAAACAAAAAGGATCTTCAAAAGGTCCTCACTTTTTTTAGCAGAACAGCTGATGTCATGAGGCTTTTGATTTTTTATTCCCATAGTGGCATGCCTTTTTGGGGATTAAACGAGAGTTGTCATTTGGCCTGTAAGGGGCTTTGGTTTCTTCTGCTGCGGGCTGAATCTCTGTTATGCCTGGAGTACTTGAAATTTTCTATGCATCAGCAGGCATTTGCAGCAGGTTTTAGATCTGTCAGTTGACCTATGAGCAAGTCGTGTCCAACCTGGGATTTAAGGCTGACCTGAGTTAGCACTGTGTTTGATAAGGACTGTGCCTCATGAAGAATTTTCAACAGATTACATATTCTTTAACAAACAATAATCTTGTTAACAATCTTGTGGCCATTTTCATATTTTCAAAACACAATGTAATTCAACTTCGTTAACACGGAAATGTGAACATGCACACATTCTTTGTATTGTCATTTTTACTTGTGACAAGGGTATCTCTTGCTCAAACTGCAGAATGCCAAACATTAAGTGTACACTTGTCATAAAGACATTGAAAAATCTATTTCTCTCTCTTTTCAAGGGTTTAATTTTCATGTTTGTTGTGTTTACACCAAACTCAATAGCCAGTGTAAGTGGTACAGCTAACTGTGGTTTCTTAATTGTTGTGTTAATGGTATAATTTAAGTTCAAGAGCCAGAGTAATTGCTGCATATTCTGATTTTTACTATTTCAGGTCCTAATTGTGTATACTAAAGTTGTATATAAGAGGTGAGGAGAGCATGGCTGTCAAAGTATGAAACATCTGATTAATTTGTAAATTAGATTACCAAGTCAAGCTTATGATAGTCATAATATTGTTTAATTTCTCATCTAGTGGTATTTAATTTAAGTTCAAGAGGCAGAGTAATTGTTGCATTTTCTAATTTTTACTATTTCAAGTCCTAATTGTGTATATTAAAGTTGCATCTAAGAGGTGAGGAGAGCATGGCAGTAAATGTATGAAACATCTGATTAATTTGTAAATTAGATTACCAAGTCAAGCTTATGATAGCCATAATATTGTTTAATTTCTCATCTAGTGGTATTTAATTTTAGCAGGATTTTTAGCAGTGGTATTTATTTTTTGAAATAAATGCTCTTTTTCAGGTGTATCTGTGTGAATTACATATCAGGGAGATCCTGTGGTGTTTCCAAACAGGAAATAGATTACACCTGGGGTGGGGTTGGAGGTGGGGGTGCATGCGATCTGAATGGATTAGATTACCCATACAGGCCTTAGGATAGCCATAACATTATTTAATTTCCCATCTAGTGGTATTCAATTATCATCCTTATTAAGTAGGACTAGAAGCAAGAGATTCCAATAACAGTGGTATTTAGTTTTTGATATAAATTCCTTTTCTTCGGCAAGATCTATGTGAGTTACATATTCAGTAGGCCTAATACGTATTCCAAGCAGATCCTCTAGTGTTTCCTAACTAGAAATGGATCCCTGCCAGATCCTGCCATATATGAAGCTATTATCCTTTGAACCTGGCCTTGAGGAGGGGAGGGGAGGATCTGGTAATTTAGCGAAAAAGTCAGTTAAACAGGTATGCATTAAGAATAGTAAAGCAGAGTAGCTTAAAATAATGAAAGTTACCAAGATTTTTGGCTTAATGCAACATACTATGTGATACACTTCTCTTTTGTTCAGTAATCTTCTCAATGGAATACGGTCAATAGCATAAACTTTAGCTATGTTTTTCACTGAAATGTCTTTCATATTTGCAACTGGCATGTAAGTAAACAGACAACACATCTACATAAAGTTTACATATCACCTATCCATTCAGTCCACACCAAATATTGGTTTCTTTCCAATAAGATTTGAACAAGTCAATTTTTTTGCTTTTCTTTTTAGTTTGTGGGCAAGGGCTGGTGTCGGGGAAATCTAGCTTTTCCCTGTGTTGATTGTGGGCTATCATAGTCTCTCTGTTTGCAAGGGATGCCCTCGTGATGTCCCTTGGATTGTCTTGTTTCACGGGGGACATGTGCATCCTGTGGAGCATAGGCAGGTTAGCAAATGAGTCGGCTAACCTGTGCAGTTTGCTCCTATCCAATTATAGGACCAAGATTCAACGAGGTGAATTATCGTTTTAGCCTATGTTCAATTTTCTACAGTGAAGGGAAGGTACCCGTGGCATTCAAGCAAGAAAGAGTATGGAAGTGAAATCGAGGCGATGAAAGACAAAATCAAACTATTTGCTTTACATAGTGATTTCTCCCCAGATAATAGTGCTGCTTTCTTTTCTGGCATAGAAAACGAGGAATCCAGTATCATGGTGGTTGTAAGTATTCATTTTTTTTTGCGGGTTTAAAAACTGAACTGAGAAGAAAGAGCTTCTCATTACCGACCATATTTTATAGGTTATGAATCGAACTTACCCCAAATCCTCTGCCTCCACCAGCGATTCCGCGACCTGTAGCTACTCAGGTGATTAATTGCAAACTATGCTTCAAACCCTTGCTCCAACTTCGGGCATTGAGCGTGCAGGTGATCAACAATTGTAGACTGTGCTTCAAACCCTTGCTCCAACTTCGTGCAGGTGATCAACAATTGCATACTGTACTTCAAACCCTTGCTCCAAATTCGTGCAGGTGCGGGAGGGAAGGAAGGGAAGGAAGACTAAATAACAGACTGTGCGAGTGCGGGAGGTAAGGAAGAATGAAAAACATATTATATACAATAAAACCAAAATAACATATTATATACAATAAAAACAAAGTAACATATTATATACAATAAAACCAAAATAACAATAAAACCCTATTATTAAGAGTATATTATTGTATAGTTAAAGCATATAAATGTAATTATACTGTCAAGCCATTAAATAGGGGAGGAATATTTTGTATATGAATGCAGTGATTCTAGTTACTTGAATTTTCACTCTAACTGTGCCTAGATTGCTCTATTCGATTGCTTAAGTTGTCACTTTATTCCAAGCATTGATCAATTGTGTTTGCTCAAATTATTCCAAGCATTGACATCCTAATCGAGCCATGTTACTTGTCCTCCCAGTGTGGTTACAATGTAGATACCTTGTAATGATGATATCCTAATAAAAAACTAGATCTCAAGCACCTTTAATCAATATTTGTTTATCACAATGCCAACAAGTTGTATGACAAGTCACAAGTGATTCTTTAAAACCCAATTACTAAATCAATCGCATGAATAAGAAATTTTTGAAAATGCAATCCAACATACCTTATAACTAGTGCAAAGAAAAATGAGGGAAGGTTTGGTTGTATAGGGTAAAACTACAACTCAATAAGGCCAAGATACACTGGGAAGGAGATAATTCGGGAAACAAATTGTTTCAAAAAAACAACCCCTTCTCTCCCTCGACCAAAACTATGGATTCTTGAACCTAATGCCATTTATTTCTTGTTCTGAAATACCCAAGTGAATGGTTGACTAATTGTATGTAGGGTGTCCAAGTCACTTTCATTATAGAATCTCAATATTATATGAACTTGTATCCACTATGTCATTTATTCAATGTTTCTTCCAAGAAAAGTTGCTTTATAACTCTTGGTAGGACACCATATTAGTGGGTAATGAACTGTGAGTCCCACCCACCTATTACTATCCCTTCGCATATATTTAACATATACTGTATGATGGCGATGTCAATGATCATTATGAGGATGAGGATGATGGCGATGTCAATGATGAGGATGAGGATGATGGCAATGATGATGATGAGAATGAGGATGAGGATGATGGCAATGTCAATGATGATGATGAGGAATATGATGGCAATGATGATGGTGATGATGATGCTAATGATGATGGCGATGACGATGATGAGGAATATGATGGCAATGATGATGGTGATGATGATGGCAATGATGATGATGATTAGGAATATGATGGCAATGATGATGGTGATGATGATGGCAATGATGATGAAGAGGATGAGGATGATGGCGATGTCAATGATGAGGATGAGGATGATGGCAATGATGATGATGAGGATGAGGATGAGGATGATGGCGATGTCAATGATGATGATGAGGATGAGGATGAGGATGATGGCAATGAGAATGATGAGGATGAGGATGATGGTGATGATGATGACGAGGATGAGGATGAGGATGATGGCAATGAGAATGATGAGGATGAGGATGATGGTGATGATGATGACGAGGATGAGGATGAGGATGATGGCAATGAGAATGATGAGGATGAGGATGATGGTGATGATGATGACGAGGATGAGGATGAGGATGATGGCGATGCCAATGATGATGATGAGGAATATGATGGCAATGATGATGGTGATGATGATGGCAATGATGATGATGAGGATGAGGATGAGGATGATGGCCATGTCAATTATGATGATGAGGATGAGGATGATGGCCATGTCAATGATGAGGATGAGGATGATGGTGATGATGATGACGAGGATGAGGATGAGGATGATGGCGATGTCAATGATGATGATGAGGAATATGATGGCAATGATGATGGTGATGATGATGATGAGGATGAGGATGATGGTGATGATGATGACGAGGATGAGGATGAGGATGATGGTGATGATGATGCTAATGATGATGGCGATGACGATGATGAGGAATATGATGGCAATGATGATGGTGATGATGATGGCAATGATGATGATGATGAGGAATATGATGGCAATGATGATGGTGATGATGATGGCAATTATGATGATGAGGATGAGGATGATGGTGATGTCAATGATG
>LPNX010840500.1:104406-178539 GCA_001517045.1 Pseudotsuga menziesii | reverse complement strand
ATATGAATATATAAGATAGACAAATTGAATCGTACCTTGACGATTTCTATTATATTGCAACTTCCACATGTGAGGTGTCATTCTTTGTGGTTTTAATGCGCTCTCATCTTTCCCATTAAAAATATGTTTTTTGATAGTTCGATACCTATGATTCTTAGAGAGGAAGTGCCTATACTCATCAAACACTTCCTTTGAAAAACTCTTTGAATGACGAGATTTCATCTTGGGACCACAAACTGGACATGCAAATTTTCCCTTTGTTTGAAGACCACAAAAATGTGTTAGCCCTGGAGCATCGTGAATTGTCCAGGAAAGCATTGCATGGAATTGAAATTCCCTTTGCCCTACTGGTCTAGAGACATCATACATAGTGACACCATTCCATAGCTTAACTAGTTCATCAACAAGAGGTTCGATATATACATTCATATCTTTAACTATGTACTTACCTAAAAGAAAACAACAAATACAATACATATAAGTAAATGAAATATATATATGACATGAATATGCAACAATATTGATCTTCATGACAAATTAAATACAAATGCATTAAAAAAACATTGTTCTATAGTACAAATTATACCTGGAACAATCATTGACAACATTATATGCTCCCTCTTTATTGACATCCATGGAGGAATGTTATTGTTGATGACAAAAACAGGCCAAACCGAGCAAGTAGATCTCATCTCTTTAAATGGATTGACACCATCCGCTGCCAAAGAAAGTCTAGCATTATGAGCTTCTTCTTTAAAGTGTGGCCATTTTTCCTCTATCTTTGTAAATGCAGAACCATCTGCGGGCATTCGAAGAATATGATCTCCACTTCTATTCCGTGCATGGTAATCCATAAATTGTGCTATGTTTTTGCACCTAAACAGTTGTTGCAAGCGTGGAATAATGGGAATATAACGAAGAACCTTACGAGACACCTTTTTGGTTACTTGATCTGTTCGGTATCTATTGCTATGACATATAGGGAATTCTGTTGCAAACTCATACTGATTATAATATAAAATATGATCATTAGGACATGCATCAATTGCTTGATAGTCCATTCCAACATAGTTCATGATATTTTTTAAATCTCGGTATGTGCGAGGTAATTTATTTGATGGCGGCAAGAAATACTCACCTATAAAACTGTTACAACAAATTTTAAAAAAATGGTTATTATAAATATTTGAAGAGCATAATATTAACGACAACAAATACATCCTTATTTATTTTTATGATGAAGTACGTATACCAATACAAATATTATAGCAACATAAATCAAATCATATATATGCGATCGATGAAACATATAATCACATACGTACCTTAACACCAGCGTGATGGCTGTGTTTGAAAAACCATGCTTAACCTTCAAGTTCATTATCAGCAACACAGCAGAGAGAACACTTATGCGGGAGCCTTCAAAAAGCGGTTCGTCTGCCTTCCCAAGTGTAGGTAAATCATGAAGATCTTCAAAGTCATCAATTGGCGACGCATGAGGTTGATCATCGTCCATTCTAACATTAAATACATCATTGATTAATGCATTTTCACCATCATCCTCAATTATGTTATCGTCATGATCATCTTCTAATTCCATGTCATCATTAACTTGATCATGATCAGTATTTGCAGGACCTGCATATTGACGTTCCTCCTGCGCTAGTTGTTCCCGCGTAATTACCACATTATCCATGTTCGGAACAGCCCTAGGAGGTCCTTGCTTTATAATTACAATTAAAACATCAAACAAAGAATGTTAGTCATGTCGATTAATTAACAAAAATAAAAATGATACAATATACAATTACAAAAAATCTCAATATAAAGACCGAATGATATATAATCATGAAATATATTGACTTACCAATGGATGATATTCATTCCCCCCCTCAACATGTCCATGTTCTCTACAATGTCTTTTATCTATTTTGATCAGTAACCTTCTCGTATTAAAGCCCCTACATCGACTGCAAGGACAATAACATTTTCCATCACCCCTTCTTTCCACTCCATCCCACAACCTAGCAAGCAATTGTCGATTTTGTTCTGCCGGATCTTGATGACCTGTAACATCATTGTTACGTGGCATTTTATTACTCAAACCCTAAGAACAAAGTATGAGCAAACCCAAGTATATGATGAGTCTTCTTTTCCACAAGGGTTAGAACCAAATCCAAAGAGCAAGACCAAAATCCAAGACCAAGTGGGAAGATCCCCACAAAAGAGCAAGGCCAAAATCCAAGACCAAGTGGAAAGATCCCCACAAAAGAGCAAGGCCAAAATCCAAGACCAAGTGGGAAGATCCCCACAAAAGAGCAAGGCCAAAATCCAATACCAAGTGGGAAGATCCCCACAAAAGAGCAACACCAAAATCCAAGACCAAGTGGGAAGATCCCCACAAAAGAGCAACGCCAAAAAAAAACCCTTAGGAATTTCGCACTTCTTTTCCAAGAGATAAGTGCGAGAATCAGTGTGTGAGATAATGAACCTAGGCGTACATATATTTATATGAGTGTGTGTAGGAAAATGAACCGACGCATCGGATAAGTGACGACGCTTTCCATTTTAAATAATTAACCAATTAAATGTATTTTATTAAATGATTGAGCAATTTAAGCGCCATCGCTTAAGCGATGCTTAGGAGGATAGCCATCGCTTAAGCGATGCTTATAAGCCTAGCCGTCCCTTAAGTGACGCTTATGCCCACCATTCAAAAAAAAAATTATCTTTCTGATTTTTGGTACGGTTAAAAGAAAAAATCCACGCGCCGTCGGAAAAAACCGTCAGATTTTGGATCGAAATGTAGTAGTGTTCAAGGATACATTCTGGAGAATGGGTTGGTATCTTTACATCCCTGTAGTTTCAATACTATTGAGTAATTATTTACTAAATTCAAGTCTCTAGTACTTCAATGCAAACAATGCATAATAGAGTGGAAGGATGAGCAGAATGTCTTTTCTATACTCAACAAACTAGGATCTGAGTATTCTGTATTTGTTTCCATATTTTATTCCAAGCGGGAAAGCTTTCTGATTGGAAAATTCCTTCATTAGATTCTTTTTTTGAGTCCTTAATTAAGGATCAAGACAAGTTGATTCGAATGGGAGTCATCAAGACCTTAGAAGATCAAGCTTTCCTAGTTACTGAATCTTCCAAAGCAAAAGAAAAGGGGAAATCAAAGAAGAAGGAGCCAAAAAAATCTAATTCAAATCAGCAAACTTCCGAAAGGGCCTTCGGCTCTAAGAAGAAAAATAAAAAGTGTCCCTACCATATGAGGGGTTTTCATCCAGAAGACTCATGCATGAAGAAGACCCTCAACCAAATGAAAGCTCTATGTGCTTAGAACAATAATTCCCTTTCATGAAGAGTATTGATGTCAAATGATGAAGAGAATACTGAAGAAGATGAGATATGCTTGCATGCAAGCCTCTCTCCGTCAAAGGCTCATGTGATAGATTCTGGAGCATTCAACCACATGGTTGCTTCCATGGAATCCTTCATCAATTTCCCTCTATCATGAGGACCTAGCAATCAAATGGGAGATAACTCTAAAATACCAGATGCTGAGAGGGATTCAGATAAAATACAGCATGATGATTTCATGCCCTCTCCTACAGAAAATCAAATTGTTGAATATAAAGAAGAAGTAGATTTTTCCCTACAGTTAATTCGAATGGAAGAAAGTCTCCATGAAGTGACTCTTTCTCTTGCTGCTCCAGAAGTGTATCAGATATCTGATATCTCATATCCTCACATGGCTGATATAGAAGAAGACATATGAACCTTTTTTTGTGAAGAAAAACACTCATTCCATTCTTTGCAAAACTTCTCTAGTAATTCTTTAAATTTTGTGCATAGTTTACCGATAATTGTTTCAAAAACTGTAGATGAATTTGATTTCTATGTCTATAATAATGTTGCTGGTGTGCAGATAAGTAATACCACTGATATTATGGAAATAATATCACATTATAAGAGTGATCCATTCACTCTCATTAATCTAGAGCTTCCAGTAAATTTCGACAAGTTTGCATGCACCAAAAATCATAATTTTGAAGAAGGAGAAAACTGTGCATCTACCGTTTCGATGGAGCAAAGTTTTGGATCTGATATGAATATTTTTGGATCTGATTTATTTTATGATCTGATAATATGTGATTCATCTTACAAGATTCAAGAGATTTCATTATTGCTTATAACTGGTTTCACTAATTTTGGTGTGAAAAATCAAGCACCGCAAGTCTCTTTCAATTTTGTTGTTGAGGATTCGATGTTAGTTCTTTCTTATGAATTTGCTGATATCATATTTTGTGAATTATTGAATATTTCTGAAGCTATATCAGATTATGGAGCTCAAGCATTTTCTCTCCACATTCCCAAGGCTTCTCAACCTTTGGTCACATGCTCATCTCCTCACAGAACTAGTAAAGAGGAAGGCATTCTGCATCCTCCTGGACACTTGCTCCTAACAATTGTGGGTGATTTTACCGCTCATAGTTTGTTGTTCAAGGATGACATATATCAATTTATTAGGTGTTCTTCACATGGTTTGAATTCCCAAGAACCTTTTCTCTCTCTTCAGATGATTTCAACTACACTACATGGGTCCAATTTTGACCATGCAACTGTTTATATTTCTAATTCAGTTGAGTGCATTGTTCTTCTTCCAAAGAGAAAGATTCCTCTAGACATAAGAAATTTGTTTGGATTCATGGGTTCACCTACATAGAACTAAGATACTGATGTTGTATAGTGCTGCAAATAGTAGCACAAATTTTCACAAGTTTTTTTAAAATTTGTATTCCTGCTTATTTTGAGTTGGGGGGGGGGGGGGGGGGGGGGGGGGGGGGGGGGGGGGGGAGGGTTTCCCATGAGGTTTTCCCCTATTTCTTCAGTTGTATTAAGCAGCATTATATATTTTAAATTGTATTTGGGTGACCTGTGTTCTGGTTATCAGGGCCCACAATTTTCCAAGTTAGGATTCAGAGGGGGTGTTAGGATTATTAATCCTCCCTTGACCATATTGTCTATTAGATTAAATTTTCATAACTTAGGAACCCTAATTAATTATTTGGGTCCACTAGTACCATTGGGTCCACTTGGATTAATGGATCCACCTAGATCAATTACTAGAGTGTGGGGAACACTGCTAGAGGTTAACTTCCACTTACTACATGTGCATGCATCCTTTTGGGCACCTTCTAGACCAATCCATACATTTTAGGAGCAACTGGGAGTCCCGACACCAACCTCCATCAGTTAGGTGGAATTGAAACTAGTTAGTCTTATTTAGCCCCCAATTACATTCTGTTACTTCACAATCAGTTAGCTAGCGCTAGAAATGCATGGATAATGCATGGCTACATGGGCAGGAGCACTTTTCCTACCTACCACACTCAGTTGCACTGAGTTAACTAGCTGTAACTGATTGATTGAGTTGTTGGACATCAGGGAGTTGATCTTTGGACTCAGACTTTGTCAGTTGCTTCACAGTCAGTTATCTAGTGCTAGTAATGCATGGCTAATGCATGGATGCATGGGGAGGAGCATTTTTCCTACCTACCACAATCAGTTGCACTGAGTTAACTAGCTTACACTAATTGATTTCAAGTTATTGGACATCAAGGAGTTGATTCGTTGAACTCCAATATTGATTAAGAGACCATGAGTTACAGATTTAGTTAGATACATTCAGATCCACTTGGTAGATTCGAATTTATACCTAATGCATTCGAATTCTTCCTATTTGTAACCTATTGTACATTGGATTTACTATTGTGAATGATACAGTAAATTCCTGATAAATACTTGTTAATTTCCTGTGTTGTTTGTTTTGTTTAGTTTATATCTTCATTCTCCATTCTTTTGCTGCAAACAATATTAGAACTATCTTCTTGAAGATATAAATGGAATTCAAATTATAATAGAGTCCTCTACTATCTTCCATACCTCCTACTTAATGATATCACAGAAGTGGCGGAAGAAGTTCAGAATCCATCCGGGCCCGAAGCCTTTCCTCCTACCAGTTTGAAGACTGCTTCCTCCACCTTAGTGAGGGAAATAGGCTTCATTACCAACTCATTCTTATCTTGGTTATGAGAGAAGGGGTGTGCCTTGTTATTTGATCAATGTCCCTACTTTTTTCTTGTCTTGGTTTAGTCATTATTTCCTTGAAGTGTTGGTTCAAGGTTGTTTCAATTTCCTCCCTCGTTTCCACCGCTTCCCCACTGGAATTTTTAATTGAGAATATTCTGTTCTGCAATCTATCCTGGATAACTGATCACTAAAAAAAATTTGTATTTCTTTCCCCATATTTGAGCCATCTGATTTTTGATTTTTCTCACCAAAGTATTTCCTCTTCTCTTTCCCTCTCCTCAAATTTTGAGCAAAGATTAGTCTCTTCCATCTGCATATTATTTGCGGAGCGAGTTTTCATCCCTATGTTGTGGATCTCTAGTATCCAGGTTTCCAGGTTTTTCTTATCAGCAAATATGTTTCCAAACTCCTCCTTGTTCCATTTCATTACCCTTTATTTCAACCCTTTTAACTTATGTTGGAACTTGTACATACTCTTTCTTGCTCCTACACTTAGTTCCTCCCACCATGTCTTGACCTTTTCTATGAAATCCAAATGACCTAGCTAGAATTGTTCAAACTTAAAGGGTTTATTGAATTACGATCCCAACCTGATCCATAGTAATTCCACTGGCGAGTGATCTGACCCTGCTTGTTTCTGAAATAAGGAATCTGTCCAGGTGAGAAGTTATGTGTTTATCCCCTTTCCTTTTGTTTTTCCAGGTGAACCTTCCTTCCCTTTATATAATGTATACTAATATTAACTCTACAACAGTGTCTCTAAAAATATCACACTCTTATTCCCACCTACACCTTCCTCATGTTTTCTCTTCAAGAGAGGTTATGAGATTCAAAAATCCCCCTAGAACCCAGTGTCTCCCCTCCATCTCCTCATGGATTTTTTGAAGGATATTGATAAAAATACTTTTTTCACATGCATTATGATGCCCATAAACATTTTTCACCACTCCCTCTATTGAGAAACTTATTACCTCTAACTCTGCATAGATGAATCATTGGTTACCATGGAATCCTCATAAGTTCACTCTATTGGGGTCCCATAAGATTCCTATACCCCCAGCATAACCTCTTGAATCTATGATTATTCCTTCACTTCCTTTACATATTTTCTTACTAATTTCCTAAATCTGAGTTGATGGAAAATTAGTTTCTTGAAGAAACATGATGGCCAAATTTGTCCTCTTAATATTCTTTCTTAAGATCTTTATTTTTTGAGAAGTATTTAATCCTCAAATGTTCCAAGAAATTATCTTCCTTAAAATAGATTACAACCCTATAGATTCCTTAATGGTAGGGTACTTTCTTGATTCTACCATTCATCGGCTTCCTTCTACTACTCTATGTTTAATTGATTTCCTCCATGTCTTCTTAATTGGATCCTTGTGCTTCTGCTTATTCTCCTTGTGATATCTTGTACTAACCTGCAGCTGATTTTTATACCTTTCCTTGAGAATAACCTTCTTTAACAACACCACTTTCTCTTGCGAGACATAGTCCCTTTCTCAACATCAACACAAGCTTGATCAATTCCCTCTAGATCCATATCTCCTATGTCCATTTCCTCTGCTTCATCCCCTGTATATCGATCCACAACATCATGGTTCTATCTTCTATAGATTCATCCACAACCTTGGTAGGGATCTCCTTCATGTCTTAGTGGAACTGTTCCCCCTTCTTTCCTTCTAGATGTTGAGCAGGTGTTTCCTTTATTAGGTCTTCAAGTGCACAAAATTTATTGGACACTGACATCTTTTTGTTCACCTCCTGGTTGTCCTGCTTTCTTCCTCCTCGTTCATGTGACGAAAACCCAATTAAACCCCTGATCATTATTTTACTCCTCCTTCCTAAGTGTTGGTTTTGGAGTATTCATGGAAAAATCCCTTAACAGATGACCATATTCATGGCACCTCTGACACCGAAATGGGATCCATTAATAAACAAGGGTTTGCATCCAGTCTTCATGTTCCCATGAAATTATGATATCTTATGGTAATTCTTTGGTGAGGTCCATATAGACACAGATCCTTGCATATGTTGTATATCCTTGGGCTTGGGTTTGTTCTGAGATCTTGATCAATTTCCCTATTGTATTCCCCAAATCCTCAAGAATTTCTGGATCGCTGTATTCACATGGAAAGGAGTACATCCTGATCCATACCGGCACTACTTTCATGCCTTCCTTAGCTCGAAATTATTTTTCCTTCCAGAGTCTTAGGAATAAGTCAATTGAATAAAAGAAGTAAGGATCATCGTCTGGGATTTTGTTTCTATCTTCCAAGTTAAGAAAATATATGGTAAAGAAACCCTTTTTTAAGAACCCGTGTCAACCCTCCTCTTTATTTTGTTAGTATATTTTATCAGATGCATATGCTTTGTAAGTCATCCCATCGGTATGTTGTATTATCCCACATTCATGGGGAGTAAGTAATAGTTGTTAAGTTGTCTAGTTATTATGTTGCATTATCCCACATTCATGGGGGGTAATAGTTGTTTAGATTAGACTTAGTATATAAGTATGTGTTGAGGTTAATGAAAGTATCAAAAATTTATTTTGTATTGAGCTTGCTCAAAGGAGGTTGCCCCCTTGAAGTGGCCTGCAATCAGTAAAATATATTTTGTGCTCCAATATTTCTGTTATATCATACAATTTTATTGTTCATTGTAGGAGTTTCTCCACATTTGGTATTAGAGCACTTTCCTTGGTACAAGTGAGAAATTTTGTTTTGAGAAAAAAAAAGGGGCAAAATTGGGCGGCGACTTTCACATCGATTTTTAAAACTTTCTATGTATATTCAAGAAAAATAAGTTGTATATCTGAATTCCTCTTTCAAAAATATTCAGTTTCAAAAAAAAAATCATCTCATTTGGATTTCTAAAAGTGGAGATATCGCGGATTTAAAATCAACAATTTTTCAGAATTTCAGTGACAGCCGCGGAAATTGCAGAGTGAAAATATTTTGACCGGGTGCCCAGATTTATATTCCAAATTCATGGGTAGAAGTAGAGTGGTCATTCCAATTCCAGAAAGAGGCTATAATAGTGATTCTGAGCAATATAATTGGGTTATGCTCATTTTAAAAGTTTTTTATCTCAAAATCCTAGCTCTAATTACGGGTTTTTGAGCATTGGGTGGAATTTCTGCCACATTTTTTTGGCACTATGATTATTGCGTTAGTTCTTCTTCTTGCAGCGGTATTTTTCATTCGAATCAGGGAATAAACCCTATCCACTTAACTGTGGGAAGTACTTGGGCATAGCCGTAAAACTCATTGTGAGGAGTACCACAGGAGCCTTGAAGTAGCTGGTCATTGAGAGGACCTACCAAGAAAAAAGGGAAATGACCCCCAATAGATTGACTAGATTCCCATCCATGAGGAAAACCAAAGAGCTGTCGTGTTTGTCCAAGCGGTTCGCAGTTTTACCTGCGCCGTGAAGTGAGGGGTTCTGCCCCAATACTCAAGCCTGAGACAGCCTTGGTGGCTGAGTGACTACCTTTGAACCATTAGGAAGCCAAATATACTTGGGGTCTATATCTATTTACAATTGATAACACACAGAATTCCAGAATTGTCACATATCTTTTACTCCAATTGAAGTTGATAAAGCACAGCTTTCTAGCACTGCGACATATCATTTCTTCAAAAAACATAACATCTTCAGCCATATATTCATTGATTTAGCTCTGTTTTCCTTGAAAATTCACTATAACCCCTACCATTCCATTCTACATATTTCATTCATTGAGGATCCCATCCCAAGTCCACTTCCCGAAGCCCGAAATTCCATCTGCTTCTTTCACCCCGCTTCTAAAATTCACATTTTTTGTTTCCTTGTCCCTCAGAAAGTGTCCACAACCTAGTTACCCACTCGCATTTTTCCTAATTCAAAATTTCCTTTTCTAAAACCCTCTCTGTTTTTGTTTTTCCACCCATTTCCGATAATAATAAAAAAACGTGCTTATGGTTGTCCCCCGCACAGGAGCAAATAGACAAATGGAAGAAGAACTTGTCACCCTCAAGACCAAACCCAAAGATCTGGATCAAATATTTCTCAACCTCCATCTTCAGTATTCAACCATGAGAAATTGGCAACAGCCTGAGTCTTCTGCAAGCACTACATCCTCTGCTTCCAACAACTTTTGTGGCCGAAGATTGAATTCCCTCGCTTCAATGGTGATGATCCAAATCGATGGATACACAAGGAAGAACAATAATTTAATATGCATAACAATTTTGATGTCACCAAAGTCCCACTTGCATCATTTCATTTGGAACATGAATCCCTTCAATGGTTCTGTTGGTACATCAAGGATCATGAAGAGCCCCAATGGACAGATTTTTGCCAACTCCTTTCTCACCAATTTGGCCCTAGTGGTTTTGATGAATTCACAGGAGCATTCACCAAAATTATATAGACTGGCACTATGAGAGAGTATCAGATAGAATTTGAGAACTTAGTCAAGCACATAGAAGGATTTTCTAATGCCTTCTACCGGATTTGTTATATCATTGGTCTTAAGGATACAATCCGATCTAACGTTACAATGTTCTGTCCCAACATAATGATGGAAATCCTAGGGTTGGATAAGTTGGCAGAGGACAAGATTAGGGCTCAAAAATGCCCCAAATCCACTTTTTTTCCATTAAAAAATATGGTTCCCCAAAGACATCCAATCCCTCTAACTCCTAGAACCACTCCTATCAAGCATTTATCTGAAGCTGAGATGCAGGCACATAGGGAAAAATGACTTTGTTATAATTGTGATGATAAATTCACCCAGGGACATCAATGTACTAAACACAAGCCCTATTTCTTGGATGTGGCTTCTCCACCTACACTTGAAATTCGTGACGTTGCTCGAGATCGAGTAGACGATCAGGTCAACATTCTGCAACCACCTATTGAACCTCAGATTGGTAAACAAATTGATAGTTTTTTCCATCCTTTCTCAAGATTTAAAGTCATGGTTGCTAATGGGAGCACCTTACCTTGCAAAGGAAAGTGTCATAGTGTGTATCTCTATTGGAGATTATAACTTGTACTCTAACATGTTTGCAATACCCTATGAGGTTGTTCTATGATTTCAGGCACTCAATGGTTACACACACTTGCACCCATCTTATTGGATTTTGCTGAAATGTGGATGCATTTTTTAGTCAGTGGGAAAAAACACACATTCAATGGCTTACAACCAGGGTCTCTCAGCATCATCGGTTCACATTGCATGGAAACGATCCTTAAGAAGAATTCACATCGTGTCATCACTCAGCTCCATTTTATTCAGATGCAACCTTTGGCAGTCTCAAATACTCCCTTGGATCTTTCATTCTGATGCACCCTTCAGATGCCTAATTTTTCCAAGCCCTTCATTCTTGAGAGTGATGCTTGCGACAATGGACTTGGTGTTGTCCTGTTTCAAGATGAACATCCCATGGAATTCACCAGTAAATCTCTTTCTGGAAAGAATTTATCCACCTCCACATATGAGAAGGAAACAATGACTATTTTGCACGCAGTACAGAAGTGGTGGCCATACCTCTTAGGGAATCCTTACTGCATCAAGACTAATCACTAGAGTCTGAAATATTTCCTAGAACAATGGGTCTCATCCCAAACACAACAAAAATGGGTTAGAAAAATCAGGGGTTATGACTATGAGATCAATTACAAGAAGGCTAAGGACAATTTTGTGGTGGATACTCTTTCCGGCACATTTGATGCCCATGTCTCTCTTTCAGCTATTGCTATGCCTATTCCAACTTGGTTACACTCTGTTTAGAAAGGCTATGTCAATGACTCCTCATTATCTAAAATCATCCAACTATTGGCTAGTAACCCTTCTGCGGTACTTCATTTCTCTTGGGATGGCTCTTCTCTGAGATACAAGGGTCGTCTGGTGCTTCCCCAAAGCACATATATTAAACATGCAGTCTTTTATGAACTCTATGCTTCTCCATTGGCAGGGCACTTTAGGTTCATGAAAACATATGAGAGGGCACGATGTCACTTCTTTTGGAAGGGAATGAAATGAGAAATTCAATAGAGGGTTTCCGAGTGTGCTCCTTGTCAGCGCCACCAAGGTGAAAATACACTCATTTCTAGATTGCTCAAACCTTTTCCCATCCCTACAAGGATTTGGACATATATTTTGATGGATTTCATTCAAGGGCTCCCTAAATATGGAGGGAAGACTGTAATCTTGGTTGTGGTTGATCAGCTCTCCAAATATCATCATTTTTGTTCTCTTAGACCTCCATATACCACCTCCTCCATCGCACAAATTTTCATGGAAAAGATATTCTTTCTTCATGGAATCCCTTCTTCCATTATCTCAGACCGCAACGCACCTTTCACAAGTCATTTTCTCCTTACTGACACCAAATTGAATATGAGTTTAGTTTATCACCCACCAATAGATGGTCCAAATGAAGTCATCAACAACTATTAGGAAACTTATCTTCATTGTTTCACCTCTGAAGAACAACATCTGTGGGCAAAGTGGCTCCTTCTCGCTGAATGGTGGTACAATACTTCCTACCATACTGCATCTCAAATGACTCTATATGAAGCAGTTTATGGTCACACACCTCCAGTACTCCTTCCATACACCCCTAGCAGTTCAACAGTTCAGGTCGTTGACATGGTTCTTCGAAATCGACATCAGATTCTTCACCTTCTGCAGGATAATCTTCACATGGCCAGAACCCGCATGAAACACCAAGCCGATCAACACCGTTCTGAGCGCACTTTTCAAGTCAGTGACATGGTTTTTCTTCATTTGTAGCCTTACAAGCAATCCTCCTTGAAACTCAACAGGAATCAAACACTCACTCCAAAGATATCTAGTCCATATACAATTCTTCAGAAGATTGGGTCTGTTGCTTATAAATTGGCACTTCCTCTTTCTTCTCACATTCAGCAAGTGATTGGCACCAACATCAGAGCACAAATTGTTTTACCAGAATGGGATAATGAAGGATCCATCATTTCAGATCCGACAACCATCCTCAATAAGCACACTTGTCATATTCGCTCTCGGTCCATCCCAGAGGTCTTAATTAAGTGGCACAACATGCAACCAAAGGATTCTACATGGGAACCACTCCTTCAGATTCAGCAACAGTTTCCACATCTAAAGCTTTGAGGAAAAATATTTTTTTTAAGAGGGAGGGGATGTTAAGAACCTATGTCAACCCTCCTCTTTATTTTGTTAGTATATTTTATCGGATGCATATGCTTTGTAATTCATCCCATTAGTATGTTGTATTATCCCACATTCATGGAGAGTAAGTAATAGTTGTTAAGTTGTCTAGTTATTATGTTGCATTATCCCACATTCATGGGGGGAAATAATTGTTTAGATTAGACTTAGTATATAAGTATGTGTTGAGGCTAATGAAAGCATCAAAGAGTTATTTTGTATTCATCTTGCTCAAAGGAGGTTGCCCCCTCGAAGTGGACCGCGATCAATAAAATCTCTTTTGTGCTCCAATATTTCTGTTATATCGTGCATTTTGATTGTTCATTGTAGGAATTTCTCCACACCCTTGGATCCCAAATGGAGATAATAATGTCCCTTAGGTTTCCAGGAAGAGTTTATCCATGAGACTAGGGATTTCTTTGAAGGTTTCATTCCCATAAAGTTCTCGATTAGAACATGATCTTGCATATACTGAATATGGTCTCAGAGCTTAGAAGATTTGATTTGCATAGAAGTTATCATAGCCACTTTGGGAATGTACTACCCTAGTTTTTTCTTTATCGCTCTTCCTTTCAGGGTTTGTTTTTTATCTAGTGATATCAGAATTTCCCCGATCTGTAACCCCGTTGAGTTCGTCATCATGGATTCCTGCGTGCCTCCCCCTTTGCATTCCTCCGTACTTCTGTCAATCTTCCCACCTTCATAGTTCTCCAAAAGTCCTTTCCCTTCACTTTCTTCCTTCCCCTGCGATAACTCAAGCTTGAGGATCACCCCACCTTAAGACCTCGGGATCCATGGATACATTATATAGAAATTATTATACAGTATATAATATATTTAATAATGTATTTTTTATTATTATTATTAGTGGGTTACAAACCCCAGCGGGATTCTAAGTCCATAAGAATAAGTCATAGGGGGGCCATCCGAAGGGGTCTCACCCCATTCACTCTGATTACGGAGCTAACCCAGTGAGGACATTATTTTATTTTTATAATATGAAGTTTATTTATTATTATAATATTAATATGGCAATGTAACTTTGAAACAGATGAAAGCATAAATAAATTTAGTTCTCTCAAATATTGTTATTATAAGTATAATAATGGTTTTCAATTTTGATTAGATAAAAGAATTATATCCTAAAATATTTATATTTAAATTATTTATATTTCTAATAATTAAAATTAAAATGTCATATGCATAAATAAATGGTCATTGGTTGTATTCTTAAGGCACTCATTGCCTAAGCTTATCAGTTCCAACTATGGTTGCTAGCCTATAAAAGAAATAATTAATAATTTAAAACAAAAATAAATTAATCCACTATTAAAAATAATTCGATGATGGTGATGGAAAATTCTTGTATGTCAACCATCAAATTTAGGGTTTTACAAACACCGTTTGAAATTGTGATCAACAATCATTATGGTTATTTAATGCACTTATAAATAGTCGTATGCATTAACTAAATTTGATTGTATAATAAAATCATATAATAGGAACTTGGAGGAAGTGACTTCTTATAAATATCTGGGAAGTGATATTCATCACAAGCTCAATTGGAACTATAGCATTGAGTAAATGATTAATGCAGAGTGGAAAGCGTTGTTTGGAAGTGAGCAAACCATGTGATTTGGATTAAAGAGGTTCCCTTTTTAAACTCTCGTCACTCTTGTTATATTATATGGTTGTGAAGATTGGGGTTCCAACATCTCTAGAGAATCCTAGAGAAATATTGAACAAATATAAAACAAAATTATATTATATAACCTCAAAGTAAAAATCAATACACCATATCATATTCTCCTAATAGAAGTGGTTCTTTCCCCCATTGAGAGCATCGCTATGACTAGGTACATGATGTACGCGTTTAGGATAAATAACTTGGGAGACGAGAGACTTCCTAAAATTTCTTTAAAATCCAGTCAATACCACCACAACAAAATAGGGAATTTGAAGAAAAATATAGAAATTTCGTTGAAATAGATAAATGTATGCTTTGTTCTAAAGGATTACATAAATTATTTTGGGCTAAAGATATTTTTTGTGCTAACTACCTCTTGAATCTAAAGTCCCTACTAAACAAATTTTGTAGGTTAGTCATAAATAAAAATTAAATGGAAATAAATATGATATTAGTAACTTTAAGGTTTTTGGCAATGAATGTTGGGCTCATATGCTAGATGAAAAATAGATAAAGATAGAACCCAAATCTCACAAAATTATTTTCATTAGTTATCGTGAGGAATAGAAAGTGTACAGGTTGTTTGATTCGTCTACCGAAGGTGTCATCACTAGGAGAGATGTTCACTTCAACGAAGTATCTCCTCTTGAGTATGTTGACCTTCATGCTACCTTGAATTCCCCTTCACCTTATGTTACTTCTATTTCTATTACTCCTTGCACTCTTTCTATGCCTACCCTTTATCCTAGTTCACCTTATTCTTTAAGTGATGCTATTGAATGCTATGAAGATACTGGTGTGGTTCCTACCACTAGAATAGAGCCATTTAAGCTTGGATCTATTAAGCATCGTGAGGGATCCAATTTATTGAGGTGTAAAGTTTTTTACAATTTGGATCCCTCTCAGTACTTGATAGATTTGGGCTTAAAATGGTTCTATGCTAGTTTAAATTTTTGTATATTTTATTTAAGTTGATATGTAATTTATATTTTTCATTTTTCATTTTTTAATATTTTTATTTATGTCAGCTAGCATAACGTGACTAACATGATAGGATCTCCCCATATTGGGTTGGGGGGCACACTACTTCTCTTCCTATTTGGACCTTAAAAAGTCTTGAATATATAGGTTTTGATTTGGTATTCCTTCCAATACTCATCAAACTAGATCTGAATTCGCTCTCATGACTAAAGTAATGGCCATATATGATACCTCTACATTCTGTCAAGATAAAGATAAACCTGAATGGGAAAAAGAAATGACATATGAATATGACTCTCTAATGAAAAATAGGGTCCATGTAATCGTGTGCCTCTTCCTCCTAGAAATAATTTAGCTGGATGTAAGTGTATATATAAAACAAAATTTAGTACAGATGTACAAATTGAAAAACATAAAGCTCAGTTAGTAGCAAAATAATTTTCTCAACAAGGTATTGACTATACTAAATTTTTTTGTCTAGTTGTTAAAATGAACATAGTAATATCTATTCCTTCTCTTGTTGCATCTTATAAATGGGAAATACACGAAATGGATGTCAAGAATGTGTATTTAAATGGTAATATTCATGAAGATATTTATATGCAAAAACCACCTAGTTTGATTACTAATGATACTTCAAGTTATTATGTAAATTGAGCAAGCCTTTATATGGTATTAAACAAGCTCCTTTATCTAATTTGTATGAGAAAAATGATACTTATTTTTTGAATAATGGTTTTAAGTGGTGTGTATGTTATCCAAATATGTATGTGAATAATTTTGATGATGATATTCTCATAAGTGATCCACCCAACAGTTGGCATGCTTGTTTACTTCGATAGGTTCAACATTGACTTCGACAAGTCTGAACCTCCACACAACCTTGACAAGTTTAGAATCTCGACATGCATCCTTGACACCAACATCTCGACACAACTAAGACATATTATCCCTCTATCTTCCAGTCATCTATAAAGGTTGAACTTCTTAACTATTCTAACTTATTTGTAACTGAACGTAATGGATAATCACCCAAGCATCTTAGCACTCTACATAAACATGTACACTATTGTAATATACAAGCAAGTAATAGAGAAGTAATAGGACAACATAGTTTGGTTCAATTTTTTTCATTTTGTCTGTCTGTATACTTTATGTCTATGTAGTGTATTTCCTACTTTGTTTATTTTAATATGCTTCTGCCATAAAAGTGTTAGTTTTTCTAGATATTATTAGCTTAATTAGGATATTTGTCTGAAAGAATAACAAGTACAACTAGATGCATGAGATATAAAAAATACATAGGACATAAATATTTTCACTGGGGAAACTATAAAGGAGAAAACCCTTCAAACCTACTCAAAATTATACAATCACAAATACTGTGTGATAAGATGATCAATCGTAGTAATAAGAAGTATTCAATAAATATCTATCTCTCTTCCTTTTCTCTCTCTCTCATGTGAACTTGAGTGAGTGTGTGGTGTGTGTAAATGAGGGAAATCACCTCCCTATTGATAATAATAAAGTGAATGACCTTTTACATGACTGAGATGACCTATTTCCCTAACAAGGTTGACTTCTCCTAGAGAGACTTCAAATACAAATTACATGATGTCACACTGGGGACTATTTCCCCGAATTAAAATGGAGGTTGTACCTCCATGTTTATATAGAATAAAGACACCCTGAAAGGAGGAAAACAAATCTCCAATGGGGGTGCAACAACATACAATGATAATATACATCAGAATATCTTCCGAAGTTACAAATACATTAACACTCCCTTTTAACTAGGAAGGTATTCTCTCTCTTCCACAATCATCAACACATCTGGTCAAGTATTCATCACAGAGTCATCATCATATTTGTTTCCATCATGATCTTCTTCTTGATCATCAAATGGTACTCTCTGTCTTCGGAAGTTTCTACAGAGCCAACCCTTTTTCATGCTGGGTGTAGGCCTAGTCCTCATCCAGGTCTTCATCACATATTCAAGCAAGACATCTCATAGGGATTGTCGAGGACCTTCTTTAAATTTCCATGGAAATAACCCGCGTCTTCTACCTTTATCTGGTCAGATCCATATCATCTCTTTTGTCTTGCACAAAACAAAATAGAGCACACAGAGCATCCATGGACAACCTCCTTTTTACCAGTAAAGGAGAATCTCCTAGGTGCACCACACGTGCTTCATGAGCTAATCATATCAACATGGGAACACACACATATATAGATAAATATATGTAAGGATTGATTACGACCAAACGAGCCTGCTACATCAGGAATTTTACATTCTAGGTTAACCTCAAAGACTTATTACATCTAAATAACCTGCGTCCATTATCCTTTTCATTTAGATAACCTTCAAGGCATATTACATCCGAGTAACCTACGTACTATGCTAGAAATCCTTTTAAACTTGGAAAAACCACAAGGCTTATTACATTTGAGTAACCTGCATACCACACCAGGTCTCATATTTACACTTGAATAACCCGTCTTAGGACTGATTATGTCCAAGGATAACCTGCGAGCTTCTCCAGAACTGATTACATCTGAGGACAACCTACATGACTCAATATGTCTGAGCATCCTGATTCACCGGTATTTTTCCTGCTTGGACAAACTGTCTCATTTCCCATGTGATATATTATGCATTCGCTATTTTTAGAATAGAATCATATCAATACTGATTACATCCAAGAATAACCTACGAGCTTCGTCAGGACTTATTACATCCAAGGAAAACCTATAGGACTAATTAAGTCTGAGAAACCTATGATATTCACCAATATTTTAGGCTTAGAAAACCTGTATTCCTAGCTATGCTAGAACACATCACTCCCTTTTTCGAGGGGTCTCATTCTAGATCACACCAAGTCTTTCTCTGAAGTAGTCGAACTTCACTCTCGCTAGAGGCTTAGTCAACAATTGAACTATTTGCTTGTCTTTTTCCATGTACTGGAGCTTCATTGCTCCTCTTTGCACCATATCCCTAAAATAGTAGAACTTTATCTCAATGTGCTGCTACTTGTCATGGAACACAGGGTTTTTCAACATCTTCACACAACTCTGATTGAAGTACAAGATAAAAGTCACATCCAACTGGAGCTCAAACAAGTCAGACAATATATTTTGTATCCACACTTCCACGTAACTAGTCAATCAAGAGACAACATACTCTTCCTTGGTCTTACTCAGCGCCACACATGATTGCTTCCTAGTGAACCAAGTGATCATGCCAAACTGAAGCAACAAAGTAGGGTGCTCTTCCTTCCAATGGCACTACCTACACAATATGAATCAATATAACCATGTAGGTTAATATTTTGATTCACATCAGATTTGAGCCCATAATCCATTGTACCTTTTAGGTACCTCAGTACATGCTTTTCAACTTGTTTCTACTACAATTACTTCCCCCAAATTTTACATTTATAGGGCTCCTCAATTTTTGATTGAAAGCTTACTTAGTCTAGTTTTTCGGCCCTAGCAAATCCAAACTAAGCACTTAGTTTTTCCCAAAAGGATGACAAAGAATTTTTTGGATAAGTTAAAAAACTTATCTTTTTTCCACCGATGTGTCAAAGTAACTCAGGCAATCGCTCTGACACATCAGCTTGGGACAAAGAAGTTTTTCTGTGAAGTATTGTTTCAGCACAACTCGCCGAAACTCGCTGACACAATCGGGAGTAACTCACAAGTGACCTCCGACACAATCAGAAGGATCAAAGAAAGTTCCAGATGTTTACTTATGGCCTAGTTTTTTGAAAGATTCAAGTTGACCACTGATGCAGTTGTGATCGATTAAACCAATTAGAGTATTTTGTTGAGTTTTCACCGACATGGTCGAAGAAACTCATCGTTTTCTACCGATATGGTCAGAGAAAAATTATTATTTGTCGTTGATACAGTCGGAGAAACTCCTGTTTCACCATCAATAATATTAGAGTAATTTGGGAATATTGGCAATAAAAATCAAATAACCATGTTTCATGCCAAATGGTGTNTATATATATATATATATATGGGTGCAGTGCTATTTTTTTTCTACTGCAAATGCTATTTTGAAGAGCATCCAATAAAACAAGGGACAACTAGAGCTTTTGCACTATGCCCAACACATTGTCGATCTCTACAATCGACAAGTAGGCTTTTTTTACTCCGTACTCTTGTCAAAGTTTAAAACCTTTATATATTTGTTTTAGAGTTGGGTTAAACGTGTCGTAGCTTCTTTTCACATGTATGGTTTTTTTTCCTCTCTATTCCAAAGCACCTTTCCTAGTAAAACCCTTGTCCACGACCTCTAGGATTTCTTTCTTTCCATTTTCCACGGTTAAAATACTCCAAAGTTGGGGTTTGAATAGTTTTTTGGGCATCGTGGCTGTCTTCTCACCTAGTCATGAATTTGTTCCTATAGATTGTTCCTTTCCATGTGAGTATTCAGCTAGAGACCTGGTCATGCGTTTAGACCTCTTAGGGAAAAGCTTCTCCCCAAGCTGGACATATCTGTTTCCTATAAACATCTTCTTACATCTCACTTTGCATCAGTTCCAGGATTGGGTGAAGATGCTTATTCTTACTCGCCTTCGCTTCTTTGATGTTGGGATTTACGTAAAAGGAGGACTTTTGTCATTTTGGATTGCACATACTCATGCTCTACTTCAGCATGACTGTATTAGTATAAAATTCCAAGAACCCCGAAAGTAAGGCTATTATGGGTGTTCCTTGAGATCGCTCGGTTGTGATTTTAATGAAATAGCGGGGTCACAAGGCTTTCAAGGTTTAAGAGTCCACTTTCATTGATATGGAATGAGCCACTGCGATAGTGTATTGTTTTCTCCTTTCACTTTTGTGCATCCTTGACTTGTGTTAGATTGAGAGAAAACTCTTTTGCCTCAACATTTTGGGATTAATAAACAAGAGGTTGGAAACAAATCCTTTCAACTCCACTAACCTGGATAAAATCAACTAACATTTATGCATGAAAAGAAAACATTAAAATGCTCAGCTTTTAGTTTGTTATGACCAATTATTGTTGCTCAAAGACATGAAGGAGGAGATATGATAACAACAAGGTGTAACTCACACAGTGGCATATACACACAAGCTGATGAGTATTCATTTAAAATTTTTAAATACATACCCTTTGTCACAAGCATAAATGACTAAGAAAATTCTCAAGGGGTATCTCTCTCCACCGCACAAAACATTTTCTAAATGGATAGGAATAGAGTGGTAAATATAGCTATGTTCTCTATTCTAATACTAGACATTGATTGCACTCCCCTTTTCCAAATAATATTGATTCATACACATAGCAAATTTTCCTCTCATTTTGGGTTATTTCAATACGATAATCCATGTTTATTTCTTTAGTTATTCAAAATAACCATGGTATCACTAAGACACCTCTCACCATACTTCTGTCATAGGTTCTACTCTCACCGAGAAGGATTAACTCTCAAAGGACAGTTTGAAAATGATAAATTTGCACAATTCCTAAGAGGCGTGGAAAGAAGAAACAAAAGGCTAGTGAGGTCAATTTAGATGTGGAGATCATCTTCAGGACCGAGATCAAAATTGAGGACAGTAAGGCCATCACAAGATGTGCCCTAGAATTCAAATGGGGAGAGATATACCAGATGATTAGAGATTAGAATGTCCCTAATGCTGGTCTCAAAGAAATGCCCCTATATCACAACATAAAAAACCTTGTCATTACAATGGCCATGACACGCCCACAACTTTTTCCTTTCTCCGAAGCCATCGGGTGGATTTTTCCTGAAATGAATCCTTCCACAGTGATTTTCTCTAATATAGAAGGGGAATATTTTTCTTATTTCACTCCACCCTACAAAACCTTGGCTTACAAGATGCCCCTTGCATAGGTGATGATGACTGATGAGTGGGTGAAAAGGGTAGATATTGATATCTCAAAGTGTGCCAAGAAAATGATGATAAAAGGAAAACAACTGCGCCAAAAGGAAACTGGAGAATATGAGTCCTCAAGCTTACAAACTCCTTTTAGGATCATAGATTTGATGCTGAATAGGATTTTTGGCTGAGCAGATGGAACACTTTAAAAATTAAGTTGGATCCTGATAATATATTATATCGCCTTTGAAGGCACAATTTTAAACTGGGCATACATCATATCTAATAGCTTGTCATCTTGTGTAGATGCCGTGCAGGAAGGGATAAATCAGAAAAGGTCAGAATTTTACATGTCATCCTACCTGATTGACTGCATCTTATGCAGACACCCTTTCGACAAGATTGGTTGCACTTGGACACACACCGAGACCCCTGTGTATGTTGCTTATCATATTCTGTAGGTGCATAGGTATGTAGGTTTCTACAAACTTATTTGTGAGGAATTTGTGATGCCCCTTTATGAGTTCATTTTCCTCAAGAATCCAAATTGCTTATCGGATGAGGCCATCGATGTTATTTGTGACTATGAGGACTATTTTTTTTCACAAGAAGGAAGATAATTGAGGATGTATGGAGGCTCCAAAGCTCCATCACTGCTTCCCAAATATGTTACAGGATATGTAGTCCATAAAGAAGCGAAGAGAAAAGTGTTCACAAATGGTGTCAGTAACTTCCTCAATGACATTAATAAGGAAACTTTCCCTCCACTACCTTTTTGCATAGGGGGTTACAAATCCAACAAATTCAAAGGTGCCTCTGATTTTGTAAAATAGTTGAAAACTTTTCACTTTAGGAAGAAAAGTTTCCATAGAAATGATAGTAGTGGAAGAGTCGTAGAACATTGCATGGTATTTGGGATACACTATGAATCATCAGATCGCTTTGAAAAGGACAAAGTGGTAAACCGAAGAGAAAGTAAAATGACTGAGTTGAAGAAAAATTTCAAGAAGAAAGGTAGCACTAGCATTGGCAATACAATAGAAGAGAAAAGGCTGCAAAAACAAAAGGAAGAAGTTGAAAAGAAAGAATAAGAAGACGATCAATAGTAGAAACAAGCGGAAGAGGATCAGAAATAGAAAGAAGAAGAATAAAGATTAAGGAAATAAGAAATAGAGAGAGAAAAAAATGAAGTCGAGGAGGCAGTCGAAGAATTAAGAAAAAAGGAGGAGGAGGATAAGCTCAGGGAAGAATTGGACCAAGAAATAGCTTAGAATGACCTGGTGGATCCTCCTGGTTAATCAGGTGGCACAATCACAGGTAGCCATATTCCTTTTGTGGAAGTTGGGCTTACTCATTTCACTCTGTCTAAGAAGAACACGGTGATGTGCTTAGATACAATTTTTTTATAAGACGAGAAATACCATTACCAAAAGGTCTGATAAAAGGTTAAAAGTAGGATCATAGGATGATGTGGTTATAGTGACCAAAAACACAGTCATGGAGGGTACTCATAAAGACCCTAAGTTCATAGCCTCTATGAATGTAGTAGCTGCACAAGACAGTGCTGATAATGTTGACCGTTTAATGGAAAACGTAGAGCATCAAAAGGAAAAAATGCTCAAGTTGAAAGATACTTTGGTCAATACAAGAGGAGAACGAATATAACTAAAAAGAAAGCACGAGGCTATCCTCTTGGAAAAGAAATAATCTAAATTGAATACCAACTTTTGGAGGGAAAAAAAATGATTCCTTGGAGGTGCAGGTAATGATTATGGAGGGAGAGAAAAGGGATTTTGAAGCTAGGATTTCAGAACTGGAATCAAGTGAATCTGCAGTAAGACAATAAGTGCGGGAATTGAAAACGCAAGTAGAGAAGTTGGTAGCACATAAGGGATCTCTTGAAACTAAGCTTAAGGTAGCCAATGAGAGGTAGCTCGACATCACTCCCTTCCATGACCAGGCCTACAAAATTTGAAGAAAGGTACACCTGTTATACCCAAATCCTGTCACCAACATGTTATGAGATCCTTAACCCCTATGTTTTCCCTAAAATCCCAAACTTGGAGTGGAAACTTGCTCTGGATATCAATTCTACTTGTAAAAACCTAGCACTGCGCTTTCCCTTTAGCTGATGAGTGGTACCTTGCACAGCACTGCCTATGTTCTATTATAGAAAAGCGGTTGCACCATGCATGGGCTTTTCTCTTGGAGCGATTCTCACCTAAACCGCTATATCATAAGGGAAAAAAAGTGGTACCCTTGGTAAAAATAGAAAAATAGAAGATTCTCGAGGCTTCTAGATCATGAGCCTCATGTCGTCCCTTATCCCTATCAATATGGGTTAGTTGAAGTCGAGATCCCTCTTGGTAGGATCTTAGAGCCAACTCACCCACAATTCTCTCAACTATCCCTACCCGTTGAGCCTTATAAATACAAGCTCATATCCATAGTTGAGGGAGGGAGAAGAATAGTAGAGTTATTCTGTTGAATTGATACCCTATCCTAATCCATCAGAGAGCAATTGTGGAGCAAGTTGGAGCTATCAGGGATAAGGTGCTAGTCTTGTGAATTAGTGTCTCAACACTAAGGCACATGGTTGCAAGCTCTTTCATTTATTTTCTAATGCAAATTTGATTTCCTTCCCACATGTTTGTTGTGTAAATCTCACATATATGTTATTGGATTTCTTAGTCACTAATATGGACGCGTAGATGTTTTCTTGGTAGCCTTGATGTCTTTGTATTTTTGACATGTCTTACAGGTATATAGGTCTTTCGTCAGAGTTATATTCCAGGCTTCTATAATGTTCAGGGAAGGTCTTCAACTGAGTTATTCACTCATTTGTTCTGGATCTGAACCAATTAGACCAGAGAAACAATTTATGTCCCGAGAAGGTGTAATATTCCTGACTACAAATCTGGTGACTCCACTGGTGAGAAAAGCAAATTTTAGTTGATCTGATCTTCCTCAGTCCTTGAACACTTGTCCGAAACCAGGATCCAGTATCTAACTCTCTTCAGTCAAATCTGCCATTTGACTTAGTGAATTTTGGTTTATAACTTTCAGATCTGAACTACTTCGACCTTATATGCTCTGTTTTATTGTCAATTCATGAGTTTTTACCTTGATTTAAACAATTTTTAACTTGAATTCTCATTCTCCTTGTGTTTTGGATTTATTTAGGGAATCGCACATGTGCTGCAGGAAACAAGCAGTGCCACTGCCTAAACTCTGGTAGTTAGAAGCGGTGCCACTGCCTGAGTGCTATGATCCAGAAGTGGTGCTCTTCCAGAACCGCTCTGTCAATACCCCTCCAGCGCGATGCCAGGTAGGCCTTGTTCCAGAACTTGTTTTTTGTGATTTTTTGCAAAAAGTAGAGTTTGTTTGCTTTCAACCCTGCACTGTTAGGCTTACTTGTTTGAATCTGAATGCTCATGGTTGAAATTTGTGTGGTAAAATTGGTTTGATTGACGAATTCAAAATATAGATTAGGCTTGTTGATTATTCATTTGATTTCATGCTTGTTCGTTGTGATTTTGAAAGGAATTTTTGAAATCTTAGATTTCAGTTATATGTCTTTTCATTTCATTTATAAATATTGAAAGAAAAACCATTTGCTTATCATCTTAATTTCTTTTTTTCCATAGAGGACATCTTTTTGCTTTTAAAAAGAAATGTTTTTGTTGAGATTAGGTCATTATTACTACTGAGCATAGGGAATTGGATCTCTGATTAGCCTCACAAGCTTTCAGGTTCTCTTTGTTCTTTTGTCTCTCTTGCATTAGTACTATCTCATCAAAAGAAAAAATATTGTAGTTTTAAGTTAGATCTATCTAGTTTTAAAGAAAAATAAAAAAAATAGATTGCATATGCATGTAGAGTGCTTGTTGTTTTTCTTTTAGGAAAAGAGACTCTTACCCATCTAATTGCTTTAAAAAAAAAATGAGTTTGGAATGTGTTGCTTGTCTTTGGATTTGATTTGTTCAAAGTAGCTGCTTGGGAATTTTTGGTTTTCAAAACAAAAAGAAAATGCTCTCCTTCCCTCTCGTAAGTAGGCATACCTCAAACGGTAAAGTGAAATATTTGCATCTACATATCTTCATGGTTTTACTTTTTCTGTCAAAATTCCATGCATTCACCTAACCATCCACTTTAAAATTAATGGTAGTTATAGGCTTAAAATTTACATAGCAATTTGAGTGAGAGGCTAGAGATGTGTTCGGGCATTGTTAAGCATAGGAGATGTCGTTACTTATCTACAATACATCCCGGGACTTGCATGGTTCTTTCATGTACCATCGGTATATTGAATGGCCTTTCACGTACCCTTGAGGTATATAGAAAGGTACTTCGTGTACTCGATTGCATATAGGAAGGCCCCTTGTGAATGGTTGTGCATTAGACAACACTACTATCAATTTGAGCTCCCACGTACCTTACGTATATCGGGAGACCCCACAAGGATACCTTATATATCTGAGAAAATCCCTTTGGCCATCTTGCTTGGAGCCATACACCGAAAACAAAATTCGGGGAAATTACTACACATGTACCCTTGTGGTATATCGCGAGTGGCACCTTCTTGACAATCCTGGTGAGAGACCGGACTATATAAACTCCTCCTGTCATTTAAGTCTACTTGTTTGGCCTATATCTTGAGTAGGGAAATTTTTGGTGTGTTTTATAGTTTTGAGACCCTAGGTTAGATAGGAACTATACAAAATGGATGAATTAAGCCAGTCCAAAAGAGTACGGGGCTTGCCACCTGATTTTATTCCTATTTCAGGAGAAGATCCTATGGAAGCTATCGACCAAGGAGTTGCTACCAAATCCCAAGTGGGAGAAAGGATGGTTGCAGAAAGCGAATATCCATATCCTTCACACGGTCCTCCCTTGGTTCAACAACCTTCTAGGGGAAATATTTTGTTCCATTCTCCCATGGAAGGTCATGTTGATGATACTACCCGTCCAGATTATTTTCCCAATGCTCCATTTTGGGATACCTCTATTGGACATGCCATTACACTCATCCAACCTCTTCTGAAGATATTTCACCAAATGAAGAAGAGCGTAGACAATACCAAGCATCTATTCTCCATGCAAGAGAACTTAAGAAGAAAATAGATAACATATTGGGTACACTACCACCTCGCTCAACAGTTTTTCCTGTGGGATATCACTCACTTGTTGATTCTATGAGACCCATTGAACCTACTCTAGATTGCACTGTGACTCCATATAATCCAGGTCAAACTACCAACCACACCACCTCCCATATTATGTCTGTTCCAAATCCTCCCGGGTCTTCTACACCTAGGGAACAACATTAAATTCATGTTTCATAAATACCTTCTAGTGCCAGGGGAAACCCCTGACGCGACCTATGTTACATCTCACTCGAATTGTAGCTAGTCATGGACAGACCTCTAGTATAGAGAAATCTACAGTCTATGTCCCTCCTACCCATACAAATGTGGCTAACCCCCCATCTAGTTCAGGTCAGCCCTTTGGGGAACAACCTGTAACCAATCAAACCTCTTGGGGGTATGGTTACACAACAAATCAAGTACCTATAGGAAATGTTGGAGCAAGGCCCCGCAGCTACAGGAAAAGCTGCTATATCGGAAAAGGAAAGTCAAAAGGAATAGTACCTAAGCGGCCGAGAAGAGAAAGCTCAACCACTGCACTTAAGGCAATGGTAGAGAAGAGAGAGCTCAACCACTACACTTAAGTCAGCGACAGAGATAGTAGGGCTTAGCTACCCTCATAAATGGAAAAGGTGCAATAGGATGAGGTATTGAAGACAAAGGACAGAAGGAGAGCGACCGAGGAAGCGACACCTATACCCACGATCAGCGCCAAGAAGCGTGGAAGACTGCAAAAAGTTGTAGTATGACGGAAAGCGAAAACTCAAAGTATAGATATGCCGACTGTCACAAGTTAGGGTTTTGGGTTACTATTGGGAAAGGCCCACAGGTTTGTATCACGGTGAGGACTTTGGGCCACCTATAAAATCATGTATTTTGTATTGTAAAAGGTTAGCTATTCAGACACTTAGCTAGTCAGAGAGTCAGTTAGTCTGTTAGCTCATAGTTAGTTGTATTGTAAGACATTGAGGAAGATTCGAGCTCTGGTTCTGTTGCTCAGTCTGTAGTTATCTTACTATAACCAGTAGCTGGATCCTTGAGTATGAATGTAACAATCCACAGGGATTGAGAGAGAGAGAGAGAGAGAGAGAGGAAAAGTATATTGTAAGAAGGAAATATAAAAAGAAAAGAGATCTAAGAGAGAAGGCCTCCCGGCTGTCTGCACGGAGTTTCCAAGAAGATCTCAAGCTGCATACTAGGTTGCAGCGGAATTGTGTTTACCCTCTCAAGATATAATATAAAAACCAGTTCCTGTGGACGTAGCTTCCTTCCTGGGAGTGAACAACGTTAAATCCAAGTGTTGTGCGACTGTTTCATGTGATTTTGCTTACTTAGCGACTATCTATTATTTGTTACATGAACTTTTCTATTAGTTAGTGAATGTATGCATGCTCTCATTTAGTTTACAGCATTATAGAGGGTTAAATGCAAGTTGAATATATCAAGTGTTATGTATATGAGTTGAACGGTGCTTGATTCATGACAGTAATAGTTACAGTGTTAAGTGATTCCAGCACACTTAGTTCAGCAAGTTAAGTATAGTTGATGTTAAGAGTGTTGAACAGTGGAAGTTTAAGTAAGGTTATTTAGCACCCTGTTGAGGGTTAACAGAGCTATTTTACCCATAGAGAAAGCCTTTGGACCTTGAGAGTCACATTGAGTCTTACTGTAGAAGATATCGCAGTATAGAAAGGCGATACCGCACCATTGGAGGAGCTGCGGTCTGAGATATCGCAGGTGAAGGGTTGAGTAGAAGAGAAAGTGCACATCATCCTAGAGGTTGCGATGCGGTAAGAGTCATTCCCCCGTCAGATCCAACAAGTAAGAGAGAACAATGCTTCACAGAGAGATCCTGCTGGCTAAGAAGAGTCGCGAGACATTAGGATGCTACAGAACCTAGTTGAGGACATCTGAGTCTTCGGCCAACCCATCCAGATCACTTTGGGTGAGACTTCAGGATGCTCTCTGGTCTGTCACCGAAAGGGCCAGTGAGCTAGGGGTATTGTTGGTACATAACTAGTAAACTCGGGTCTGCCCAGTCATAACCAACAAATGGTTCTGTTGCCGGATTTGAACACATTGAAGAGCTAATGTTCTGCTGGCATCCTACTAAAGAAGAACTCAACCAGTGGGTTGGGTCTAAGGAAAAAGAATTTGCTGCGACAAAAAACAAGAGTCCAAGTCTTAGTACAGAGGACTGGTTACAAAAACATATCTTCATAGACCTGCATGAGATAGTTTTTATGACCTATGCAAACGAGTTGTACGACTGGTTATCAAAGTTGAATCATAAGCATATATTTAAGAAGAAAATGAACATTGTCTAGACATCGGAGCTGATTCAGACCGTGAGGAGCATAGATAATCCCATTGCGTGGGAAGTAGACTTCTAGATTGCGAGTTTGCTGGAAGGCTTCATTACAGAGTTTGCAGTGGATCAAAGAAAACGTTTCAGCGAAGAAGAGAGGTACTTCTTCAAAGGATATCATGGTAAGTACTTGAACTCTTTAAATTTGTCCATTAAGATGTTATTACATGAAAAAAGAGTACTCGATATATTCTCAGATGAATAAGTTAAAGTAAAGTGTAATGTCACAAGAGTTTAAGAGTGACTTTGAAGAAATTGGATGTACACATAGTGGTAAGAAATATAAAGTAGATTTCAGCTCTTCCTTCTTTGAAGACAGTTTAGACAACACTTGAGAACAGAGTAATAGAGAAACAACAATAGGGGGGTATCCCTTACCACCCTTATACCCCACAGAAAACAACCAGGACTCAGAATAATCTCGCCGGAACTCCATCTAGTAGCTCATATACATCACATACTACCTTTACATCACCTACATCTACACTGCCTAGTGGTAGTAACATAGCAAATCAAAACCCACCATGTAGAAACAGAATGGGGGACGATATGAAATTACCTACCTTTAAGGGTATAGGGGCAGAAGACCCGGAACAACATTGGTTCCTATTTGAAGCAGTATGGACCATTAAATGGATCCAGGATGATAATACTAAACTCGTACAGTTGGCTACTACACTTAGAGACAGAGCCTTAACATGGTATTTGAAGTATACCTCAGCACAACCCAGAATGCTCGTCTAGGTCAGGACCACTATGATCAAAGAGTTTAAGAAACCCAAGTCTAATTCACAGTGTATTACAGAGCTTAAAGACATCAAACAGCTACCCTCAGAGTCAGTAAGGGACTTTGATCAGAAATTCAAAGCCCTTATAGACCAAGTTAGATTTGAGTTTGCACCGGAGCAGCATAAAGAATGGTTCATCACAGCACTGCTCCCTCATATCAGACTGCCACTAATGCAGCAGAAACTCCATACACAAGATGACATGTTGGATATGGCAATGAAACTAGAGGCTTCACCTCTAGCCAAGAATAGTATAGGTATGACAAACCTGCAGAATCAGTTAGCTAACTTCACATTACAACTGCATGAGATTAAGAAAGGGAAATAGGTTGCACAAGAACTATGGTGTACAAAGTGTAAAGGACAGGGCCATACTAAGGATAACTGTCCAATATTTGTTGAATATTTAGCAAGTGGGGCTCCTAACCACTTAGTACATAATCAAGGGCCCTGGTGCGAACTCTACAGAACAAGAGGACATAGACCTCAGGAATTCCCTTTACTTCAGAAGTATGTACAAACCCCTAAGAACTTGTACTGTAACTTCTGTAAGTCAGTAGGACACGATGAAAACAATTGTCGAGCTTATGATCTCATGATAGAGAGAAAGCATGGATTCTACAGAGTCCAGTTAGAGACACCAGGTCCAGCAGCAGGACCACAGCATGAACCGGCTCATGATGGCCATGGGGGAGGATTCAGAGCACGAGGCCGTGGAGGAGGCTTTGGCCACAGCCGTGGAATGATTACTTGTTACAATTGTAGAGTTGTAGGACATTATGCTAGGGATTTTCAGAACCCTAATACGACATGTAACTATTGCAAGTCCTATGACCACGCTATAGAAGAATGTCCTATCTTGATAGCCAAGATTAGGGATCCTAAGCCATCACTAAACCAGAACATTCAACTTATTGCTGCTGATCAGAAAGAAACAGAACCAAGAGTCAATATTGTGACTCGCAGTGGTGCTTCCACTAGTACGACATCGCAGGATGTCGAAAAGAATACAGGTTCAGAGTGGGTGCGCAAAGCTACTAATAAATCAACACCACTTGACCTGCAGAAGAATAAAGAAACATTCCAGAAAGCTAAAACTTTCTTTAATGACCCTACACCATCAGGATCATAGACATTGCCTTATAGGGGTATACCGCAGCAAACACCTTGTGGCATTAGTCCTGTGCAGACATTGCAGGCTACCACATATGGAAGATGCGACGAGGATGAGTCGACAGGAAGTGTACAATCCTTCCTGCGGAGTTGCTTGAAACTTGTGAGAAATGAGAAAGCTATCAGAGAGCTTTAGCGCATCATAGATCAGTGTCAGCAGTCTTCTTCGGTGAGCAGTGCACAGCGTGCTATTCATAATATTATGGGACATACAAGAATAGGAAGAGAGATGAGACTCATAGCACAAGTTGGAGAATTTGAAATGGATGAGGTAATCCTAGATTTAGGATCAGAGGTAAATGTTCCAACTAAGTAGACATGGGAACAAATGGGTATCCCTAAGTTAGCTAGATCACCTATCCATCTGAGATTAGCCAATCAACAGAGGGTATCGCCACTGGGTCGATTACCACAAGTACCAGTTGACATTGACGAAGTTCGCAGCTTTGCAGACTTTGAAGTCATAGAAATCATTGGCGATAGCAGACCATACCTAGCTTTACTAGGTATTGATTGGGAAATTGATAATATGGCTTTTATCGATTTAAAGAAAATACAAATGACCTTTGAGGATAATCAGATTTGGGTCATCGCACCATTGGATCCTTTTCATGGTCCTAGATATATTGAACCTATCCAAGCAGAGGAAGAGGCACATAATATGGAGAGCCTCTATCAGATGACTGCTAGCCAGAGTGATGACATCAATCCAACTGCAGAAGGGAATATTAGTTGGCAATGCGACAGCTCATGCGCATCGGATTCAGATGTTGGTCTAGAAAACTGGTAGAATAGAATTTATGAAGTCTCAGCTCGTAGATGTGCATTCATGACTAAGTCACTGTGATGTATTGGCGCAGAGATTAAGGATATTCCGTTGTTTGATGGCTTAGTGGATGTCAACAAATTTTTACAGCAGTTTGAATAAGAAATTCCTCATGAGCAGAGGATGGCAGCTATTGACCTTGCAGTAAGAGCCACACCTGCAAGATGGTGGCATGCACATAAAGAGAATATCGCATCATGGGATGATCTTAAGAGATTGATGGCGATTAGATTCTCTAGTGACAAGGAGTGTTTTCAGCAGAAATACACAGGAGAAAGTGACCCCAGGTCACATATTAAGACTTATGAACAGAATTGGTCAGATATTCCAGAGGATGAATGGGTTCACCTATTCATTCACACTTTAGACACAATCCCAAGGAACTAGTACACAGAGACAGAGTTGCATAGAGGAACGACTACATGGCCAGCTATGATAGACAGCTTTGAACTCACTTTCTCTTTCGAATCTGAGTATCCAAGTATTGATCAGGCCCTAGAAGTTATAAAGATTAAGATATTTGAGGACCATACCCTATCAATGCATGCTCAGCCTGAGTGGGCCATCCAGTTAGAATATGCGCTCGAGTGTTATAACTTCGCATCTGAGCCAGATGATGGGGATGAGGACCCTTGCAGTATCAACATTCCAGAGTCAGAAGGGACTCACGAAGTTGATGGACCAAAGCTAGAGATTCCCACCATCATGGAGCCTATCAAGATTAAAAATATCAATATTGGCGCAGAAGCAGAACCAAAGTTTGCCTCAATTGGAGACTATTGGGATGATGAAATGGTAGGACAAATCGCCGATTTGTTACATGACTATCAGGACTTATTCCCCACTAAGTTCATAGAGATGAAGGGAATAGTAGGAGATTTGGGAGTCATGCAGATACCTTTGAAAGAGGATGCCAGGCCAGTTAAGCAGTGTCCATATAGATTAAATCTGCGTTATAAAGAAAAAGTCAAGGATGAGATCGATAAGATGCTAGTAGAAGGCATCATTGAGCCAGTATAAGAGAGCGAATGGGTTAGTCCCATGGTCGTACAGGAAAATAAAACCAAAGGAGACATCAGGATTTGTGTCGATTTGCGCAAGCTCAATGATGCATCGCTTCATGACCCATTTCCAACACCTTTTACTGATGAAGTTTTAGACAATGTGGGAGGACAGGAGGTCTACTCCTTCACTGATGGATTTTCAAGCTATCACTAGATCAGAATCCATCCAGAGGATCGACATAAGACCACCTTTGTGACAGAATGGGGCTCATTCTAGTATACGGTAATGCCCTTTGGTCTTACAAATGCACCAGCTATTTTTTCCAGAGTAGTAGTTGCTGTATTTAAGGAATACATCCATAAATTCATAGAATTCTATTTTGATGATTGGACTGTATTTGGATTAATTGACAAGCATATAGGAGATTTAAGGCTCATGTTAGAGAAATGTAGGCAATATCATATTTCTCTTAACTTGAATAAATTTATATTCTATGCGCCATTTGGTATTTTGTTGGGTCATATTGTTTGCAGACAAGGCTTGATGGTAGATCTTGAAAAGATTGCCATCATTGTAAATCTTCCAGCACCCAAATCAGTCAAGCAATTGAGGACAATGCCTGGTCATACCGGGTACTATAGAAAATTCATCAAGGGTTATGCAAATATCACAACACCTATGGAAAAGCTATTAAAGAAAGACCAAAAATTCCTATGGAATGAGGAATGCCAGCAAAGCTTAGACACACTTAAAGAGAGGATGGTTACAACACTCATCTTAGTATTTCCATATTGGACTAAGCAATTTCATGTACATGTGGATGCATCTGGCATCGCACTAGGGATCGTCTTAACACAACCAGGAGAAGGGGGTATCGATCACCCTATCGCATACTCAAGCAGAAAGTTATCTACCACAGAAAATAACTACACCACTACAGAAAGAGAAGGATTAGCTATGGTGTATTCTCTACAGAAGTTCAGGCACTACCTGTTGGGTGCCCCATTCAAGATGTTTACTGACCATTCCGCTTTAAAGTATTTGGTCAATAAGCCAACATTAGGGAGAAGAAACTGTAGATGGTTACTCCTATTTCAGGAGTATGATTTTGAAATCATTGTAAAACCAGGAAGATTGAATGCCGGACCTGATCATCTATCGCGGATAGACTCAGGAGAAGAACCAAGTAATTTAGAGGATAATTTTCCAGATGCGCGATTTTTTTCTATTCATATCACTGATGAATATTACATTGATATTGTTCACTTCCTCACCACAGGGTGGGCACCAGTTGAGTTTAATAAGCAGCAAAAGAAACAATTAGTTGTTAAAGCAGCAGACTTCACTTTGATCGCAGGATATTTATATAAGCTAGGTCCAGATGAAGTCCTGCGCAGATGCATTATGTCACATGAGAAAGAGGCCATTATCAGAGAAGCACATTTCGGTACCGCAGGAGGTCATTTCACAGGAAAGCCGACTGTATAGAAAATTCTAGCTGCAGGATTATGGTGGCCTACTTTGCACAAAGACACTACGGAGTTTTGTAGATGTTGCGATATCTGCTAGAGGGTAGGAAAACCTTCGTGGAGAGATGAAATGCTGCTGCGACCACAGATTACGCTGCACACATTTGACAAGTGGGCTATAGATTTCATGGGTCCTATCAACCCACCAAGAAAATGACCTGGTGCGAGATACATCATCACAAGAACAAAATACCTCACCAGGTGGGCAGAGGCCAAAACAGTAAGGAATTGTGGTGCTGCTACAGCCATGTAGTTCATTTTTGAAAACATCATAAGTAGATTTGTATGTCCAGTAATTCTGATGAGTGATCAAGGCACACACTTTCTGAATCGCACTATTGAGGCCTTGACAGAGGAATTTCAGATACAACACCATAAGAGAACTCCCTACCACCCACAAGCTAATGGTATGGTGGAGGATTTTAACAAGATTCTAGAAATTGCTCTTACTAAGATCTGTAACAGCCAAAGAAATGATTGGGACCTCAAGGTCAATGCTGTATTATGGGCTTATAGGACTACATGCAAGAAACTTACAGGACACACACCTTTCAACTTAGTGTATGGACAAGAGGCTGTTATGCCTATGGAATATATTATTCCTAGTTTAAGAGTTGCTCAAATTACTGGGATGGCTGATACAGACATGATGAATGAAATACTAGCGCAGTTGCTTGCCTTAGAAGAAGATAGATTCATCGTAGGATTTCATCAGAAAGTGTAGAAGGCATGAGAAAAAGCTTGGCATGACAGGCACATCAAGAGCAAGATTTTTCAGATATGAGACCTAGTGCTCCTTTATGAAAGAAAGTTTATTAAGTTTCTAGGGAAGTTCAAAACACATTGGTTGGGGCCATATCAGATTCAGCAAGTTACAGAAGGAGGTGTTTTTCACCTCAGTAAACTAAACGGGGAGCTTCTTCCTACTTTGATTAATGGCAGTAGGCTTAAGCTTTACAGTGATAGCCACTCCACCCCTCAACCCTAACTCAGACAGTTTATGCAATTGCAGATGTCCAGTGTAGTTGAAAGGAGGCATCACACATAGTGCAGATGTACAGTGTAGTTGAAAGGAGGCATCACACCGATAGCTAGTCTACACACAAAATAAAAAATAAAAAAATCTAAGTTTGAGGAAAGTTTGTTTTGCACAAGCCATAGGACGCTTGTGTAGTTTTGTACGTTGCGGAGTTTCACACCAACACTTTGGTTCAGAACGAGGCATTGTGACATCGCAGCAAGGCGATGTTACCCTTGCCACATAGCTGAGTTTGAAAAGGGACAGAGGGCCAGTTACTTCACCTTCTGACAAGAAAATAATCCAGATACAACAGGTATACGTTGCCCTATATTTGGCAACAATATAATTATTTTTCCAGATTTAGTAAATCTTGGTCAAGACCGGTGCCTGCACACAATTTTCGAGGGAAATTTGATCGGATTTCCAACAATTAATAAGGATAGAAACGATGGGTGTTGTCATGTCCATGCAATAAATTCCATTGACGGGTCCAGCCTAGATGACCATTGCTTCAGATATTATTGCCTTCGTTATAAATACAGAGATCATTCATACAGAAGGGTTACTTTTGCGATTTATGAGAGCTATAGAGAAATTTGTAGAGTTTTCCCTATGCAGAGATACTCCAGTTACAGAGTGCTAGGTTTCCCCAATTTCGCAGCCATTGCCAGTCTAGAGTACTGCACCAAGTGGGTTCTGTCTGAGACAAAACCTTTAGAAGACATTGTGCAACGATTCCAGTGTGGTGGCCTCGTGTCTGCTATGACGACGTCGCCCAGGGCTATGAAATTAGGTACATCACAGGTCAGACAGCCACCAAGGATGAGGAGTCAAGTGCAGGATGTAGAAGATGTCATCAAAGTATTTGCTACAGAGAAGAAGAAATCCAAGAAGATCACTGAAGATAAGAAATCAGAGCAGAAGAATGATGAGAAGAAATCTACGGGCAGGAAGAAAGTAAAAATGAGAAAAATAAGGCAATGGGAGAAGGAAGATGATCTATCTCATCAACTAAGAGAAGAACAAGAGATTGCATAGGCAAAGAAATGAGCATACGAAGGTCATCAGAAGCATGAACACCCCGAGCGATTTGTTGAGAAGAAAAGTGAAAGGGGGAAAACAAACCAAACAAGCAGAAATTCCGCATGCAGACAAAGGCTTGTTTTCAGAATGGAATTCATGGCTTGTATAACTTACGTATAGAAGGATCCAGACTGAATGAAATGTTTGAGAAGGCTAGAAGATACAGATTTATATTTTCCTGGTAATACGAGTTCTAACCTAGATAAAGAGGAAAGGATATCTGTGGAAGACTTCTCAAAACCTCAAGATCCTTAAAGGAGTTGCTGACTCAAGAAAAGACCTATATGCAACTGTGAAGTATATCTTGTGCGTGGGATTCGATGGTGATCCAGGTGAAGTGGTCACTTGAAGGTCTCGCTAGCAACGAGAGAGAGAGAGCATGCAACTGAGGAAAGGAAAGATAAGAGAGACCTACAAACTAAGTTTATAGAAGACTCCACCATTACTCAAGTTATGCTTGAAACGGCACAAGAGTGTGTCGAGGCTATGGATAAAGAAGTCGTAGGACTTTGAGAGAGATTTACAAGGACTTCGCACGAAGCCAAGGAGAAGATACAACAAGAGAAACCAACTGTTAGTGGCTCAGGGATGAGCCACAAGTAAGTTTTAGGGGACTGTTGGAGCAAGGCCCCGCAGCTACAGGAAAAGAGGCTATATCGGAACAAGAAAGTCAAAAGGAAACATTACATGAACGACTGAGAAGAGAGAGCTCAACCACTGCACTTAAGGTAGTGACAAAGACAGGAGAGCTCAGATACCCTCATAAATGGAAAAGGGGCAATGGGATGAGGTATTGAAGACAAAGGACAGAAGGGGAGCAAGCGAGGAAGTGGCGCCCATACCCATGATCAGCGCCGAGAAGCGTGGAAGACTACAGAAAGCTGTAGTATGACGGAAAGTGGCAGTTCAAATTATAGATACGTCGACTGTCACAAGTTAGGGTTTTGGGTTACTGTTGGGAAAGGCCCACATTTTTGTATCACGGTGAGACCTTTGGGCCACCTATAAAAGCATGTATTTTTTATTGTGAAAGGTTAGCTATTCAGACAATTAGCTAGTTAGAGAGTCTGTTAGTCTGTTAGCTCATAGTTATTTGTATTGTAAGACATTGAGGAAGAGTCAAGCTCTAGTTCTGTTGCTCAGTCTGTAGTTATCTTACTGTAACCAGTAGCTGGCTCCTTGAGTATGAATGTAACAATCTACAGGGATTGAGAGAGACAGTGAGAGAGGAAGAGTATATTGTAAGAAGGCAATATAAGAAGAAAAGAGATCTAAGAGAGAAGGGCTCCCGGCTGTGTGCACAGAGTTTCCAAGAAGATCTTGAGCTGCATACTAGGTTGCAGCGAAACTGTGTTTACCCTCTCAAGATATAATATAAAAACTAGTTCCTGTGGACATAGCTTCCTTCCTGGGAGTGAACCACGTTAAATCCAAGTGTTGTGCGACTATTTCATGTGATTGTGCTTACTTAGCTACTATCTGTTATTTGTTACATGAACTTTGCTATCAGTTAGTGAATGTATGCATGCTCTCATTCAGTTTATAGCATTATAGAGGGTTAAATGCAAGTTGAATATATCAATTTTTCTATATATGAGTTGAACGGTTCTTGATTCACGACAGTAATAGTTACAGTGTTAAGTGATTCCAACACACTTAGTTCAGCAAGTGGACTATAGTTGATGTTAAGAGTGTTGAATGGTGGAAGTTTAAGTAAGGTTGTTTAACACCCTGTTGAAGGTTAACAGAGCTATTTTACCCAGAGAGAAAGCCTTTGGACCTTGAGAGTCACATTGAGTCTTACTATAGAAGATATCGAAGTATAGAAAGGCGATACCGCACCGTTGAAGGAGCTGCGGTGTGAGATATCCCAGGTGAAGGGTTGAGTAGAAGAGAAAGTGCGCATCGTCCTAGAGGTTGCGATGCAGTAAGATTCAGTCCCCCATCAGAGCTAGCAAGTAAGAGAGAACAGTGCCTTGTAGAGATATCCTGCTGGCTAAGAAGAGTTGCGATACACTAGGATGCTACAGAACCTGGTTGAGGACATCTGAGTCTTTGGCCAACCCATCCAGATCACTTCGGGTGAGACTTTAGGCCCCTCTACAGTCTGTCACTGAAAAGGCCAGTGAGATAGGGGTATTGTTGGTACATAACTAGTAAACCCGAGTCTGCGCAGTCATAACCAATGGGAAATATCAATTACCAACCCACGCCTAGGGGAATTCCTTCTACTAGAATTCCATGTCTTAGTAATACTTTCACTCCATGGGGGCAACCTAACTGGTCCTATATTTCAGCTATGGGAGGGATACCTATACATATTGTGGGGAGTGCCAGAGGACCACCTTACGGAGGTCCTCCCCCTAGGGGGCCTAATGGTCCTGGAGGTCTTGGTGGCTTTCTTCCTTATGGTTGTAATGGTCCTAGTGGCTTCCCTTGTAATGGTCTTGGAGGGTCAGGTGGTCCTCCTCCTGGTGGCCCAAGTGGTCCCAATGGTCCTAGTGGTCCCGGAGGCCTTCGTGGTCCTCCTCTTGGAGGATCCGGTGGTCCTAACGGTCCTGATCCCAGAAATCAACCCCCTGTGGGTGGATCTTTTGGTGGTTCTTCATTACAACAACCTATCTATTAGTCTACTTACGGTCCTACAGGTACTTATATGCCATATCAATACTACTAGTACATGCAACCTAATCACCAGTTACCTTTCCTAGCAACTTTGGACTTTCTTGATTTTTCCAAGTTGATTAATGATCCCATTCAACATAACCCTTCGTGGCCTCCCATTCCAGTAAAGTTACCATTAGACATCCCAAAGTTTGATGGGAAGTAGGGAGATGATCCAAAAAACCATGTCATGACATTCCATTTGTGGTGTTCTTCAAACTCCCTAATGGATGATTCAGTTTGTTTAAGACTCTTCCAGCAAACTTTGACCAGTACCGCTACAAAATGGTATATTGAACTTCCTCAACATTCATTTGTGGATTTTGTTTCTTTGGAAACTGTCTTTCTTACACACTTTTAGCTTCCTATATGTTATGAAATGGGTATAGATCTCTTAACTTCTCTACATCAGAACACCTCCACCCACATATTCGATCATATCCATGAGTGGAGAAGGCAGAGAAGACTTATTAAGGCCCCTATCCCAGATCAATTATTAGCTAATTGGTTTACTAAATCTTTGTTGCCTCCAATCACCCGAGATGTAGCTATGGGTGGTATCGTTACCAAAGAGAAATCCATTAGTCGAGCCCAATTTCTGGACTTGGTGTATTCCCAGTTTGGAACATTGTATGAATTGATCCCTCAAGCTCCTCTCCCAAGCACCTATCTTGCCAAGCCACTAGCAGAAATTCCTGTTGATGGGATTGTTGGTTCAATCCAGTCCCCACCAACAATAAAACCTACCAAGCAATGCCAACCCAAAGATTCCACCCCTAATCCTTCAACTCCCAAGGTTTCCACCAACGTAAATTCCATTTAGAGTACTCAAATTCCCAACAACAATAAAAATAAAGGTAAAGCTGAAAAAAAAAACTCGAAACCAACAAGAGAATCCAAAACCGACCATCAACGAGAACGATAAAGGGAAAAGAAAAGTGAAATATCCATGTCTGCTATGCGGAGGTGAGAACTTCATGAAAGAGTGTCCTCATCCTGAATAAATCACTCAATTGATAAAAACTAATCCCCCTCTAGTAGTTCTCACAGATGCTTTTCCCTCTCAACAACAGCTGGTAGACCACATGTCTAATCAGGGAAATTCTAGTTCTTCAGAGTAAATTCGCATGATGTCCTTGGACACTATTAGTTTTCAATATCAAATTCAGAATTATGGAAAAACCACAGACAAGAAAGAAGACAATTCTTCTTTAGGAAAAGCTCCCTCTACTAGTTCTCCCGAGTCCTCGTCTACTAGTCCCCTAACCATAAAGAAACCTAATCTCAACATGGTTTTGCATCCACCCAAGAGTACTCTTAGGAACGATGTTTTTAATCCTAATGCCTAAGATGCCTATTTTTATAATGTAGTTGAAGATCTTGCTCAAGAACCATGTGCAATGTCTACCTTGGAAGGCTCCAAAGTTGTCCTACACAACACAAAAACTTGTTAACAACGTTAGGAGCTTTAGACCCGAAAAACACTAATATGATTCGTTTCAATGTCGAGAACTATAAGTATAGAATACCTCAAAAAATCACTTTCCAAATAATAATGAAAGTAGTCAGAAAGAAGGTCTTTAGAATTGTCTTAGACGAAGGAGCTTCAACTTCAGTTTTGTCCCTGTCTTGTTGGAAAGCTATTGGCTCTCCTAAGTTTGTAACATCACCTACGACTCTGAAATCCTTTGATGGATGAGGTTTCTAGCCCCATGGTCTCATACCAGCCCTTTTAGTCAAGCTTTTGGAAAAACTATTTTTATTTAAGTGGAAGTAGTAGATGCCTCATTATATTACAACCTCCTATTAGGAAGAAATTGGTTTTACACCATGACTGCTGTCGCTTTGATGGTATTTCAAACTTTCCAATTTCTGCATCTGGGGAGGATTGTAACCATTGACCATCTCGATTTCTATACACCAGATGTTACCATCCCTATGAATAATAACATCCCTATGTTAGGTCAGTCCCCTCCTCCTTACCAGTCGATTGGGGTGGGCATGTTAAAGGATTCTTCCCTTATGGGAATTTTTTCGTCAAACCCTCCTAACATAGACACGGTGATGGTAAATATGATTTCTTCATTTGATTATGATCCAAATGGAAAACAAATTGTTTATTCCACCTCGTTGAGTCTACATGAAGCAATGTACAACATTATCCAAACCCATTTCGATGACCACACTAATGGCCTTCATCTGGTGGCTTCTGACCCTTACCACCTGCCCTACTGGTTAGAACCCTCTCTTCCTATTTTAGATTATCTCTCCTAGAATTTTCCTTTCAATGAGTCCATTATGGAGATCATGAGTATGAATGAGCCTATATGGGAGGATCATCATCATAGATCCTCGTTCCTCCCCAATACCAGTTCGGTAGACCATGATTTTGCATCCCTTTTTGCAATTGATATTGTCAAAACACCTCAAAATCCTATATTGTTGCAGAACATGGATTCTCAAGGGAACCTATGCAACATCACTCAAAAAAATCCAATTGAAATATCAACCAAGCCTGGCACCCTTGAGCATGTTCATGTTGTGAAGAACTACTCAGTAGAAGAATATGAAGCATACATAATACTTTTCAAAGAATTCTGAGATGTTTTTACCTGGTATTACGAAGAAATGTTGGGAATAGACCCATCCATTGTGGTTCACAAAATAAAAACCTATCCTCCTACAACACCCGTCAGGAAAAAAATGAGACAATTCCATCCACAGAAAGCTGCAGCTATCAAAGCTAAAATAGAAAATCTTCTAAAAGCAGGGTTCATTTATCCCGTACCCCTGACGGAATGGGTATCAAATGTTGTCCCTGTCAATAAAAAGTAGGGCACTATTAGAGTCTGCATTGATTTTAGAGATTTGAACAAAGCTTGTCCCAAAGACAACTTTCCCACTCCACATATCAACCAGATTATCGAAAATTGTTCTGAAAGTGTCATCTTTTCATTTATGGATGGCTTTTCAGGTTATAATTTTACCCCCCAATCAGCACAAGACAACATTTATTTTCCCATGGGGAACCTTTGCATATAAAAAGTTACCATTCGTCCTAAAAAATGATGGAGCCACTTTCCAGTGTGCTATGTTCTATGCGTTTCATGATATAAAACATATTGTAGAACTGTACCTTGACGACCTCCTAGCTCATTCGCAGCGAAAGGAGGACCACCCTAGTCATCTTAGAGACATTTTCTTGAGATTCCATCATTATAACATACGTCTCAATCCTCATAAATGTGTTTTCTGCGTCGATATGGGACGCTTGTTAGGTTTTGTGGTTTCTAAGGATGGAATTCGGATAGATCCAATGAAAATTGCTGCTATTTTAGCCCTACCAGCCCCAACCAAACTTCTAGAACTCCAAAGTTTGCAAGGGAAGGCAAAATTCCTTCACCATTTTGTGTGCAATTTTGTAGAGAAAACACATGGTTATATGTGTCTCCTTAAGAAGGACATTCCATTATTTTTGAATGACCAAGCCCAACGAGCCTTTGATAATCTCAAACATGCTTTAACTCACTCACCCGTGATACACCCCCAGATTATTCAAAGGATTTTCTCTTATACATTGCTTCCTCCACTACTACCATTGCTATGGTTTTGGTGCAGGACAATCTCAACGGTCAGGAGCACGTGATCTACTATGCTAGTAAGAATCTCATGGATTTCGAAACTCAATACTCATGTGTGGAGAAATTAGCATTGGCCATAGTCATTGTTGTTCATAGATTTTGTCACTACATTTTGATCTGCACAACAACCATATTGGAAGACCAGAACCCTATGTCTTGTATCTTGACTCGTTAGGTTCTCTGGGGCAAGTATTCCCAATCGATAGTCATCCTATAAGAGTTTGATCTGGAATTTTCCAAAGCTACATCAAAGAAATACTTTGTCTGTTCTGAGCTTATGTGTGATCTTCCGTGTGCTTCAATGGAATCTGAGCCCAGTGATTCATTCCTGGATGAATTCTTGTTCCTAATAAGCAATACTGACCCATAGTATGGATATTTTCTCATTTATCTCCAGACATAAAGATTTCAGCCCACTCTATCCCATGACAATCGTCACCGCATCTGTCACCACACAAAATACTACCTCATCTTGAATGACACTTTGTATAGACATGGTATCGATCCCATTCTTCGATGATGCCTTACCCACAAGGAACATGAACAAGTTTTGAATGATTTCCACTCTGGAGCATGTGGTGGTTATCTATCTAGGATGGCTACCACCTAGAAATTCCTTCGTGTTGGTTATTTCTAGCCTGCAATCTTTAAATATTATCAAGAGGCTGTTAAGAAATGCCCACCCTGTCAACATTTTTATCCGAAAAAGAACACCCATCCTACTCCGCTACACCTCATCATTGGTGTTGGCCCTTTCGCCAAATGGGGGATCGATTATATGCATTGTAAGCCTACCTCAGCTAGGGGGCATGGTTAGATCATCGCAGCCATTGATTATTTTACAAAATGGGCCGAGGCCATGCCTACTTATGTAGAGGACGGTAATGCCGCTGCTCTCTTCCTATTCAATCATGTGATAGCAAGATTCGGAGCCCTGCAGTCCATAGTTGCTGATCACGGATCACATTTATGTAATCAAATGATGAAGGAATTAAGTGCCAAGTTAGGTTTTCGTCATGAAAAATCTATGCCCTATTATCCACAAGCTAATGGTCAAGTCAAGGCCATTAACAAAGTTTTGAAAACAATGATGCATTGGATGGTTGGAGACCATAAATCCTACTGGCACCATATCTTTTCTCTGCTCTTTAGGCTTACAGGACTTCAGTAAAAATAGCTACTAGTTTTACACCCTTCTAGCTCATCTATGAACTAGAGGCTGTCTTTCCGATTCAATGTCAGATTCCATCCTTGAAACTTGTCGTCGAACTTCTCCCAAACACTTTCACAGAGGAAGAAATATTTCTATACTTGAGAAACCTTGACGAAACTAGAAGAGATGTTGCCTTAGCTAATGAGGCACACAAGAGACACGTCAAGGCATAGTATGAAAAGTCTATCCAACCTCGTGTCTTTAACGAGGGTGACCTAGTTTTGACCTATGATCAAAGATATGACAAACTAGGGAAAGGGAATTTTGAATCCATGTGGCATGGTACTTTTGTTATTTCCAATGTTTTAAAGAAAGGGGCCTACGAGCTTGTGGACTATGATGGAATTCCCTTAGGACAACCTTGCAATGAGTTGTACCTGAAGAGGTACTATTCCTAGATATTTCTTGTATAGTACCTTGTATATATGTATATTAATTCAATTTTAGTGTGTTTAAGTATTTTCAATATGGTTTTGAGTTTAGTGTCTGTATCTGTTTATACCATGTGTTGGTCGTGTAGAGCAGATGGATTTCTACGGCTTCGTTGATGGTGCTTTCTGCCACACCTGGAATCTTTCCTCAGCTACTTGGGTTCTCTATTCCCCAGCTAACGATTTGGTCCATTTAGGAGTGGTTTGTATTGGTCTTGATACCAACAATATCGTTGAGTATTAAGTAGTCATAGATCTTCTGACTGAAGCTGCCTTCCAAGATGTTCATAACTTGGTAGTTTTGATGGACTCACAACTAGTGGTTTGTCATTTAAACCATGTCTATACCATTAGGAATCCCATGATTATTCATCTCTCCAAAGGGTAAGTTTATTTTAGAGGTCATTTGAAGCTATTACCTATAGGCAGATCCCTAGGGAAGATAATGCAGTTGCTGACGCATTGGAAAATTACATCCTAGATTGGCATATTTCCCATTCATGACATGAAAATCAAACATGGTTCAATGTAAATAAACTGTAAAAGACACATAAAACTCATGTAAATATATTTACCAATTGAGACATATAAACACCAAATTAGAAGTCTGTATATATATATATATAAACATGTTTTACAAAAAATTGGTCACGAGACTTCATCTGAAGCGCTCAGCATTTTAGGTAAAAAATCATCATACAAAAGTCCTGAAGCTATCGATAAGATTTCAATGAATACATCATGCTCCCTATCATCTAGTGATGCTCATGGTAACACATGACTACCCGGGCTACTTGACATAAGAATCTACTGACACGACTCGGTACTCCCACAGTGGGCCTCTGGTACGTCAGTGGGAGGTCATCGATTGAGGCATCTGGGATGTCTAGAGTCAACCTCTTGAGGTTATCCTATAGATCCCCTATCACATCATCTCCCTGTGTGACAAAGCAAGCTCTGTCTTTCCTATCTAATGGGGAGGATCCCCCATGTTATGCTGGTCCAACATCTGCATGAAAACATTCAAGTCTCATTACTACACATAAAAAATAGAAAACATCAAAATATAAAAACACAATTGCCATTTTAGGGTTTTTGTTTCTTACCCATATCATTCCATTGTCCACTAGGTGGAAGTCGTAGGTCAGGGTCACCACTAAACTCAGTGCTTGCATATGCATAGTCCTCAATAATGAGGAGCTGATCTCTCAACCATCGGAAGAATGGATCACCAAAATTCACCTTGCCTCTACCTGCTCCTGTGTGGGCCATGATCTAGATCCACCTTAGAATGTGAGGGTCTCTCACCCTCAACTCAATGAACACCACTTGGGATCTCATCTGGGGAACCCACTCGAAAAATAAACACTCTAAGATGGAACCGGAACCGAACTACTTCAGCTCCCCCTACCAACACTTGGTTAGGTGATCCTTGAAAATAAAAAGTAGAGCTTCTACCCAGTTGAAAACTATGGGTACCATGGCCTCTATAACATAGAGCATATGTGCTCTAAATGCTTGTTGTACCCCTTGGTGTTATACCAAAATTCTGTCACCATCATGTGATAATACCTTTGACATACCTACTTGCCTTGAATCCCAGCTTCTGGAGTGAATACTAAATGGTTTTTCATCAATCTGTCATACAAATTCTAAGCACTGCACATGCCCCTTTATCCAGGAGCAGTACCCCTGCTCACACCGTCTTTCATTGGTTGTCCAAAAGCAATTCCACCGCCCTTTTCCCTTGGTCCATAGGCGGTTATTACAAGAACCGCTCTGTCATAGAAGGAGAAGCGCGGTACCCTGGGTAAAAATGGAAAAAGAGAAGCTTCTCGAGGATTCTAGATGATAAGCCTCGAGATATCCCTTATCCCTACTATTGTGGGTTGGTTGAGCTCGAGATCCCTCATCTTAGGATCTTAGAGGCCACCTCACCCACTAATTTCTTAACCATCTCTATCCATTAAAGCCCTATAAATATGAGCTCATAACGATGGTTGAGGGGAGAACATTGAAGGTATTGTTATGCTATTGGATTGATTCTTGACCCAACATCACTTGGAGAGAGTATAGAGAGCTAGAGTTGGAGCTTTTGGGGATGAAGAGCTAGTTTCATGGAGATGCAGGTCAACACTAAGGCTTGGTTGTAAAATTATTCATATTTCTAATGCAAGTTGATTTTTGTCCCACATATGATGTTGTTGTTGTGATTTCGCATATATATGTTGCTAGATTCCTTAGTCACTAGCATAGATTAGTAGATCATATTCTGGTTGCTCTAATTCATTTCATGTTAAGCTTTTTTGCAGGTACACAGGTGGACTATCAAAGCCTTGTATTCTACATATCTACAGCGTCCCCGGTAGAGTCGCCAGATTTGTTAGCTGGAATATTTCACCTCCTGCGGACAGCAATGTGTTCCACTAGTCTGAATGGTTCAGATCCAGAACAAATAGTTCATAGAGGCTGATAAAAAGTAGGGTATTGAACGTTATCCCTGTCAATAAAAAACAGGGCACCATTTGAGTCTGCATCAACTTTAGGGATTTAAATAAAGATTGTCCTAAGGACAACTTTTCTACCCCGCATATCAATCAAATTATCGACAACTATTATGGAAGTGTCATGTTTTCATTCATGGATGGCTTCTCTGGCTACAATCAGATTGAGATATTGCTCTCTAATCAGCATAATACGACATTCATTTTCCCATGGGGAACCTTTGCATATAAGAACTTACCTTTCGGCTTGAAAAATGTTGGAGCCACGTTCCAGCGTGCGATGTCCTATGCGTTTCATGACATCAAACATATTGTTGAACTGTACCTTGACAACCTCCCTGCTCATTCACAGTGAGAGGAGGACTATCCTGGTCATCTTTGAGACATATTCCTGAGATGCTGTCATTATAATATACGGTTCAATCTGCATAAATGTGTTTTTTGTGTTGACACAGGACATCGGCTTGGCTTTGTGGTATCCAAAGATGGCATCCAGATCGATCCTTTGAAGATTGCCACTCTCATTAATCTACTAGCCCCAACCAACATCCTTGAACTCCAAATTTTGCAGGGGAAGGTAAACTTTCTCCATCCTTTCGTGTGCAATTTCACTGAGAAAATGCACGGTTATATGCATCTCCTTAAGAAGAACACTCCATTCTTCTGGGATGACCAAGCCCAACGTACCTTTGATAGTCTTAAGCACGCTTTGACTCATTCACCTGTGATACACCCCCCAGATTATTCAAAGGATTTTCTCTTGTATATTGCTGCCTCCGCTACTACCATTGCCATGGTTTTAGTGCAGGACAATCTCCACGGTCAGGGGCATGTGATTTATTACACCAGTAAGAATCTTATTGATTCCAAAATCCATTATTCACATGTGGAGAAGCTAGCTTTGGCCACGGTCATTGCTGTGCAAAAATTTCATCACTACATTCTGCTTCGCACTACCACTGTATTAGCAGACCAAAGCCTGATGTACTACATTCTAACTCATAAGGTACTCAGGGGCAAGTACTCCCATTGGATCATCATCCTTCAGGAGTTCAATCTCGAGTTTTCCAAGGCTACATCAAAGAAATCCTTAGTTTTTTCCAAGCTTATATGTGACCTTCCCTGTGCTACCACAGAATCTGAGCTCAACGATTCATTTCTAGATGAATTCCTGTTCCTAATTAGCATTACTGATCCTTGGTATGGAGATTTGCTAATTTATCTCCAGACCCAGCGTTTTCAGCTGCATCTATCCCACGATGATCATCACTGCATCTGTCACGATGTGAAGTACTATATTATCTTAAATGATACCTTGTATAGATGTGGGATCGATTCCATTCTCTGGAGATGCCTCACTCACGAGGAGGCCAAACATATGCTGAATGATTGCCACTCTGGAGCATGTGGGGGTCATTTATCTGGGATGGCTACAACCCAGAAAATCCTTCACGCTGGCTATTTCTTGCCTTCTATCTTCAAAGACTGTCATGAGGCTATTAAGAAATACCCGCCTTGCCAACATTTTTATCCCAAAAAGTGTACCCATCCTGCTCTGCTTCACCCCGTCATTGCTATTGGCCCTTTTTCCAAATTGGGGATTGACTTTATGCATTGTAATCCTACCTTAGCCAGGCGGCATGGTTACATCATTGTAGCCATGGATTATTTCACAAAATGGGCTGAGGCCATGCCTACATATGTAGAATATGGTAGGACTATTGCTCTCTTATTGTTCAATCATATCATAGCTAGATTTGGAGTTCCACAGCCCATCGTCACTAATCACAGATCTCATTTCCGTAATCAAATGATGGAGGAATTGAGTGCCAAGCTAGGTTTTCGCCATGAAAAGTCTATGCCGTATTATTTGCAAGCTAATGGTTAGGTAGAGGCCATTAGCAAGGTTTTGAAAACTATGCTTCATCGGATGGTTGGAGATCATAAATCCAATTGGCATCTCGTTCTTTTTTCCACTCTTCGGGCTTATCAGACTTCCATGAAAACAACTACTAGTTTCACGCCATTCCATATTGTCTAAGGACTTGAAGCTGTCTTGTCAATCCAATGCTAGATTCCATCTTTACAACTTGCCGTCGAACTTCTCCCAGACACTTCGGCAGAGGAAGTGAGATTTTTGTACTTAAACAACCTTGATGAGACTCGTAGAGATGTTTCCTTGGCTAATGAGACACATAATAAATGTGTCAAGGTGCAGTACGATAAATCTATCTAGCCTTGTGTTTTCAATGAGGGTGACCTAGTTTTTACTTATGACTAGAGATATGACAAGCTAGGGAAGGATAAGTTCGATTGCATGTGGTATGGACCTTTCGTTATTTCCAAGGTGTTAGAGAAAGGAGCCTATGAGTTAGTTGATTATGATGGAATCCCTTTGGGGCAACCTCGCAATGGGTTGTACCTGAAAAGGTACTATGCCTAGGTTTTCTTGGATGGTATCTTGTATATATGTATATTGATTGAATTTTAGTGTGCTTTCAGTATTTTCAAGATGGTTTTGAGTTTTAGTGTTCGCATCTGTTTATACCATGTTTTGTTCATGTAGATGGATTTCTACAGCTTCCTTTATGGTGCATGCCACCACCCCTTGAATCTAGCCTCGGCTGCTTGGGTTCTCTATTCCTCAGCTGAAGATTTGGTCAGTTCAGGAGCGGTTTATTTAGGTCCCTCTACTAATAACATTGCCGAGTATGAAGCAGTCATCGGTCTTCTGACTGAAGCTGCCTCCTAGGATGTTCGTGATCTAGTAGTTTTGATGGACTCTCAGCTTTTATTTTTTCATTTAAACCATGTCTACACCATTAGGAACCCGGTGCTACTCTACCTCTTTCGGAGGGTATGTTTGTTAGAAAGATCTTTTGGAACCATTACATATAGGCATATCCCTAGGGAACATAATGTAGTTGCTGATTCATTGGCTAATTACATCCTAGATTGGCATATTTCCCATTCATGGTGTTAAATCAAACATGGTACATTGTAAATAAACATTTAAAGAGGCATAGAACTCATAGAAAATGCATTTATCCATTTGAAACGTATAAACACCATGTAAAATTTTGTATATACATATATGAAATTTTTTTACAAAAATAGGTCCCCAGACCTCATCTAAAGCATGTAGGCTTCCAAACAAAATCATCATACAAAAAATCCTCAAGCTATCAACTTTCAGTATACATGTCTCATCCACTAATGGTTCTCATGATAACACATCACTACTCGAGCCACCCTACGTAGTCGCCTGGTGAATCGGCCTGGTACTCCTGTCGTAGATCTCTGATATCTAGTCAGGAGGTCATCTATATCAGCATCTGGGATGTCCAGAATCAACCTCTCTAGGTTCTCCTCTAGCTTCTCGATGATATTATCACCCTGTGGCATGAAGCAAGATTCGTCTCACCTGTCTAATGGAGATGCTCCTCCAGGCTTCGTTGCTCCAACATCTGCATGAAGACAAACAGGTCTCATCACTTATCATAAAAAATATAAAACATAAAAAACATAAAAAACATTTTCCATTGTTAGGGTTTCTTGCTTCTTACCAATGTCACCCCACTACCCTCCACGTGGGAGTGGTAGGTCAGGATCACCAATAAAATATGTGCTTGCATAGGCATAGTCCTCGACTGTGAGCATCTGATCCCGCAGCCATCTGAAGAATGCATCACCGAACTTCACTCTGCCCCTACCCGCTCTTGTGCGAGCCATGACCTAGACCCACCTCAGCATATGGGGGTCCCATGTTCTCAGACTCTGGAAAGTCACCCGGGGTCTCATCTAGGGGACCCGCTCAAAGAAGAAGCAAGCTAAGATGGAACCAAAGCTGAACTGCTTCAACTCTCCCTGCCGACATTTAGTCAGCTGATCCTTGAAGATTGGAAGCAATGCTTCCACCCAGTTGAACATTGTAGGTGCCATAGCCTATAGGGAATACAACATATGTGCCCTGGAAGCTTGATGTACACCCTGGCTCCCTGCCACCCTCTACATGGTGAACAAAACAATCCGTAGAACCCTGTCTATCACTGCCTTGATGGGGATTTTCTTCCCTGATGTTCCTATACCTAGTACATAGTGTTGATCTATGATCTCTCTAGTGGTAATGTCCCTACCACGAGAACCTGTCAGTAATATGGGGGCACCCCATCTCGATAGGCCAGTCAGGAAGTAGATATCCTCTACCTCCACTGTAAGTATATGTTCCCCCACCTCGAAATACTGCTGTTCTAGATTCCACATTCTTAGTATGTGTTCCAGTAGTCTCTTTTGGGACACCATGCTTGGTGTCTGGAAGAAATTTAAGAGTCCATAGTCCCGGAGTACAACAATACAAACCAGATTCCTTTCAGCAGCAACATCCTCGTCATCATGTGTTCTTTCCTTCCATATCACCATATTTTGGATGCCTAGACCTGCCAAAACAACAATGGTATGTATTAATATCATCCTTGATTCATCGCAAATCAAAAGAATGAGTAAATTATGCCCATATTACTTATTTAACTTCTCCATGGCCGACACCGCCTGTCCACCATATTTTTGGCGCGGTTCTCCGGTGGTACCGCCTATTCCGTAAGGAGTAGCCATGGTGCCCGCAAATTGTATTTTAGGGCCTACCAAATAGGCCTAAAACCCCACCAAATCCCAAAATAAAAGCTATTAAATGAAATATAAGGGTCTTAGCTGTTACCTACAACTAATGAGACTGAAAACGGATAGTGGGAACTCCCAATATCAGCTGTGGAAGATCTGGCTAGAAAATGCTCCAAGTGCTCTTTGTTGGAGGTAAATAGTGAAATGTTTGATTTTTTACGATTTAATTGCCTTATATAGACATTTTTTGGGTTTGGCCTAGTATATTTTTGATATTACATCATGTTTTGGTCAAAATCTATTTGTCATAATCCCTTAATGTGATTTTGGATGCATCTAACACTTGTTTATGAGTCGTCTACATGTTGACTTTAGTAAAAGCTTTGGAAAGTTTGTTTATGGATTTTTTGTACTTTCACAAAATGGAAAAGGTCATCGATCATTTATTAGGACACTTTGTCACACTCGTTAAAATCTAGTATCAAAGTTTCGAGTCCAGTTCAAGTTTATTTCCAGGCTCGTAAAATAAGACATTGTGTAAAGAAGCGTCATGGAGTCTTCTTTTCACATCTTCTTTCAGACTCCTTAAACATGAAAAGATAGTCGAGTTTGTTTCCAAATATTTCTAGGCTCATTAAAAGTGACATTGTGTAAAGAAACCTCATGGAGTTCTCTTTAAACCCTTTTCAGGCTCCCTAAATATGAAAAGATTGTCGAGCGATATTGTCTTCTTCACGCTCGTTAAAGTATTTGAAGAGTCATCCATCCAACGGTAGGTTATCTCTTTCTTGGTTCGTATAGGACTATTTACGAGAAAGGAACACTCCAACCAATCATGACTGGAAGAGTTCTCTAAGGTATGATTTTATACTTTTTCGAGCTTTAGAGACTAAATCATATGAAAAGGACCCCCATGGAGTCTTCTTCCATATTCGTTCAGACTCTCTAAACATGGACGATGCTGAGTTTTATTTCAATGGAATCGTTAAATTAAACATTGAGAGACCCATCTTGGGAATGAACCTCTCTTCTCTCAGGTTCGTAAAACATATGAGACTGGACTTGTCTTCTGACAAGCTATATCGAGTGTTTGTTACCCTCTTTGAACTCATAAACCGAAAAGAGGCACTCGTCAATCATGATGGGGGAAATGGGAAGGGAATCATTTTGCAAATAATGGCATTTGTTTGTCATTACCTTTGAACATGGCACTTGTCTACACAATCATGTCAATCAATTGGGTATTTAGTTGATCTCTGTGATGATCCACTTTCATGAGTCATGTCAATCCTTTGAGTATTTCAAAAGAATGCATTGTCCACTGTTGTGTTGTGTATCTGTCCTATCTAGTCATGTTGCCAAGTCATTTTGTCATGTCGCCCAATGTTCAAAGGGGATCTAAAGAATTTTTACCTCTACAGTCTACACAGTCTTTGTGTCAGTATCTTTGAGTCAGTCATATGGTTACTACATCCACATCATTCTAGAACTATGTTCCGAGTTTCATGTCGTCGATGTGGGACTCATCATGGCCCTCCTTTGATGAGACTATTCTCGTTGACATCAGCTCATCATTTGGGAAATAGTCTTAGAAACAATATTTAGTACCTTGAGATCCGTATGCCTTGATGACAGATTCTCTCACTCTTGACATAGGTTCACATCATTGACCTTTGATCGATAGAATCGACTGGGTGTTTGACGTCAGGACATCTATTCGAACTCAGTAGATTGTACTAGGGTACCTTGGGAATCATTGACATTAATGGTGATCTCCCTCGCACTTGTTAACGGTTCACATCATTGGATGGTAATCAAGTGGTTTCTACCATGTTTTACTTCAGATCATTGTAATCACATGAATAGAATTGTACTTTGTGGAAGACGAGACGAAAACCCTGGGCATTTGTTTAAAAGTGCTCATTGCTTTTTCCCCAAGTTGCGATGGATTTTTGTATATCTAGCATGGATCCACATTTGTATGGTCGTGGATATGCTCAAATTTTCATCTGTATGACATAGATCTATGTTGTATGTCTGGTATCTATGTCCAAGTTTGAGTCCTCTATCACATGGATCTATAATGTATTCTAGTATCCATGCTTGTTTATTCCACTCATGGATCTACCTTGTATTGGTCTGCAGCTATGAGTTTGGAGTTTGGTTACTTGTGTCTATGAGTCAACATACTGATGTACTACAGATGCCTACTTAATTGCATACTCTGATTGAGCCAACATTTTCATCTCCTGGAAATGACTTGTTCTCAAAGCTCTTGTTTATTGTATCACTCTAAGACTCATGCTTTTGGGGGGCATCCTGCTATACCAAAATCCTATCACCATCATGTGATAAGACCTTTGACATACCTACTTTCCCTGAATCCCAGATTCTGGAGTGAATACTAAATCATTTTTCATCAATCTGTCATACAAATCCAGGAGCGGTACCCTTGCTCGCACCGCCTTTCATCGGTTGTCCACAAGCGGTGCCACCGCCCTTTGCCCTTAGTCCATAGGCAATTATTACCAAAATCACTCTTTCATAGAAGGAGAAGCATGGTACCTTGGGTAAAAAGGGAAAAACAGAAGCTTCTCGAGGCTTCTAGATGACAACCCTTGAGATATCCCTTATCCCTATTGTTGTGGGTTGGTTGAGCTCGAGATCCCTCATCCTAAAATCTTAGAGGCCACCTCACCCACTAATTTCTCAACCATCTCTATCCATTAAATCCCTATAAATATGAGCTCATATCCATGGTTGAGGGGAGAACATTGAAGGCATTGTTATGCTGTTGGATTGATTCTTGGCCCAAGATCACTTGGAGAGAGCATAGAGAGCTAGAGTCGGAGCTTTTGGAGATGAAGAGTTGGTTTCATGGAGATGCATGTCAACACTAAGGCTTGGTTGTAAAATTCTTCATATTTCTAATGCAAGTTGATTTCTATCATACATATGATGTTGTTGTTGTGATTTCTCATATATATGTTGCTATATTCCTTAGTGACTAACATAGATTAGTAGATCATATTCTGGTTGCTTTGATTCATTTCATGTTGAGATTTTTTGCAGGTACACAGGTGGACTATCAAAACCTTGTATTCCAGATATCTACAGTTTCTAGGGAGAGTTATCAGCCTCTGTGATCTATTTGTTCTAGATCTAAACCATTCACACCAGTTGAACACCTTGATGTCCTCAGGAGGTGAAATATTCTAGCTAAAACTTGTCTCCCCACCACTCTCTGCATGGTAATTGTCCATAGAGGGCCATCCACCATTGCTTTTATGGGAATTTTCTTCCCCGATGTCCCGGTCCCAGGAATATAATGGTGGTTTATCAACTCTTTGGTAGTGATGTCCCCTCCATGGAAACTAGTCAAATAGATGGGAGCACCCCGCCTCTATAGGCCCGTAAGGAAGTATATATCCTCTACTTCAATTGTCAATACATGATCACCCACCTCAAAATACTGTTGCTACGAATTCCACACCAGAGGATATGCTCTAATAGGTGATCATGTGATACCATGTTGGGTGTGTGGAAAAACTTTAGAAGGCCACAGTCTCTCAACGCGGCTATACAACCCACATTTCATTCGGCAAATGCATCATCATTGTCATGTTTCCTGTCTTTCCAAATTACCATTTTTTATCAATGGGAACCTGTAAAAAACCATCACAAGGATAATTAGAAACACTATCAATCATTCAAATAATAAAATTTGAGCTAGTTTTCCTTATGCATCTATTTTTATTCCCCCACAGTCGGCACCGCCTGTGTCAAGTGTTTTAGGCGTGGTTATAGCAGGGTACAGCTTATCCTGCAAGGGATAAGAGTGGTGCTTGCATCCATGGTTTTAGGGCTCCCTCAAATAGCCAAAAACACCACCAAAAATAAAAAATTAAAGCATGAAATGAAAGAGCAAGGTTTAAGCTATTACCTGGAGCTGACAGTGCATAAATATGACAGCAGATGCTCCTAGAATCAACAGTTGAAAATCTGGCCAAGAAAATGCTCCAAAGGCTCTTCACTATGGGTAAATGGTAAAAGGTTTTATTTTTTACTATTTACATAAATTTTATACGCATTTTAGGTTTTGGCATGTCATAGTTTTTTAAATCTATCAGTCATGATCCTTTAATGTTGTCTATTGGAGATTTTCACAGTTGTTTTTAAGTCGTTGCAGGATAAAGAGCGGCAGCGGTAAACATTTTGGGAGTTTTTTTTGACTTTTTAGCACTACCATAAAATAGAAAATGTCTTTGAGCATTTATTGCGACACTTTGGTCATTCTCTTGAAACTTAGCATCAAAGGTCCGAGTCCTTTTCTGATTCTTTTCATACTCATAAAATCCCTGATTATGAAAAGAGACCTAGTGGAGGCTTCTTTAAACTCTTTTTGGGCTCCTTAAATACAAAAAGATTATTGAGTGATCTTCTCTTCTTCATGCTCATTAAAGCACTTGAAGATTCATTCATCTAATGGTAGGTTATCACTTTTTTGGTTGAGATGAACTATTTTATGAAAAAGGACCCTGTGGAGTCTTCTTCCGTGGTCGTTCAGACTCTCTAAACATGAACTATACCGAGTTAACTTTCATTGGACTCATTAAATTAAACATTGAGAGACCCTCTTTTGGGAATGAACCCCTCATCTCTTAGGTTCGTAAAACATATGATTCTGGACTTGTCTTCGAATGAGCTATAACGCGTGTTTGTTACCCTCTTTGAACTCGTAAAAAAGAAAAGAGGCACTCATCAACCATGACGGGGAGATTATGGGAGGGGAATCATTTTGCAAATAAATGGAAGTTTGTTGTTACCTTTGAACATGGCACTTCTTTTCATATCATTTCAATCGATTGGGTATTCAGTTTATTTCCATGGAGATCCACTTTCATGAGTCATGTCACTCCTTTGATTCTTTCAAAAGAATGCATTGTCCACTGTCGCACTATGTGTTTGTCTGATCTAGTCATGCTGCCAAGTCCTTTCTCGTGCCGCCCGATGTTCAAACGGAAGTTGAAGAAGTTTACCTCTGCAGTCAAAATAGTCTCTGTGTCAGTACTTTTGAGTCAGTCTTATGGTTACCTCATTCACATCATTCTAGAACTTTGTTCCAAGTTTTGTGTCGTCGATGTGGGATTCATCATGGCCCTCCTTTGACGAGACTATTCCTGTTGACATCAGCTCATCATCCGAGAAATAGTCTTAGAAACAAATTTAGTACCTTGAGATTTGTATGCCTCAATGACAGATTCTCTCGCTCTCGACATAGGTTCACATCATTGACCTTTGATCGATAGAGTCGATTGGGTGTTTGAAATCAAGACATCTATTCACACTCATTAGATTGTACTAAGGTACCTTTGGAATCATTGACTTCAATGGTGATCTGCCTCGCACTTGTTAACGGTTCACATCATTGGCTGGTAATCAAGTGGTTTATACCATTTTCGAATTCAAAACATTGTAATCACATGGATAGAATAGTACTTTGTGCAAAACGAGACAAAGACCCTGGGTACTTGTTTAGCACTCATTTCTTTCCCCAGGTTGCGATGGATTTTTGTATATCAAGCATGGATCCACATTTGTATGGTTGTGGCTATGCTCAAATTTATGTCTGTATGACATAGATATACATTGTATGTCTAGTAGCTATGTCCAATTCTGAGTCCTCTATCACATGGATCTACATTGTATTCTAGTAGCCATGGTTGTTTATTCCTCTCATGGATCTGCCTTGTATTGGTCTATAGCCATGAGTTGGTTACATTTGTCTATGATTCAAAAGTATTGATGTACTACAGATTCCTACTCGACTACACTCTCTGATCAAGTTGACTCTCACCTCGAAGCGACAACTTGTTCTCTCAATGATCTCGCTCATTATATCCCTCTAAGCCTCATGCTTTGGGGGGCATTCTGTTAGAACCAAATCCTTTCACCAACATGTGATGAGATCCTTAACCCCTATGTTTTCCCTAAAATCCCAAACTTGGAGTGGAAACTTGCTCTGGATATCAATTCTAATTGAAAAACCCTAGCACCGCGCTTTCCCTTTAGCTGATGAGCGGTGCCTTGTTCAGCACCGCCTGTGTTCTATTATAGAAAAGAAGTGCCACCATGCATGAGCTTTTCTCTTGGAGTGGTTCTCACCTAAAACACTCTGTCATAAGGGAACAAAAGCGGTACCCTTGGTAAAAATGGAAAAGGAGAAGATTCTCAAGGCTTCTAGATCATGAGCCTAGTGTCCTCCCTTATCCCTATCAATCTGGGTTAGTTGGAGTCGAGATCCCTTTTGGTAGGATCTTAGAGCCACCTCACCCACAATTCTCTCAACTGTCCCTATCCATTGAACCTTATAAATACAAGCTCATATCCATAGTTGAGGGAGGGAGAAGAATAGTAGAGTTATGCTATTGAATTGATACCCTGTCCTAATCCATCAGAGAGAAATTGTGGAGCAAGTTGGAGCTATCGGGGATAAGGTGCTAGTCTTGTGAAGGAGTGTCTCGACACTAAGGCACATGGTTGTAAGCTCTTTCATTTATTTTCTAATGCAAAGTTTATTTCCTTCCCACATGTTTGTTGCGTAAATCTCACATATATGTTATCGGATTCCTTAGTCACTAATATGGACACGTAGATTTTTTTTTGGTAGCTTTGATGTTTTTGTATGTTTTATATGTCTTACAGGTATATAGGTATTTCGTTAGAGTTATATTCCAGGATTCTATAATGTTCAGGGAAGGTCTTCAACTGAGTTATTCACTCATTTGTTCTCGATCTAAACCATTCAGACCAAAGGAACAACTTCTGTCTGCAGAAGGTGTAATATTCCTAAGATCTGGCAGAAACAAGATTATAAGGTACAGCTGGCAGAAACAAGATTGAATGAAATCGTAGCAGAGCCACATAATTTCAGAACAAGACTAATAAAAGTTGCATAAAAGGTTCAAAGTCAGTTGACCTATGTGGAGGCCAACTCAATATTTCTCGAACACTTGCCATAGAAGACAACCAGAGGCCTAAAAATAGAAATGGCACTCCTAGAGTTTTGTAGAAAAGCTTCCGTAAGGTTAAAAAATGAAATTAACAAGACTTTAGAAAAATGTACGGACTTCTATAAAAAGATGCACCAAGTCCATGATAAATGCCAACTTTCTTCAGATGCAAATATCGTTGACTTCCCAAACAAGGACCAACATATGGCGTATCTACGAGATAGACTACATAAGGATGTACAATACATTCAAAAAATGGAAATTATCAATGAAGAAGATGTTAGAACTTGGGTTACACAAGCTTCTTCCAACAATTATATATTGGAATACTTATGCATAACTACTCCAAAAAGGGTGACATGCATGGAGACCCAACTGGTCATACACGAGGTGACCATGCAAATGCTGGAGCTGATAAATTACAAGACTATCACAGAGGAATCCTATGCACAGGGAGAATATATTTCAAGCTTTCCTGGGCCCACTTGAAATTTTTTGTCCTTTAGTGTATTTTGTCATTTTCTAGTGTAAATCACTAAATGACGAAATTTTGGAATTCCTAGGGTTAGGGAGGTCGATAAGTCACTAGATGAAAAAATGTAAATGTATTATAAATAGAGGTAGATGGTAGAGTTAAAGGAATTTTTGCTAGCACAAGGAGGAATGATTATTTTGTAAGGAAAACTCAATTTTTCTACTAATAAAGAAATACTTACTTGCTGAGAAAGGACTAACGGGATTTCGCATGGAATGTGTAGAATCTAAAATGTGGAATTACTTCTATTTAGTTTCCGTACAAAACTATGAGATCATTCTATCTTCTTATGAATTATTCCTTTGATGATGAATGGTTTTGCTTTCTATATAAAATTTTGTGCATTAATATAGTAATGAAACGGTTTTATTACTTCAAAGGTATATTTGATCATCTTTATGCTGTAATTATGGATATGGAATTGAAACAACTATCTGTGCGATTTATTATGAATAATTACATTACATTGCACTACTTCTTTTAAATTTTCTCCCTGCGGGGATATAATAGATTATACTAGAATAAATAAGGATAAATAGATTTGTTTATATTCAAATTTAAAGAAGTGATTGAGGAACATGAATTATAAGACGAGAGGTAAGAACCTATGCATCACTTGTGAGGTTCATGTTCATCAATTGCATGCATTTAGTTTAGGCATTTGCATCTCATTCATTCATTTAAATAAAATCACATAAATGGTGGATCGGGTTGTAACGGGTAAAGATTTAAACAACTTAAACTACGGTAGCCGGAGCGTTAACTGGATGGGACCCCCATACCAAATGGTGAACGATATAATTTGGATTTATTACCAAGGATAATTCCTACTATCGGTACCTTGAAATTTTCCAGGCATCAACAGATTTGGCGCTAGAAGGAAGGCCGCGAGTGCATGGCTGGAAGAGGAAATCCGTTTGTAAGAAATTATTCCACTAGAAATACATCTGAAACTACTTTTTATGAAGATTTCATTCTTGAATATGAATAACAATAAAATGTAAGTTATGAAGAATAAGGTTCAGAATGTTTGTACGTTGTTCCATTCAAAGAAGTTGATCACTTTCAGAGACATAAAAAATCTTACGTTAAGAAAATTGGAGGATTGAAATTAATCCCTGTGTTACCAACAAGGCAGGCTCCTAAGAAATCAATATCTTATACTCAAGATTCGATCCTTGTAGAAAATTTGGAAGAATTGGTGGATCTATCTATCCAAGAAATCATTCAATCTCTTGATCAGTTGGGACTAGAATATCCTATAGCTTAATTTTCCCCGCATTCTCCACCACAGTCTCCACCTTGAGTTATGGATGTGTTGCTGCCACAACTGTTCCCCCCAAATTTATTTAAATTATGGGCCCCTCCTCATCAATTTTGCTTGGTGGGATCGTTAAATGCTTGAGCCTATCGAGCGTATCTTCTTTTCGTTTTACTTTGAAGATTGGATGTCAGCAGGTTTATTTATGCCTTGTTCATTTTCGGTTAAGTCGTGGATTTCTGGCCGTGAAGAAGTAAAATTTTGTTCTTCAGGGCAGCCTTTGCGAAGAAAACGACTTTGGTTGTTAACGCTATTCAAATCCTTGAGTTTTCCTGTATTCGGGCCTCTTTTTGCTGTTGAATCGAAAGCTGCAAAGTCTCAGCCTCTCCTCCATTGCGGCTCCAAGACCTTTTCTCTGTCCGAAGTCTAAACCCATTCGACGCCCGTTTCATTTTAGCCTTCGATCGCTTGTCCGTAACCTCTACTCATCCGCCATTGCAGCTGGGAGATCTTTTTCGCTCCTGATCTGAGTGTCTCCTGACATTCGACTAAGTTTTCTCGTCTGCTCCTCGTATCCTCTAACCGTCCTCCTCCGTCGTTGCGGCTCCTAGAGTCTTCTGGTTTCTAAAACTAAAAACCGTCCGACGTCCGATTTATGGCATATCCCGCCTGTGTTTCGCTTGGCTGCGACTTTAGCCTCACCCGACGTTGCGGCTGGCAGACCCTCCTGGCCCCCGAGCTCCCTTCCTTCTGACTGCTGACTTGATTTTTTTTTTTTCCCGCCGGTGACCATAGGATATTTTTCCAGGCCCGTATGTGGTGCACCCGGCCATTTCCTTGTAAGATGGTGGTTAATTGATAATATTTGTTGTTGAACCATGCTCGTGAGTTGACTGCAGGCAGTTTCAAGGAGACCGGTCAATCCACCACGATAAGAAGAAAGACTAACCCATTTGGCGGAGGTATGACTGCAACGAGGCAAATGGAGAACGAAGTCCAGAGCTATAAAGGCATGATCCCAGAAACGGATCAGTTACCAAGTGTTTCATGATCACATACTGACAAAAGATCGGAATATGAAGCATTGAAGAAACCGAAAGACCACGCGTCTGGGGAGGAAAATGAAGCACTCAGTAGTTGTAGTTTAAATATTTGAAAGTGGGAAGAAGAAAGGTATTTTCCCCCCTGGAAAATTTTGTAAATGTTTGCTTGTAAGAGGAACTACTTCGTTTTGCAAAGGAAACTGCAATTTTTTTCTTGTTGGAGAGAGTGAAAAGTGGAATGTATCAATGCAATGCAATGAATAATGTTGAAGAGGAACTATTTCATTTTCATCTTTGTTTCATTTACTGTAAGAGTATTTGATGTTATGAACCTATGTTCTTGTTGAATTTTCTTCAGTAGTTTCTGGGATATTGATTTCACTGTGAGCAATTATTGTTGTTATAAAATGATCGGCTATCTAGTTATTTAAATATATGTAAGTGTTCATGTGTCTTGAAAGAAATATCAGCTATTTGTGATTCTTCATAATGCATGTGCAAGATGTATTGCTCACCCAGAATGATAACCTTGATCCCTAGGGATAGATTAGATAGTCAGTTTATTTCTTATTGTATCTGATTTGGTTGCTTGCGAGCATAAGACGAGAGGTAAGAACCTGCGCATCACATTGTGACCTCTCCCTGCATCTTGATCACCCTGCATTTATTTAGGCACTTGCATTTCATTCCTTTAAGTCAAAAATACAAAAACCGGTGGGCTGGGCCACAACCGGTAAACCCTTGTTGTTACTTTGACCTATGGTAGTCGGACCGTAAAACCAGATGGATTCCCTATACCAAATAGTCAATGGGCTAGTTGGGAACGTTGAATGGGGAGAATCCCTCACTGTTTCCGCCTGTGAATTTCCAGGCCTCAACAGTTTTGGCGCTAGAAGGAGGGCCGCCAGTGCATGGCTTGCCGGGGAAACCCGTTTTCCCGAGATTATTCCGCTGGTTACAGTTCAGAAAGTAGTGGACCGCATAATCCAATTCCAGAAGAAGAAAATAGAGAACATCTATATGCTATTGGTAACGAAGTAGTTAACGACCTAAGAAGACATACCCGTGCTTATGTAAAGAAGATTGGAGGGTTTCCGATTATCCACGAATTGCCTAGAAGAGAGTACAAGAAGAAAGACCGTCCTATAGTAGAAGATTCAGTGTTGGTTGGAGACTGGGAAGAACTTGTGGAAACCGCCTTATAGGAAGTTGAATTGCCTTTGAACCAAGTAGGCCCAGACACCCCTTACAGTTCTCCTGGTCACACCCCTGTTGGTTCCCCTCCGCACTCAATGTCATGCCCATATCAGTGTGTAAGAAAATAAATGGGCATCCTAGGCCAACTACGTGGAGGGTGGTGCAATTGGATAGGACAGACGTCAAGGTAGTTGGTGAGATGGAAGATGTCCTAATCCGCCTGGCATCTGATGACAGAGTATGCCAAGTAATTAACATCATGGTGGCTGATATACCAGACGCTTATGGCCTGGTCCTGAGCAGGGATTGGTCAGCTAAGTTAAATGGATATTTCGCCTCAGATTGGTCACATCTTTGGTTGCCGTACAAAGGGAGTCCCAATCAGATTAAGGTTTTGAGAGAACCTCACATGAAGTACAATGTTACTCAATTGGATGAAAAGAATATACCAGTCGAATCTGTATTGGGAAACTATTTTCTTGAATTGGAACCAAGGAATTATCAAATGGAAGAGGCCAGTGACACATCTGACACCCAGCCTGATCTCCTTCGTTTTTCTAGGGCTGGTGAGATTGACTGTAAAATAGTAGATTTAGCAGTAGGAGTAGATTCATTTTTAGTAGATAATGTTTTTTGGACTTTATTTTTTGACGGCTCGAAAACATTAGAAGGGTCAGGGGCCAGCTGTGTCCTTATTGATCCACAAAAAAATAAACACTTCCTATCCTATAGATTAGAGTTTGAGTGTACTAACAATATGGCTGAGTATGAAGCACTGCTGCAGGGACTCAAGAAAGCAATTGAGCTACAGGTTAGTAATTTAAAAGTTTTTGGGGACTCGGAAATAGTTGTGAAGCAAATAAGAAATCAAATACATTGTGTTTCCCCTCATTTGAAAGCTTACCAAAACGAGGTATGGGAGTTGCTTAAATGTTTTCATGCGTTTAACATTATTTCAATCCCAAGAATAAAAAATGCAGCCGCTGATCTTTTGGTCACATCAGCTGCCAGGCTGGTACCCACTAATAACATATGTTCTATTGAATTACTTTTCAGGACCTCCGTACCAGATATGATCACCAATCTGAGGGTGTTGGATGATGACCAGCAAATCATAGAATGTTTGACCAATGAGGATGTATTCAAAGGAGCGATCATCGATGATGAAAAACACCAAGCCGAGATGAAATTTGACAATTTCATCCCTAAAGGAGTCAGAAAATTATAGAAGATGTTTGACTTGAATGAAAAATTCTGAAGACCCGCTAATGTAAAGATGCACAGCTCAACCCTGCAGTTCGAACTGATAAACTTGGGGATGGAAACGGATCCTAAGTTTGTGAACCTTGGCAAATTCTGTTCACCTGCCGAAAGGGATAAGTTTGTCAGTTTGTTCAAGCAGTACAAAGATGTCTTTTATTGGACTTACACAGATTTAAAGACCTACGACACCAGCATTATTAATCATATCATCCCTATTAAAGCAGGTGTCAAGCCATATCAGCAGCCGTTAAGGAAGATGCACCCCAAGTTGGAGCCACTGATTCAAAGCGAGGTGAAAAAATTGTTGGACGCTAGGATTATTTTTAAAGTCTGGCATTCAGAGTGGGTGTCAAATTTGGTGCCGGTCATAAAAAAGTCGGGAGAAATCAGACTGTGCATGGACTTCAGAAACTTAAACCGCGCCTCAGACAAAGACAACTATCCGGTGCCTCCCATGGAGCAATTGCTATAGATGGTTGCTGGTTATGAATTGTTCTCATTGTTAGACGGATTATCTGGCTACAACCAAGTGTTAGTGGTCGAGGAAGATAGAATGAAGACAACGTTCAGAACTAAATGGGGAACTTTCGCATATAGAAGAATTCCTTTTGGACTGATTAATGCTGGCGCGACATTTCAGAGAGCTATGGACATAGCTTTTCATGGACTGATTGGATGAAGTGTGGTGGTCTACCTTGATGATATCACAATATTTTCAAAGAAAAGAGGGGAGCACGTGTTCCACCTAAAGCAAATTTTTGAGCGCTGTCTGAAGTATGGCATTTCCCTCAATCCTAAGAAGTGCGTATTCGCGGTCACAGAAGGCAAATTACTGGGGCATATAGTTTCAAAGAGAGGTATATCTATAGACCCAGAAAGAATCAAGGCCATTGAACAAATCCCCATGCCCCATAATAAAAAAGGAATGCAATCCTTCATGGGGACAATAAACTTCGTGCGTAGGTTTGTGCCTGATTTTGCTTAGACTGTCAAGCCACTGCAGCAGATGGTCAAGCAGAATGCACAGTTTAAGTGGACTGAAACTGAAAAGACTGCTTTTAACAAAATCAAGACTGGTGTTGCCCATGTGCCCTCCCTGAAAAGTCCAGACTTTGATAAAGACTTCATTATGTACACATTTACATCTGATGATTCATTGGCAGCCGTGCTTACATAAAAAGAGGACGGGGGTGATGAATTCCCAATCTCTTTCATGAGCACTAGGCTTCAAGGGGCTGAATTAAACTACCCAACCATTGATAAGCAGGCTTACACAGTATTTAAGGCAGTGAAGCTTTTCAGGCCTTATATATTAAAAAATCGGACCAAGGTAATAGTCTGTTACCCAGCAGTAAGATCTCTTCTCATTCAGAAAGAGTTGGGAGAAAGAAGGGGCAACTGGGTAACAGCCCTTCAGGAATATGACCTTGAATTCAAACCGACTACTATAGTGAAAGGTCAAGGGCTATGCAAGTTGATGACTGGAAGTAGAAACAACGAAGAACAAGCGTGGGAAGAGGAAGCCGAATTGCATGTAATGGATGTATGCCCTCTGTTTACAGCTCCTGAGTCCTGGTATAGGGACCTTGTGCATTAATTACAGTCGGGGATATTACCAGAACATTGGAATTCCAAACAAATAAGAGCTCTGCGTCTCAAATCAGCCTCCTATAATCTTGTTGAAGGAGTGTTATTCAGAAATAATTATGATGGGGTTCTCCTCAGGTGTCTAGAAAAGGAAGATGCAAAGAAATTAATGGCATAATTACATGATGGTCCAGCTGGGGGACATTATTTCGGCGATACTACAGCCCACAAAATCCTTAGAGCCGGTTACTATTGGCCTACACTCTTCAAGGATGCACATGCACATGTCAGGAAATGTGATATTTGTCAAAGGTGTGGTGGAAGACAGCCCAAGGCAGCCACACCCCTAAAGCCTGTTATGATCACAGAACCATTTGAACAATGGGGGTTGGACATTATCGGGGAAATAAAACCAAATTTGTCCCTGCTGCACAAGTACATTCTTACCGCGACTGATTATTTCACCCGTTGGGTCGAAGCTATCCCATTGCGCAAGATCAACGAGGACGAAGTCATCAGCTTCCTACAAGATCATATCATGACCAGGTTTGGAGTTCCAATTTCAGTAGTTTTTGATAATGCCAAATACTTTTCATCAATTAAATTGACTGTATTTGCTCATGATAAAGGGATAAAATAACATTATTCTGCTAACTACTATCCGCAAGGGAATGGCCTGGCTGAATCCTCCAATAAAAACCTCATTAGAATCCTGAAGAAGACTGTCTTAGAAAACCAGCGAAGTTAGCATTCAGCCTTGCCCAACGCCCTGTGGGCTGACAGAGTCACCCCCAAGTCTGCAATAGGAGTGTCACCCTATACCCTCGTGTACAGTAAGGAAGCTATCCTGCCTCCCAACATCATGCTGCCATCTTCCATACTAGCTCAAGAGTCTAGGGGGTCGGATGATGAGGTTCTCCAAATAAGAATGTATAATCTCCTAAAAGCAGAAGAGGCCAGATCCAAGGCTAAAGAACGTTTTAAACAATAGCAAGAGTCAGTTAAGAGATGGTTTGACAAACATAAAGCTGGGAAAAAAGACTTTGAGGTAGGAGACTTAGTCCTCAAATGGGATCACCCCCATGATGAGAAATGAAAGCATACCAAGTTCCAGCAGTTATGGGTAGGCCCTTTTCAGATTGTAGCCAAACTTGGCCCTGCTACATATAAGCTGCAAGATTTACAGGGATGGGAGGAGAACTTTCCAGTCAATCATTTGGTTCTCAAGCCTTACTTTTCTTGAGTTTCTTTCTTCTTTCTGCCTTGTATATAAATAAGCTATGTGGTTGTTTTCGAGTCATGCTTTCATTTGATTTAATTTTAAGTTTTTGATTTTCAATAAGGGGAATGAACTTACGGTCATCTGGAGGATATTAAGGTCTTTCGAGAATAGCAAATACGTTGAGTGTCAGCCTGTGTATTTCTAAAATATTTCTTCCAGCCTAACAGTTTTCTCGAATAAAATGTTGTGTGCGTTGAAGTCCTACTTAACCCCTGTGAATTAATCCGGATTCGAAGAGTCTGGAGTACTATGTCGGGGCTCCATCCACGTCACATTTAAAATGTTCTAAGGAGCGACGGTAAAGGACCCATGGGAAGAAGCAAGGTGAACAGTGTATTAAATATAAATGATCCCATGCCAAGAAACGAATGCCAAAAGGAAAGTAAAGAGTCAAAACTTCTATAAAAGCATCATAAATCAAAGCAAGTGCTGAATCATAAATACTAAATTGCCAAAATATCCTCTCCGTCCGTGAGCTGAAACTTAAAGTACACCACTCACACAAAAGGGCACTATGGGATAGAGGATCCTGAATTAAAATTTAGTAGGAAAGGCGTACAGAAGGACTCAGATGAAAGGGACAAAAGTCCAAAAGCGCAAAAGCTGTTAAAATGGCATGGGAACGGGGAACAAACGAATACTGCTGTTTACTATCTGCTGCAATCATGTGGTGTCCACGCTGTTAGCTACCTGAAAATAGAGGTAATAATGAAACTCATACTCTGGCCTCAACATAGTTGTCTGGACTTGAAGCTCTCGGTTTTCCCTTCCCCCCAAATGGACCATCATCAATGATTAACGTACACACTTCTGTCGGTCGAGGAATCCACATCGCCGGAAGAATTCATTAGAAGCATTCTGGTTAAACAGACTGTTGCTCAAAGTATAATCACCCAGATATCTAGGTTCACCAGGTAATTTCCAGTTGTTGGTGCCGCAACTGTTCCCCCCAAATTTATTTAAATTCTGGGCCCCTCCTCATCAATTTTGCTTGGTGGGATCGTTAAATGCTTGAGCCTCTCGGGCGTATCTTCTTTTCGTTTTACTTTGAATATTGGATGTCAGCAGGTTTATTTATGCCTTGTTCATTTTCGGTTAAGTCGTGGATTTCTGGCCGTGAAGAAGTAAAATTTTGTTCTTCAGGGAAGCCTTTGCGAAGAAAACGACTTTGGTTGTTAACGATGTTCAAATCCTTGAGTTTTCCTATAGTCGGGCCTCTTTTTGTTGTTGAATCAGAAGCTGCAAAGTCTCAGCCTCTCCGCCATTACGGCTCCAAGACCTTTTCTCTATCTGAATTCTGAACCCATCTGACGCCCGTTTCATTTTAGCGTTCGATCGCTTGTTCGTAACCTCTACTCATCCGCCGTTGCGGCTGGGAGATCTTTTTCGCTCCTGATCTGAGTGTCTCCCAACATTCGACTAAGTTTTCTTGTCCACTCTGCGTATCCTCTAACCCTCCTCCTCCGCCATTGCGGCTCCTAGAGTCTTCTGGTTTCCGAAACTAAAAACTGTCTGACGTTCGATTTATGGCATATCTCGCCCGCGTTTCGCTTGGATGCGACTTTAGCCTCACTCGACATTGCGGCTGGCAGACCCTCCTGGCCCCCGAGCTCCCTTCCTTCTGACTGCCAACTTGATTTTTTTTTTCCCACCGGTGACCATAGGATATTTTTCCAGGCCCGTATGTGGTGCACCCGACCATTTCCTTGTAAGATGGTGGTTAATTGATAATATTTGTTGTTGAACCATGCTCGTGAGTTGACTACAGGTAGTTTCAAGGAGACCGGTAAATCCACCACGATAAGAAGAAAGACTAACCCATTTGGCGGAGGTATGACTGAAACGAGGCAAATGGAGAATGAAGTCCGGAGCTGTAAAGGCATGATCCCATAAACGGATCAGTTACCAAGTGTTTCATGATCACATACTGACAAAAGATCGGAATATGAAGCGTTGAAGAAACCGAAAGACCACGCGTCTGGGGAGGAAAATGAAGCACTCAGTAGTTGTAGTTTAAATATTTGAAAGTGGAAAGAAGAAAGGGCTTTTTCCCCCTGGAAAATTTTGTAAATGTTTGCTTGTAAGAGGAACTACTTCGTTTTGCAAAGGAAACTGCAATTTTTTGCCTGTTGGAGAGAGTGAAAAGTGGAATGTATCAATGCAATGCAATGAATAATGTTGAAGAGGAACTATTTTGTTTTCAGCTTTGTTTCATTTACTGTAAGAGTATTTGATGTTATGAACCTCTGTTCTTATTGAATGTTCTTCAGTAGCTTCTGGGATATTGATTTCACTGTGAGCAATTATTGTTGTTATAAAATGATCGGCTATCTGGTTATTTAAATATCTGTAAGTGTTCATGTGTCTTGAAATAAATATCAGCTATCTGTGATTCTTCATAATGCATGCGCAAGATGTATTGCTCACCCAGAATGATAACCTTGCTCCCTAGGGATAGATTAGATAGTTAGTTTATTTCTTATTGTATCTGATTTGGTTGCTTGCGAGCATAAGACGAGAGGTAAGAACCTGCGCATCACATTGTGACTGCTCCCTGCATCTTGATCGCCCTGCATTTAGTTAGGCACTTGCATTTCATTCCTTTAAGTCAAAAATACAAAAACCGGTGGGCCGAGCCGCAACCAGTAAACCCTTGTTGTTACTTTGACCTACGGTATCCGGACCGTAAAACCGGATGGATTCCCTATACCAAACATTCAACGGGCTAGTTGGGAACATTGATTGGGGAGAATCCCTCACTGTTGCCACCTGCGAATTTCTAGGCCTCAATAGGATGCTGTGGTTAATAAACCAACATGGAGGGCTAGAACACCACTTAATCTAGCTGCGCCTATGCATGATTTTCCTAAGCACCCAGAATGAGTATTACCAAATTTTGACCCTGGAAAATGAATTTCTGCAAAATACCATTTGAAAAGTTTTTATCTCGCTCTGGATCTTGTAAATGTTGAACATGAAGATGTTGTATGTAGGTTGTTTCCATATACTTTTAAGCATAAATCATATGATTGGTTCTTTATCCTACAAGCCAATTCAATGGCAAACTAGGATACTTTTGAAAGGGTATTTAAAATCAAATTCGGAAATATAAAAAAAAAATTGTAGCTACCCTTATGAAATAGTTACTGTCTATGAGGTTGGAAAATAAAGAAAAGGTTTAAGATTTCAATCAAAGGTTTACTACTCTTTTAAGCAGTTTTAGTGCTACAACAAAACTAGTTGAAGAATATTTGGTAGAATGTTATACTACAACACTATACCCACCTATATCAATGTTTGTGACAAGGGCAGTCAATCCCACACTGGTAGAAAATTATGACAAAGCCAATAGAGTGAAAGATGATATTGATAGTATAGAAAAGCACAATTCCGAACTAGAAGTGAAAAACACAACCAGTAAAAAACCTTTGTTGTTAACTAGGCCCAAAGAAGAACACTCGAATGAGTTAGAAAACACGGTCAAGATGGTACATAAGTTATCAAATAAGAGTGTAGACTTAGAAAAGGGCATGGGATGTAGTTCATCTATAAATCCTTTCGAGCCTTATTACAAGAAGAGGGAATAAAGTGGACAACTTCAACCACCTCCAATTAATTCTGTTGTTTTGAATTTTAATGAAGTAGGCATGGACCATTTCTATACTTTTCATCAGGAACATCATTCTGAAAATAGATGCCCATAGTAGATAAATTCGATTACTTTGGTTATGAATCAATGGTTAGATGCCCAATTGACAGAGCCTGAGGTAGAGGAATACCAAAAAAATGAGTAGGAAGAAACCAATGAGGAAACCATGATGGTATTATGGGATTGGGCACCCACTTTTGGGTTGAGCGAGGAAGAGAATACTGAGGAAATTCAAGTGTCATCTTTAAACATTACAACTAGAATTAAAGGACTGGTAGTGGATGAAATTTTAGCGCTGCCTAAAATAAAGAAAATTATCAGCACTACTCAAACGCAACCTAAGTCTAATCCGGGAAACATAAAAGATACAAGTCCAGTAGTTAACAAACCTGTGAAAGCTTTGGAAAATAAAACATAAAGTACTAAGAAAGGTTCTGTAGAATATGACATGGGGTATGATATTGTAGAAGACATTAAGAAAATTAAAGCAAATATCTCTTTATTTGAATTATGTAATCTGCCTCAACAAAGAAAGAAACTATTGGAAGCCTTTGATCCACAACTCGACAATACTTCAGAAGCCATTGAATCTGATACTGATATTAACGAAGCAAGAATTGGTGGAAAATATAAATCTCAGACTCTATCTTTCTTGTTATCATTTGAGATTTTCAATCACAATGTACATAACTGTTTGGTATAATCTGGAGCCTCTTCCAATGTTATGTCACTTTCGATTTGTAAGAATATTAATGGCCAACCAACACCATCCCCCTCTCAGATCATTAAATTGGATAGGTATGTTGTTACATTTATAGGGGGGATGAAGGATGTGTTAATTCGATTGTCTGTAGATCCTAGAGTATGCTAGTTCATAGATACCATGGTAGTAGATATACCAGAGACTTATGGATTAATATTGAGTAGGTACTCGTCAATGAAACTTAATGGTCAATTTGTAATTGATTGGTCTCACATATGGCCACCATATCAAAATAGTCAAAATCAGATTAAGATATTGAGGGAACCGCATATGAAACATAATGTAACTCAATTGGAAGAAAATAACAAGCTGATAAATTTCTCATCTTTAGTTTTGGGAAACCACATTTTAGATCTTGAACCAAGGAGTTACCAAGATGAATATGTCAGTTGTGAATTATCTACACAGTCTGATCTCCTTCGTTTTTCGTGTACTGATGATATTGACTATAACATAGTAAATTTAGTCACTAATGTAGCAAATGATACTAATCAGGTAGAGTTAGAAGATAGGTTTTGGTTTTTATATTTCAATGGTTCCAAAACGCAAGAGGGATCAGGAGCCAGTTGTGTCCTAATTGATCATGAAAAGAACAAATAGTTTCTCTATTGTAGGATAGAGTTTGAATGCATGAACAATACCGTTGAATATGAAGCTCGAGTCTAGGGTATAAAGAAAGCCATTGAACTAAATGTAAAAAATTTAAAATTTTTCGGTGATTCTGAGATAGTGGTTCATCAAGTTAGAGACACAATTCATTTTTTTATCTCCACACCTAAAAGGATATCAAGACGAAGTATGGTATTTGATATCACACTTTAATTCTTTTAATATAAAATCAATTCCTAGATTACAAAATGTTGCAGTTGATTTATTAGCTACTTCTGGTTCCAGTTTAGTTCCAACTAATCATAAGTGTTCCATTGAACTTATTTTCAGGCCATTGGTAGCTGATAGAATCACAAGTATGAGAGTGTTTAATGACAATGAACAGATTATCAATTTTCTGACCAATGATGAAGTTTTCAAAGAATCTGTAATTGATGACGAAGAATATCGGGAAGATTTGAAAAATGGAGAGGTGACCAAAGGAAATTGCATGCCCAAATGAGTAAGGACACTTGAAGGAATGTTTGATCTGCATAGCAAATTCAGAAAACTAGCCAACGTCAAAACCAACAATTCATCTATGATATATGAGCTGATAAATTTGGGGACGGAAGTTGAACCCAAGTATGTAAATTTGGGAACTTGTTGCTCTCCTGGAGAAATGAGTCATTTTATTAAATTGTTTCAACAATATAAAGATATATTCTCATGGGAATACGAAGACCTAAAGAAATATGACACATGCATAATTCAACATATAATTCCTATTAAGACAGGCATAAAACCATTTCAGCAACAACTCTGAAAAATGCATCCAAATTTAGAGCCTTTAATCCAAAACAAGGTAAAGAAGTTTCTAGATGCAAAGATTATCTTCAGAGTTTGAAATTCTAAATGGGTGGCTAATTTGGGTCCAGTATGAAAGAAGTCAGGAGAGATAAGGTTGTGTGTTGAATTCCAAAATCTGAACAGAGCACCAGATAAAGATAATTTTCTAGTTCCATCGATGGAACAAATTCTTCAGATGGTGTCAGGTTCAGAATTCTTCTCCTTATTAGATGGGTTTTTAGGCTATAATCAAGTATTAGTGGATGAACAAGATAGAATGAAGACTACATTTCGCACGAAGTGGGGAACACTTGCTTATAGGAGAATTCCATTTGGCCTCATAAATTTCAGAGCTACATTTCAGAGGGCCATGGATAGTGCATTTCGGGGATTAATCGGCCACTGTGTAGTGGTATACTTTTATGATGTGATGATTTTCTCCAAGAAAAGAGAATACCACGTTTTTCATTTGGAATAGATATTTGACCGTTGCAGAAAATACGACATATCTCTATATCCCAAGAAGAGAATTTTCACAGTTCTGGAAGGAAAATTGTTAGGTCATATCATCTCAAAGAAGGGAATCTCCATTGACCCAGAGGGAGTTGTGTTAGAATATTTAGACACTTAGGAGTTAGTTAATATCAACATGTGTAATATATTCATTAGGAAAAGTGTGTTTATTTAGTATGCATTAGTATGCATTTGTAAATATTTAATCCATCGATCACGATATGTTCTAGACATAGACTTGATCTAACGTTTCAACTTCTCTTAGATCATACCTACCCTTGATCCGTGGATTAACACTCGATTGGTCCATGATATCTTTTTAAATAGAATGGAGGGTCCTTGGCTAGTTTATCGATTATGAGAAGCTTATTTGTAACTTTCTTTATTTTGCATAATAAACTACCTCAAGTAGCTATTTGGCTGGGGCCATGGAGTGTTTCCCTCTAGAGGGTTTAAACCATGTCAAAACATCGATGTATTGATCTATGATCTGTTTATGTGAATTGGTTTATCTTGGTGTTTGGTATTTTTGGAGTACCTTGTGTACCTAAACATGGTATCAGGGCATTTATGAAGAGTCACTTCCGGTTATGATTTAGATCTTGAACTTGTGTTGCCGAAATTTTGAAAGGGTTTCTAGTTTTGTAATTTTTGTACATCTCTATTCTATTATAGGTATTCCATTGCATTCAGAGCATTGTTTCCATTGAGAAATACTTTTTGTTTTGTTGA
>LPNX010840500.1:87872-104066 GCA_001517045.1 Pseudotsuga menziesii | reverse complement strand
ATATCTGTGTGTGTGTGTGTGTGTGTGTGTGTGTTATCAGTTTTATTATTAGACTTTTATTTTTTTTAGTCTTGGATTGTTTCCTTCCCTGGCTACGTATTCTCTTTTCCATGCACCTTGTGCGATCACGGCGAATCAAAAACATAGACTTTCCGGGAAAGCTAACGAGATCTAACCCCAAAGTGTGGAAAATATTTTTTTTGTTTCGGTTTGTGGTGTGATTTGTAGGAAAAGAAGCAATCACGGAGACTGAGAGAGGAGTTAAAAAAAATCCCCCTTCCTCCTTCCCTTCGTTTACATACCTTTTAATCTTAGCTCACTTGGTTCAAAGTTGTTTTATTCCTTAATAGGTCTTGAATTCAATTCTTATTAAGTTATTTTTTTAGGAGTGCATGAAATTTCTAATTTTAAGTTACTTTATTGTAAAAATGCATCTCACTTAAATTAAAAATAAAAAGTGAGTCACTTAAGTCTTTTTTGTTGCAGTATTTAAAAGTAACATCATTGTAAAAATGAAAATCACTTATTTTACAAAAGTGATTCACTTAAAGCAACTTTCTTGTAAAGTGATTTTCAAAGGTTCATCTTGGGAAGAGGGGGGTTCTTTTTTTTTAGCTGGGCCATTCTCTATCTTCCATGTCTCTATTGGGGATATCTTCAACATTTTATTTGATCAAGCATAACTTCCTCTTTCATAATTAGTTTTCAGTGCCATTTTTTTTAAACAACGTAATTTTTCAAGCTATTTTCATCCAGACAGTTGGTTTCTACTTTTTTTGCCATTATTTTACAGTATGACTGCCCCTTGTGATATTCTACTTACCAGTTCCAACTATTTTGCATGGAAATATCATATGAAGGATGTTCTACGAAGTAGGGGAATTTTCAGAATTACCCCAGGGAAGGAAACACTAATACAAAAGCGCAGATTTTTCCACGTTTCTTACTTTTTGGTGTAAAATCCGATGTAACAGGAATGAGGCATCACTGTATCCATGCCTAGCCCTCGTTGTATCCACGCCTGGACTCTTAGACGTCTCTGTATCCATGCTTAAACTCTTGGACGTCGTTGTATCCACACCTGACCGTCTCTATAGCGACGGCACCGTCTTTTGTTGACTTTGTAGCTTAACCATGTCTTGGACCCTAAAAATATTCTCTAAATCTTAACTTTTTCCTAGGACCTTGGTTATGGGGATTAATTCTTTAATTTTATCATGATTAATTATTTTTTATATAAAAGGTTTTCAGGGAAAGATCTAAAGAGTTTATATAGTCATTGGGAGAAGGAATTCCATTCCTCATGGAGAAGGATTCCATCATTAAATTAATTTATTTATTGATAGTCAATTTCCACAACATCTACAGAGATGAGGGAACCATTACAAGGTTCCATGAACAAGAAAGAAATTTAAATTGTAAAGGAATTGAATTCGAGGTTAATATTAGAATTTAATGAGAGATTTTTAGAAGAATATAATCACATAACATCAAATGCACTTTGTCAGTCACAATCAACTTCCCTTTTATTCATCTCCGTGAAATTTTTCATGAGAAGAGTGAAAAGGAAAAATCCTTTTTACATGGGTAGAGTTTAAAATTTATAGCTCAAGTTCCATGGCCATTTTCCTTCCACATTCCAAGTGATACTTGAGCTTATTTAAATTACATAAAATTAAATAAATAAATTTCTCAAACTTTTGGTCTTCCAAAATGTTGTCCTTTAGTGAAATTTTGTATTTTTGTGGGATTTTGATTTTGGTGGACTTTGTCTTTAAGAATTTTATCTTCATTTGTTTTTCTATCAATTCCATTTACTTCCAAGGTACTTGATGACAGTCTAGATGGTCAAGCTTAATCATGGTTCTATGTTGTTATTTTGACATCCTTTGGACCTAATGGTTATTGGGATATGTATTCACTTCTCATCTCTATGGTTGACCTATTTTGGATGCCTCCTAATTGCTTTCAATTCCAAAGAATGTTCTCCCAGAAAAGTATGGACCTCTTAGGGTTTTTATGAAATTGTCTCCCAAGATGGATCTCACCTTTAATCTTCTCTAGCTATGGTTACTATGAGGTTTTTGGTGAATATTATTGGTCCATCCCATATTTTATAATTATTTTTCTTTTGATTTTATAACTTTTTTATGACGTTGTTCACCTCATACCATTGCGTACATTATGGTGACTTAGTTAGGTGTGGGATCAAGAAAGGGATTTAAACCTTGGAATAATCGAAGTCTTGGTGTCCTCATGGACATAATAAAATTTACCTCCTAGTCGCAAAGAAAAATATCTTCATGAGGAGAGTGACTTGTTTTCTTTCAAAGTGATCTAGTGGTATTAGATTATTCCACTAACAATTTATATTGAATCACTTAGCATAGTTATGGTCCTTATTTTTGGTTTATTGGCCATGTTAACATGATATCATACTTTTGATTCAAGTGTGATTTTACATGTGTGATTTCATCCAAGTTTTTCCGCCCTCCAATTTCGTCCCTCACAATCCCTGAACGCATTTGCAGGTCCTCACAATTTCGTCCAACCCTCCAATTTGCAGGTCCCAAACGTGTTGGCTTCACGGTTTCTGGGAGCTGGAGAGAGTTTCTCCCCTTGGCTAGGAGCTCGAGAAAGCCTAGGTGAATGCATTTGCGGGTCCTCACAATTTCGTCCAACCCTCCGATTTGCAAGCCCCGAACGCGTTGGATTCACGATTTCTGGGAGCTGGAGAGAGTTGCTCCCCTTGGCTAAGAGCTGGAGAAAGCCCAGGTGAACGCATTTGCAAGCTTCCTATCACCCTCCAATTTCATCCACGAGCATCGAACATGTCTGGCCAGGTATGTCTTTTGGACTGATAGCTACTATCTGATTTTCAGCATATGTTAAAGTGAATTCGGTTGATGAAGCGTTCCAGTCACATATCTAGATCAAGACCGATCTTTTAATGCTTCCACCTTTGAGTTTGAGACCCTTTTGGGTTCTATCCTCCTTGTGGCTTCGGATTCACACTGTCTATTGCTCGATTGGGGTTTCTGTGAATTCAAGAAAATTAGTAGGCTTATGAAATCATTTGGTTATGTTGTTTCACATGGTGCTGAAACAAGGCAGCTTTGCTTTGACAAGTACATTTTGGAGAGGAAAACGATTCATCCTTTTGTGCAACATTTTGTTATCACAGGATTCCATTCCACATTTCATGGTATAGACAGTAACATTTCTGTGAGTCCATAAACCTTATTATGCTCTTGTACAATAAGTATCCAAAGGCAGGAAATGCTATAGAGGAACTGCCACGATTGAGTTTATTGTGCACTGTCTATGAAAGATAACAAGCTTGCAGTGTTCTTAATGCTCTAGCCTCTTGGACTCCAAAACCCAAATCTAATAGCCTTTCCTTTTGTCCGCCCTATTAAATTTCAAAAACTGAAAACCCTCTTCATAAGACCCTAATCAACTAAAAGTCAGACATTGATCTTCAAAAAGGATTCATATGCCTTCATTGGTCACTCCTTTTAACACGTCTTCTCCTATTCTACATCCCCATACTCAAACATTGACCTAATTCTATCATCTACCCCTCAACGTCATGCAATCCTATTATACTGATGTTGTTTTAAGGCCATTGTAGCTTTGAAACAGGTTTGATATACCCTTGTTATGACCTCATCTCATCTCTAGATTCCCTTGCCATCTCCCTTCAACCCAAGAATCACCTCAACGCTGACTCAATTCACCCTTTCAAACCTTGACATCGATAAGACGGGACTAACATGTTGCTTTGATTGCAAATATAATTACAAAATGGGGAGGGAAGGTGCAAAATCTACTAGAGAGGATGTCAATCTCACGTGTAGGAGAGAATCCATGAATTTTACTAAAATTGTTTTTATGTGAAATGTTTAACAGAAATATTATTTTCCATAAGAGAACTGAAGAATTCACAGGATTACCTGTTTTTATATCAAGTGGTGTAGCAATAATACAAAATAAAACAATAATTATAAAACAGAAATATTTTCCTGAGGTTACATGACAACATGGTTTCATATTTCAGTCAGCCCGTTCTATCAGAACATTACACAATAACTTAAAGATGTCTCACACTCTCAAGTAAAAGGCTGCTCAGGAGTGATGATTAAGTTAATTGCATTGATGTCCACAATAAGTGAGCAGAAAGCTAAGCAGAGAGGGCTCAAAAACACTGCTATGTAATACAAATCCCCCAATGCCATTGAATCTTTAAAATGTTAACTTCATCTTTGTAAGGATCCAAATTGGGGCATCTAACAAAACCCTGTTCATAGTTCTGTCGTATAGATTCTAGTCTAATCTATCGAACTTAGAGATATATGAAATGTATCGCCAAAAAATTTGTTTACTAACTCGACCCTTGTAAAGAAAACTGAGGCCCATATGGAGGCATCTGTGATGTGAGCAGCACTTAAGACAATTAAATGCCTAAGCATTCGAAAAGCAGACCAGGTTAAGCTCTCCGATGGCTTCATACCTGGGATTATCCAAAGCTTGAGTTGCTCATTTTTCTCCAAATGATTGGTAGCATCTTAGAAGTTGAAATATATGAAGGTTATCAGTTCCTTCACTAAAGAAACATATAATTTAAATGCAACAAAGTAATTTCAAGTCCAATTGTGAAACATTCCAATCTCTTTTGAATAGTACACGACATTTACTTTGAAGGAAGAGGAACATCTTGAATCTTAAAAGAGATTCTCTCTTTAAGATTCTCTCATCCTGCATGGGCAAACATTGAGTTTGGCTTTCTTTGTCAAACCTGTCAGATATTAAATGCAATTCCCCTGGGACTGTTCTTGTATTCACTGAATGGAGAAATTGAATTGGGGTAGAATGTATAATTTATTCAATGACATCACTCTATAAAAATTAAACCGAGGCCAAAAGGCTGCAAAGGTTAAAATTAATGCTATGGTCAAATAGAGTATTATTAAAGAAATCCAACCATTACTACAACTACTTAAACATGGAAATTCAATATAGAGAGATAAAACGTCTTTGCATAAGAAGCTTGATACACCTACAGAAAAAATCAATAAAGATCGTGACCTTTTGAAACATTTAAATTGTTCTCAGAGCAAGCCCGATTTACCTTGGCTTCAAGATTTTTCTCCTTGGAGTAGATTCTAATCAGATGAAGAAGCTCAATGGGATAGGGACAACATTTTAGCATTGTCCCAATCCCATCTCTACCTACTTGTCATAGGTATTTGCAATCAATTTTGCAAACATTTTGTTGGTGAATATACTGTCGGCAATGCAAAGAAACTTATAGGCGACATCAGAGAAAATATAGGAGAATATTGGCAAACTTCTAAAAAATTACAAAAGTATTTTTTTCAATTTTTTAAACATCTAAGGTAGCAACAGCATCAAATAGATGCATTGCCACATAAATATGAAAAGAAACTGATATATAAGACCTATAAGATGTCAGATAAGTCATCATTACTAAATCCTGTCCAAAGTCCCAAACCATGAGTCTCAAAATATCATAAAAAATATAATACGTGTATCTTGCCATCTAGAACGAAATTAGATAAATAAATTCTCAATTCCCTCAACCCCTTTTATAAGCAAAGGTAATGGCTCTTCCTCTAGAAAAAGAAGGCCCTAGGGCTAGTACTAGAGTACATCTTCTACTAAGTGCTTGTGTCCCTATTTGTGTCTAGGAAAGTAGTGGTGCACTCTCAGTCTCAACATCCTCCTCCTCTAAAGGTGGTGGCTGCTATGGAACATCGTCCTATAATACAGCACACCCGCCCCCTCCACCTCCCCAGGCACATCCTCTTGTAACTTAAGGACCTCCTCCATGATAGGCTTCTTAGTCTCATCCCTCCATGCATCAATGGTGTCAATCCCAACCAAAGGATGGTCTCCACAACAGAGGTTCTCTCAAGTTGCTCCACCTACATCAAGAGCTCGCAGTATATGTAGACCATGCCTTTAAAGTGTTGGGATTCTAGTCTTTATGACAGTCGTAATAAAATAAAAGATAGGTCATAAATTAAAATTCTAATTTATAAAATTTTACATGTCGTCTACTCATAACCTGAAGGGCTACATGTTGGGTTAAGCATCCAAATGGAAAGTTTTTATAGATCTAGTACTCTACAACCATAGTTTTCCTGCCAAGCATCTACACAGTGAATAAGAGAAACATAAGAAAAGGAATTGAAAATTGAAACAAAGAAAAAAGAGACATTGAAGTTTAAAGCAAATGAAGCTTACCTAGCATTCTAGTCTTCCTGCCTAAACAACCATCTTAATGCCAAATGTTCCAACAGCTCCTATATATCTCCATTTTTTACCTAGGTGGCACTGAGTTGGACATTGTGGCATTCCCCATAGTCGAAGGAGATCTCATTGATGATCAATTTTTTGGACATGGCTAAGAAGCCACACATCTCCCATGCATTTGAGTTTATTAGTTATGTGAGTATTAATGACCCTTTAGTCGTTTATGGGTGGACTAAGGAACATGACAATTGTGAGTCAAATATAATGCAATCGAATTCAAGGCATGCATCTCATCAATCTAAATGGTGATCAAATAGTGCTTAAAGGATGAACACAAACTTTATCCATGCACTTATCATGTCTCATAACGTCCTCTATATCTAATACCTAGTCACCCACTAGTCCTTTTGAGTGTGGTTGACTCTAACTCATTGTTGACTATTCACATGGAATCATGGTCGAGACATAGTACTCAACTACCCTTTCACATCTCTTCTCCCTATTGGAGCTCTACAAGTAGAATTCGTTGGCTCATGTATATGGTGTATTAACATTTGACACTAGTCAAAAGAGCCTTGTATTTGCTATGCCATTTCGACTTTGTTTATGATCCCTTTAGGATTGGATGAACCCTCTACATGATTAACATCCTCAAACATTCAATTTAGAATGTGAAATGATTTACAAAGGATTGATGCTTGTAAACCAATGTCAACATTTTATTTTACAACAAGATTGATAGGGCCTTGGACATGATGTCTTGTACCCAACATGAGGGGATTGCCAAAGTCCATGCTAAAGCTCCCACACAAAATGAACAACATAAATTATCATCCTTTCTCCAACTTGCCTCTTTCCTCAACAACTCATAGGGGCTTTACTTGTTGACCAATATCCTACCACGTGAGCTCGTAAGTTGACACTTGTGGTCTAATTACCAACAAGAGAGTTGACACTTGTGGTCTAACCAACATTTAAATAAATATACATACTTGTTTGCATACCATTTGAGAAATGGAAAATACAAACTTGCTTGACTGAAAATCATTATTTGTCTCGGGCATGTTATTAAGAGTTGACACTTGTGGTCTAGGTTAGACCTCTTTATCTTTGGCGTTAGTGAATTTTGGGAGCTTTGTTGCATTTTTATGGCCTAGAAGCCTAGAAACCCTCAGAATTGCTATGAAGTTGCTCATATTGGAATGTTTCTCAAACTAGGGACTCTCAATAATTATCAACCCTAATTTTTTTATCCTATTATTTTTAGATATAAAGAAAAAATTATATTTCAATAAATTTTATAATAGTTTACAAAAACAAAAATAAAACAATAATAGTAATGCTTAATTGGTATTTTTTTTACACTGCATCTACAAAGTGTGTAGATGAGACAAATTTCTTAATATACCAAAAAAAAAATACAAAAACTGTGTTTAAATTTATGGAGTTTTCAGTGTGTAATGGTTTTAAATCTATCCATGTGTTAGACACTCTATCCACCTTCACTCCAAATTTTAAACACAGTGTTTTAGTACCTTAAAAACCTTCATACTTAAAGTTTTAAAATGTAAAAAAGTTACATTTTAAATAATTTGATTAATAAATCTAAAATTAAAATAAAAAATAAACCTACCAAACCCCGAGAACAAAATTAAAAATAGAAAAAATTTTCATTGTAAAAATTTTGGTAAAAGAAAGAAGCACTTCTCCAGCTAAACTTATTTAGCCATCAGAGTTCTACTGGGAGAAACCTGTCCCCCGCTTTTATTTTAAATAGACTAAATGATTAAGAATGGATTTATTATAAATAACTTTGGCGCCCACACCAAATTCAAAACAAGAGTCACTCTGCAGCCTCTTCTTTGGCCCCTCTACAGAGCAACACTAGGATCATCCATCGACCCATCAGACAACCTGAAACCGATCGAAGGGCCAACTCGGAATCACGAGACAACCTTCTTTCTTATTGGGTTTCTCTCTTAACTTGGTTTCTCAGTAATATTCCGATGGAACAACAGCAACGCAAGCAACAGCAGATTCCGCAGGAAGAAGAAAATGCAGAGGAGCTGCAGCATGGACCCTACCCCATTGAACAACTTCAAGTAATAAGTTTCAAATTCCTTTCAAAGCCAAGAACAAAGCAATGCAATTTCTTTGAAATGAATTTGATCTCTGCATGCTTTTGTTGTATCAGGCCTGTGGGATATCTGCTGTTGATATTAAAAAACTCAAGGATGCCGGGCACTGCACGGTAGAAGCTGTTGCATATTCTCCCAAGGAAGAGCTTGTGCAGATCAAGGGCCTCAGTGATGCCAAGGTTGATAAAATTATTGAAGCAGGCATGTCAACTTTATCCCTTAGCCCACTTTTTTATAGTTCTATTTTTGAAAACATGAAAAATTCAATGGGTGGCTTGTATTCATATGATTATTACCTCTAGCAGCCTCAAAATTGGTTCCCATGGGTTTCACTAGTGCCAGCCAGCTGCATGCTTAATGCCTTTAGATTATACAGATAAGTTATAGCTCTAGAGAACTTGACAAGATACTAGAAGGTAAAGTAATTTCTGCAGAACTTGCTTGAGAGTTCTTTGGTTACAAGGATACAGTTGAGTTGCATTGTTATTAATGATGGGATTGGTGGAATTCTTTGTGGGAATTGATAATTGTTTTTTAGGAACATTCCATGATTCTGAGAGTTTGCTCTTTTCTTAACAGGAGGGGTTGAGACTGGATCAATCACAGAGATTGATGGGGAATTTCATACAGGAAAAACCCAATTATGTCACACTTTCTGCGTTACTTGTCAAGTAAGGTTCTCAGAGGAAAAAATGTGCAGCTATTATTTTAAAATATGTTTGTATGTTGTAAATTTTATTAATGAAACAGTAATCCACACCAGCCAAAATCTAGGGAAATATGATAAACCCTTCTAGGCTCTATGCCACATACCCAACATCTACTCACATTATAAGAAATCGGCCCAAAGCCATTAAACATTCATTATCATAATGTCCAAAATTAGGGCTCTGGAAGTGTTCTAGAGTAGTTGTATCTATCGTAAACGTGCTAACGGAAGCCTGACTAGGAGACCCATTTCTTATTTTGTTCCCTACTTGGTTTTCTTTTCCATTCCCATCTTGACACTGCATCAGTGCATTACTAATAAATTTCATATGCAAAATATATGCTGGCAAGGGGGGTTCATGTTTCTTATCCCCAAATCCCTTTACCCCCATTTCTTGTTCTGTTTTCATTTCCCATTCCTTTTCTAGTTTCTCGTAACACAATGTATTAATCATTGTCATGAAAACAAAGAGCCAACCATTTCAGGCACCAGATGCTACCTTAGTTGCAGAGGGTTCATCCTGGCATGGTCGCTTGCCCTTTGATATGGCTAATGTAATAAATATAAATGGGATCTTATCATTTATAAGTGGGCGCTGCAGTTCATTATGGTGTTCGCATGGAAGAAAATGCTTGATGGTTGATTGGGGAAAAATAATACTACTCATTAGCTGCATATTTGAGGGCACTAGTTTGAAGCTCGTATAAAGATGTGGCTGTTTGAACTTTGAGGCAGCAAACCTCTCATTCTGCTCTTCATTATTTGAAATGAATTGTTTCATAACTGGTCTCTGCCTGAAACTTTCTTGTTTCTTTAGGAAATTTACCTCTTTGTGAACTTCAATTTTATTGTGGCAACTATAAAACTTTGCTCTCGAGCTAGGTATATCCTCCTCAAAGGAATTAAACTCTTCAAGACATCTATCTAGCTTGATCTTATAGGATTGGCTATTTCTTGACTTCTTGTGTATTCCTGGTTTAGGGTTTATAGCAGAGTTGCAAATATTCCAAAATTACCGCTGACATCACAATATATTGCAATTTTGTTAGTTTGGCAATATTATGGCTGGAAAACATTGTGTTTTTTTTTTTGGAAATTTGGAAATATCTTGATATTTTGAAAATATTGTGATATATCAGCAAAATATTGGCAAAATATCAGCTGAATCAAGAGTTTTTTGGATTTATATTGCTCAGTTTGAAGAGGGAAAGCAGAGGAAATATTGAAAAATTCTAAGAAATACTACTTCTTAAGGACTTGTTTTCATGAATGGGGGTTTTAAATTTAACGTCTTGAATCTTTCCTGTCACAAAGTGTTTTTCCAATGAGAAATTGAAGGTATTCCTTTTTCAGTTTCCCTTAGATCAAGGAGGTGGTGAAGGCAAAGCACTCTATATTGATGCCGAAGGAACCTTAAGATCGCAACGGCTTTTACAGATTGCAGAAAGGTATGAAGAGCTTTTTACTTTTGGTTTTGAAAGACTAAATAGTCAAACTTTTAATATTTTGCGGTCCTGCAGGTTTGGGCTCAATGGGGCAGATGTGTTGGAGAACGTTGCCTATGCCAGAGCATATAATACAGATCATCAATCTAGGTTGTTGCTGGAAGCAGCTTCTATGATGGCAGAGACAAGGTATGGAACTTTGTTTACTGTTAAGTTCTGCATGTGCTACTGAATCTTGTTTATGCCTTAAATGGTTCAAGATGCAACACCTTTCATTTTTTGTTTTTGCAAAAGTAGATGTGTTTCAGAAACAAGAAATTATTCTTACAGATTAAACCTACTGAAGGATTTAGGTGCTTATTTTTGGCAATATCTCTACTGTGTGCTTTTCTTAGAGACTCCAACTTATTCTGTTTCATATATTTTGAAACTCAACATTTTAAGAGACCGAGTCTCTTACAGACACTATCATGGTAGAAAATTTTATGACAACTCTCTTATGGGGTATGAACATGTGATATAGTACAACAAACACTTCCCATAAGCACTTCTGAAGGTCTTCTGAAGTCCGAACAAATTATCTTTGTTCGGTTCACCAGGCTCACGTGATAAAAAACCACTAAGTACAACTTAGGTGGTAACAGTAAGATCCTGAAAATGCTGAAATGGAAGTTATAATTTAAAGTATCTAGCCATGAGAATTCCAGTAGAGGAAGAGGTATAGCGCTAAACAATAATAATCTACAGTCCATATATCATTTGATAAGGAATGTGTGGAAAGAATAACACATCAACTGATGGTAAAACTTTGCAAGAGATGGTATGTGTATTTAGATTTGGATATGAATCGATCTGATTGCATTTGAATAAACTCAAGTTCATTGGATACTTTGATGTGGAGCATCAACGAGGGACATTCCATATTAGAGGTGAAATCATAACCCTATGTGGAATTTCTTGTATTAATGGTTGACATTCAAATGGTAATGGAAACTACCCATTTTATGGATTAAAGCGTATGAATGAGTTTCGGTGACATAATTAGTACATGGAGAGAGAATAAGTGCTCATAAGTTTCAATATATTTTATATTTTGGGTGAGTCTTGCACACAGGTTCTGTACATGGTAAAAGATGCCTCTTAGTGTGATATTTTATTTATGAAATAAAGAAATGTGTTGAGCATGAATGTGAAGACACGAGTGTGCAAAGGGCAGTCAAATTTGTGCCAAGGTTATTTTAATTTGAAGAACCTGCATGAAATTAATGGGTAGACACAGCTTGATTATAAGCTTTTAATCATACCCTGGAGTTTTAGTTGTGCTTATGAAGCAAAATAATTTATTGAGGAATTGAATAGGTTTTGACACTATCAATTATTTTCTTGTGAATTTAACAAAGGAAGAGTTCGATGTAAAAAGACCTATACACAGAAGGCTATGAAAGTGTATATAGAAGAAAATAACACCTCGAAGGAATAGAGGTTTTGAAAACCAAAAGGTCCTATGAATCCCTTTCAAAACTTTGGACCCCTTTCTAAACTTTTCAAAACTCTTATGCATCTTAATATGTAAAACTACATCTTCATTTTCTGTGTAGATCATATGCATTCAATGAGAATGGGAATAGTTATTTTTTCCATATCTTGCTTTATTAAAATGCTTCGTGACTCAAGACACATGTTCCTCCATCTCCTAAATAACGTTAGGACCAACATTGACTCAATATTCCAATCAATCCCAACTCCATGAGGTGTTAGAAGATCTTCCATATATGAGTTCAAATGAAGATAATCATATTGAGCTATGATAGGGAAAATATTCCTCCCATCAACTATGTTGGTCGATAATACATCCTCAACATATCTTCCATAACCTGATTCACCCTTTTGTCTAACCATCTATCTTTAGGTGATAAGTGGTCTTGAATTTCAACTATGTGCCCAATGCAACTTGGAAAATTTTCCAAACCTTGGATTTAAAAGGAGCATATCTATCATAAATGATTTTTTTTTTGTGCTCCATGCAATTTAGAATTTTGGTCTTTGAAGACTCTTGTTATGGCAGTAGATTCATATGTGGTCTTTACTGAGATAAAATGTGCACTCTTGTTAATTTATTGACCACCACAAGGATATAATCATGCCTTTTTTTATATCAAGATATACAGTTACAAAATGCATGGAAATTACCTCCCATTTTGTTTTTGAAATATCACGTGGTTGCGAAAGTCTGGTTGGGTGCCTATTTTTTTCTTTTCCTTAATGTGTTGGCATTCCAAATACCATGCTAAAATTGAACTATGTATGTCTTTGTACTTGCCAAAAAAAAATTCACTTCAATTCAAGATACATCTTTTAACTCTCAGGTGTGAAGAGTAGTGTGCCTTATGGGTATCCATCAATATCACTCCTCATATGTCTGCATTATTAGGAACATACATCATATCCTTATACCTCAATAGTCCATTATATTCTATTTAATACCCCTTATAGTTTCCCTCTTGGACCAAATTATCTTGGAGAGTAGGCATAATTACAAGATACTAAGGGTTATTCAGAAGCTGAGTTAACACTTGCTCCCTAAAACATACCTTTAAAGGAATTGAGTAAATTAGAGGTCTGTAACTCAATGCATTAGCCACTTGATTATACCTCCCTTTTCACATATGTAATATCAAATTCATACTCATTATAGAGCTCACTCCAACAAAATTTCCTAGCATTAAGGTCTCATTGGTGAAAATATATTGCAAGCCCTACTGGTCTATGAAGAGCTTAAACATTCAACCTATAGCTTATGCTTCCAGGTATAGTCTACCCGTCACAGGTATAGCATCCCTGTCGCTATTCCTGGGGTTTGCATTTAAAAAAAAAAAAAAAAAACTTATACACAGTGTGGATACAGCGACGGCCAGGCGTGGATACAGAGACGGCAAGGCATGGATACAGAGACGGCAAGGCGTGGCTATAGCGACGTCTTATTCCTGGGTTTGCATTTTTTTTTAAAACCTTATACAGAGCGTGGATACAGCGACGGCCAGGCGTGGATACAGAGACGTCCAGGCGTGGATATAGCGACGGCTTAGACATCTAATGAAATATAGAACATTGTCGCTCTTGCAACGCAAATTAGGAGTCGTCTCTATTGCGACGGAATTGTTTCCACAGAAAAAAAAACACTTAGACGTGGCAATATCCACGCTTTTCCATGGATATTGCCACGTTTTTCCATGGAAAAATTGATCACTTGTACTAGTGAAATAGAACCCACTGATGGTGATAAGAAAAGAAAATGGAAAAATAGATGTGATGAAGCTCATGGATTGATTGGGATTTAAATCTCTACTAATTTGCGATTCCACATATCTAGAATAGATGAAGCTGATAAAGCTTGGGAAAATTTGGAATCTTTGTTTGGTAAACACAATGAAATTCGAGTTCATTAACTTGAGAATGAGTTGATTTCTTTAAATCCAAGTGATTTTTCATGCATTCAAGATTATTTATCTAAGGACAAAACTCTTAGACTCTTATGTGAAGAATGCAAGATTAAGAGAGAAGATAAATAATGCATTTATCATATTCTTTCCAAACTTGGACCTGCATATTTTGTTTTTGTATCTACATTTTACTCCATGAAAGAATCATTGAATGCAGCTAGATATCAAGAGCCCAGTCTTGAATCATTTTGCGATTCGTTGATTAGAGATCAAGATAATCTCATCCATATTAGAATGATCAACAATGCAGATACATCTGGGAAAGCCTTATTGTTCCAATAGAAAGAAAATTCCAAGCCTCCCAAGAAATAAAATTTTCTCAATAATAAGCCAAACAAGGGTCCCAAACCCTCTCAGTTAGCTCCTTTAAAACACGACAAAGGATCCAATCCAAAAGGAAAGGAGACTGAGAATCATTTCAACTATTTTGGGAAAGATAATCATGATGAATCTAAGTGTTTCAAGAAGATGGCAGCCTTGGAAGCAACAATGAAGAAGCACCACATCATCCTAGATTCGTCTTCAGAATCTACCTCTCATGGACATGCACTTTGTGCTTCTGCTTATTCTTATACCGCATCTTCTTCTTCTACTCAAAATGAATGGCTCATTGATTCTAGAGAATATTATAATATGGATAAGGATCAAGCCATCTTTTCTACTATGCATTAATGTAACACCAAACAAATATTTGTTGGTGATGATATATCTCTAAGTGTTGTAGGATCTGGAACAGTTCCAGTAGAAAATGGTCATTTTAGTGATGTACTATGTGTTCCAAGAATTTCCTGCAAATTTTTTTCAGTCTATCAAATCACTCATTCTGGTGAAGGTAAAACTGTAACTTTTACACCTCACCAAATTGTAATCAAGGATTTTAAAGATCCTCAAGATGTCCTAGCTACCAGAATTGTTGATGATATTACCAGGTTGTACAAATTTAACAACTTTGGGTCATCACATTTTCCTTCATTTTTTGTTGCTCATAGTGATATCTTGAGAAAACTTTGGCATGAGCGATTTTGTCACTTAAATTATCATTCATTGCAACAACTATGTAAAGACAATATGGTGACAGGTCTTTTGATGGTATCTTGCAGGGATGGTGTTTGTTCCAGTTGTGTACTCCAAAAACATCATTGGGACAATTTTGACAAACACGTATCTTGGAACATTAGAGGAAATTTGAGGTCTAAAATGGGCCTCCTAAGGAAAATAATATAATAATAGTTAAAAAAATAAAATAATAGTTATTAATTTTGGAGGAAGAATGGAAAAAACTACTTTTTGTGTTCGTATTTTCGACATATCTCCCCACGTTTTTACTCAAATTTTGAGCGGGAAATATTGTTGGATGTAGAATTTAATTCCAAATCCAACAAGTACCCACACTGCATACTTTTGACAAACCCTGCTACCCCAAAAACAAGAAATACTTGAAAAAACGTGATGATGACATCATCATTACATTTTTCAGGTATTTCTTGTTTTTGGGCTAGCGGAGACCATAAAAAGTATGCAGTGTGGGTACTCGTTGGATTTGGACTTAAATTATGCATCCAACGAGCTCTCCCACTTTAAATTTGAGTAAAAACTCAGGGAGATATGTCGAAAATTACAAACAAAAAAGTAGTTTTCTTTTATGACAAATATGTTAATTCAACTATTATGGTTAACTCATTTTATTGAATTTCTATTAGTTCTTGAATTCCAAATCACAAATTTATTGTTGCCACATTTTCTTATAAGGCCCATTTTAGACCCCAAATTTCCTCTAATGCGCCTCGATTCCCCTGGAGCTTGTGCATAGTGACTTGTGTTGTCTTCTTCCATCTGCTTCATTTTTTGGTTTCAAATATTTCTTAACTTTAATTGATGATTACTCCATACGCACTTGGTTTTATTTCCTAAAATTTAAGAGCGAAGTATTTAACATGTTCTTGGCCTATAAGGCCATTGTTGAAAAACAATCTAGTCATCAAATTATTAAGTTAAGATTTGACAATGGAGGAGAATATGTTAACAAAAAGTTCACTGCTTTCTGCACTAAACAAGGAATCCAACAACAATACACTGTTCCATATCTATCATAAAAAAATGGTGTAGCTAAATGGAATGTTGGT
>LPNX010840500.1:0-80644 GCA_001517045.1 Pseudotsuga menziesii | reverse complement strand
CATATAGAGTTGCACCAGTGGTTGTCCAAGTTAACAGAGAGGAGGACGAACTTTCAAGCTCGACGGATTCCTGTGTGGACCCCCGCAAGGGTCAATCTTGTGCGACACGTGAACAATGAGATATCCCGCGCTGTTGACTTCTGGACGACGCGAAGGTTGGAAGCCTTTGTCACAGAGTTTTCCATTGACACGAGCACCTCTTTCAGCGAAGCCGAACGGCAGTTTCTCAAGGGTCCCCGTGGTAAGTTTTTGAATTTATTAAGCTTAAGGATTAAAATACTATTGGCTGAAAAGGGTATATTGCTGTTTGAATCAGACTATTAGTTTAGTCGTACTAACATATGTTTGCAAGTGACACTCTCTTCGACGAGCAAAGCGGGCTGCTGCGAAACGGAAAAAGGTATAAGCGAAATTTTGACCCCTCTTCCTTAAGTCAGGTTACCACGTCCACCCCTGTAAACCCTGAAGAGTCAAATTCCGACGACGACCCTTCGGGTGGAAATCCTCCGGTCACCCCGCAACGCCGTTCCACTACCCCTGACATTCCATCGCAGTCTGAGAGTCAACCAGGTTCGAGTATTCCGGCCACAGGCCAGTCTGGCCCCGTAAATCCCCCCTCCTCCACCGCCTGTCCCCCTCCCAACCCGACCAGAAACTCCATGGCCCACCTCGTTGATGACATTAAACTCCCCATATTTAAAGGCACGGGATCCGAAGACCCAGAACAGTTCTGGTTTCTCTGCGAAGCGGTATGGACCGCGAAGAAAATTACCGATCCGGATGTGCGAGCTGCGCAGCTCATTACCTCTTTTCGGGATTGGGCTCTGACATGGTTCATGAAATTTTCCAGCACTCAGAGCCCTACTTTAGGCAAGATCAAGGCGGCCATAATCAAAGAATTTAAGAATCCTAAATCGGAGTCGCAGAGCATCACTGAACTCAAGGAGATTCAATAGCGGCGCGACGAATCAGTCTGGGACTTTGATCAGAGATTCAAAGTTCTACTGGACCAAGTCAGCTTTACCATTAGTCCTGCGCAACACAAGGAATGGTTTATTGCAGCATTGTTACCACATATCCGAACTCCACTCATGCAACAGAAGGTTGCTGACCAGCAAGAGGCTCTGGAAATTGCAATGAAACTAGAGACTGCCCCTGTCGGAGATGACTCTGGGATTGCTCAAATCCAAGCGCAGTTAGCTGCGATGGCCCTAGAACTTCGCGAGATGAAAAAGGGAAAACCTGATCATGAAGCGGTTTGGTGTACGTAATGTCGAACCGAAGTTCATGACAAGGAACGATGCCCTCTGATAAACAAGTACCTACAGACCGGTGCGCTGAACCCATTTCCACCACAGGTTCTCTATTGTGAGCTTTGTAGAATGACAGGTCAGCATCGACCTGAGAACTGTTATCTGCTGCAAAGGTATGGGCAGGGACCTAAGAACTCCTACTGTAACTTTTGCAAATCTGTAGGTCATAATGAGGAGGAGTGCCGCACCTATGATGCCTACCGGGTGCACACTGAAGGCCCAAATAACGATAGTTATGGTTACCAGGGGGGTGCCTCTGGACGCGGTACTTTTGGAGGCCGTGGAGGCATGGCCGGGCGAGGCCGAAACCAAATCATGTGTTACAATTGTAACCAAGCCGGGCATTTGGCTCGTGACTATCGGAACCCTACTACGACGTGTCGGTATTGCCGCGTCGTAGATCATGTGGTTGAGCAGTGCCCCCAGTTGATCGCTAAGATTCAGGCATGACAAACTACCCCTACTCAGAGCCTCCAGATGATTTCTGTGGAGCCCCGCCCTGCGGCAACCATTAATGTCGTTACAAGAAGTGGAGTTATGACACATATCCAAAAAACACCAAACCGCCCTGTCGAAGCTCTAGTTCGTAAGGTTCCTGAGAAAATTCCTGCATTTGATATCATCAGAGAGAAAGAGACATTCATGACGGCCAAGAAAGATTTTGCTGGCCCTAGCCCACCCAGCACGCCTGTGCAGCCTCAGTCGCCACCCTGTGACGCATCTCTGGATAAAGTAAGTATACTATCTACCTTTTTGCAAAGTTGCCTCAAACTTTTAAGAAATCAAGTTGCTCTGAATGAGCTACATAACGTCATCGCTTCCTGCGAATCTTTGCAAAGTTGTGGTCAGGACAAAACTGTTCATCGAGTCAGCAGGACCGGCAGGGAAATGTGATTGAATGCTCAGATCGGGGCATATGATATGATTGATGTTATTCTGGACTTGGGGTCCGATGTCAATGTCTTAACCAAACAAACCTGGGAACAAATGGGGAAACCTACCCTTGCCTGGTCTCCTATACAGTTGAGGCTAGCCAACCAGCAAAAGATTGTACCCTTAGGAATATTCCTGGATCTCCAAATAGATATTGACGGAGTCAGTACCTTCGCGGACTTCGAAGTAATTGAGATCATCGATGACAGCAACCCTTACCCGGCCCTGTTGGGAATTGAATGGGCAATGGCAAATGCCGTAGTGATAAACCTAAAGAAGAGACAGATGGTCTTCGAAGGGAAATACTTTAGGGTCATCCTGCCCCTGTATCCTTCACAAGGGGAACGGTACACCGAGCCACTCCACGATAACGATCAGGCTGATGTGGAACCTATATCTACTATCACGGCGTAGGACGAAGGTTATGCAGATCCTCCGGCCGCAGGATGGGAGTCTGGTAGCTCCTGTATGATGGACTCTGAAGATGAATTAGAAAGTTGGCAACACCGATTATCTGAGCACCATAGGGGCCACAATGTATGCCTTACCAATTCTCTCCGATGGGTCGACTCACAAACCCGACATATACATGTGTATGATGGTTCGATAGATCCTGAACTGTTTATTGCACAATTCTCAGCTCAGATACCTGACCTACAAATAATGGAGGACCTAGAGTCAGCATTCAGAGCCACAGGAGTCAGATGGTGGACGAGCCATAAGAAGCAGATCCCTACCTGGGAAGCATGTCAGAAGCTCCTTCGCCTACGGTTCTCAGACCAGTTGGCAACGGTGCGAAGTAAGTTTGATGGAAAAACTTGCCCCCAGGACCACCTAAGCCAATGCTACGAGGTATGGAAGTATGTCCCTCAGGATGAGTGGGTACATAGATTTGTGCACACCCTGGGACCATTGGCGACGAACTGGTACACGGAGGCTGAACTTCGCCAAGATACTGTAAGTTGGGATTGTCTTGTTCATAGCTTTGTCAATACTTTTTCTACTAAGGATGTCTGTCCAGCCCTAGACGCAGCTATCAGGGTCATCAATACTAAGGTATTTAACGATCAAGAAGTGACCGAAAATCACCCTGATTGGGCCACACAAGAAGCCTTCGCACTGGAATGTTATAACTTCACAGTCGACGAAGAAGAGGATCTGCGTTGTCTTGATATCCCAGAGTCAGAAGGATATTGTGACGTGCATGGACCGGCAGTCGAAGCTCCCGAAGTGACGCAGCCCTTGAAGACGCGCACAGTTAACATTGGATCTGAGGCACAGCCTAAGTTTGCTACCATTGGCGACTATTGGGACGACGAGATGGTAAGCAAGGTAACTCAACTGCTCCACGAATACCAAGATCTGTTTCCGACAAAGTTCTCCGAAATGAAAGGTATCTTGGGAGATATCGGAGTAATGAAGATCCCCCTGAAGCCTGATGCCAAGCCTGTGAAGCAGCGCCCTTATAGATTGAATCCAAAATACAAGGAAAAGGTTAAGCTAGAGTTGGAAAAGATGCTTGCTGCAGGAATAATTGAACCTGTTGAAGAATCTGAGTGGGTTAGCCCTATGGTCATCCAGGAGAAGAAGACTAAGGCTGAGATCCGAATCTGTGTCAATCTAAGGAAACTCAATGATGCCTATCTGCACGACCCTTTCCCCACTCCCTTTACAGATGAAGTGCTCGACAATGTCGGAGGCCAAGAAATATACTCCTTTACCAATGGTTTTTCGGGCTACCATCAGATCCGAATTTCTCCAGAGGACCGACACAAGACAACCTTTGCGACCGAAATGGGATCCTTCCAGTATACTGTCATGCCCTTCGGGTTGAAGAATGCACCTGCCATATTTTCCCAAGTAGTCATCTCCGCCTTTAAGGAATACATACATAAATTTCTAGAAGTTTACTTCGATGACTGAACTATTTTTGGGCTAGTAAAAGACCATATAACTAGTTTGAGACTTATGTTGGATAAATGCAGACAGCACCAAATCTCCTTGAATTTAAAAAAGTGCATCTTCTGTGCGCCTTTTGGCATTCTACTTGGTCATGTGGTATGCAAGCAGGGATTGATGATGGACCCTGCGAAGATCGCTATTATTGTAAACCTGCCACCTCCAAAATCCGTCAAACAACTTCGAACAACGCTTGGTCACACCGGCTACTATAGGAAATTTATCCAAGGATATGCCAAGATTACCGCCCCAATGGAGAGGCAGCTAAAGAAAGATATTAAGTTCGAATGGACTCCAGAATTCCAAGCAAGCCTCGACATTCTAAAAGAAAAAATGGTCACTGCCCCTATCCTAGTATTCCCTGACTGGAACAAAGAATTTCATGTGCATGTGGATGCATCCTCTATTGCTTTAGGTACTGTGCTCGCGCATCTAGGCACAGGTAATATCGATCACCCCATCTCTTTTGCCAGCAGGAAGTTGTCTACAACGGAGAAAAATTATACTACGACAGAACGCGAAGGTCTTGCTATGGTATATGCATTACAAAAATTTCGGCATTATCTTCTAGGTTCTCATTTTAAGATGTTTACTGACCACTCTGCTCTAAAGTACTTAGTCAACAAACCTGTCCTAGGAGGAAGAATATGCAAATGGTTAATTCTATTTCAAGAATATGATTTTGAGATCATTGTTAAGCCTGGATGACTTAACCTAGGACCTGACCACTTGTCGAGGCTCGAGTCAGGTGAGGAACCTACCAATATGGACGAAGGCCTCCCCGATGCACAATTATTTGCTATACAGATAGTTGATGAATATTTCCAGGATATTGCTCAGTATTTGTCTACAGGTATCCCCCCTACAGAGATGACCACACAGCAGAAGAAGCAGTTGGTGGTTCGAGCTGCGGACTTCACCTTAATAGCAGGACATCTGTACAAGATGGGACCAGATGAGATATTGCGCAGATGTGTTTTGGAACACGAAAAACCTCTAATATTGGCAGAAGCACACTCTGGCGCAGCAGGTTGTCACTATGCAGGTAAAGCAACAGCGCAGAATATCTTGACAGCCGGCCTATGGTGGCCCACACTTCACAAAGATGCAAGAGAATACTGCCACAGCTGCGACATATGTCAGAGGACAGGTAAACCATCTAGGAGGGATGAAATGCCCCTAGCTCCGCAAATAACATTACAAGCCTTTGACAAATGGGCCATTGACTTTGTTGGTCCTATCAACCCCCCGGTGAAACATTCAGGAGCCCGATACATCATTACAGCAACTGATTATCTTACCCGTTGGGCCGAAGCTCAACCCGTCAAGACCTGTAGTGCTGCTACTACTGTGAAGTTCATCTTCGACAACATCTTATCCAGATTTGGGTGTCCCAAAGTTCTTATGAGTGATCAAGGGTCACATTTCCTGAACAGGACTATTGAAGTATTGACTGAAGAATTTCAGGTGTATCATCAAAAGAGTACCGCATATCACCCACAAGCAAATGGGACTGTCGAGGCTTTTAACAAAATCCTTGAGCATGCATTGACAAAGGTTTGTAACGCTAACAGGATTGATTGGGATCTTCGAATTCCAGCAGTGCTATGGGATTACAGAACTACTTGCAAAAAGTTGACAGGCCATACACCCTTTCGACTAGTTTATGGGAAAGAAGCTGTCATGCCCATGGAATACATTGTTCCCAGCCTCCGGATATCTGCTTTCACCGAGATGGATGACCCAGCCATAATCACAGAGAGACTGAAACAGATATTAGAACTTGAAGAGGATAGATTTGTCGCAGGCTTCCAACAACAGGTGCAGAAAGCTCGAGAAAAAGAGTGGCATGACAGGCACATCAAGAGGAAACATTTTCAGCAGGGTGATCTTGTGCTCCTTTATGATAGCAAATTCATGAAGTTCCCTGGAAAGTTTAAGACACATTGGAAAGGACCGTATGTAGTACAGAAAGTTACTGACGGGGGCGCACTCCAGCTAGCTAAGTTAAATGGTGAGCTTCTCCCCTCTATGATAAATGGGAGCCGCTTAAAAAAGTACACGGACAGGCTAGGTATTCAGAATAGGAGGTAGCAATAAGCAAATACGCGAAGCTGCTTGTCGCATTATGGATTATCGTAGTCTGTTTGTCTACAGGATGCGAAGCTGCAAGTGATCGGAGGTCGCAGGGTTAGATTGTGTCGAAGTCGAGGGTTGTCAAGGTGTGTCGCAGCCCAAATCGTGACGGATGGGACATTCCGCAACCGGCGGCGCTCGCACGAGAGCTGCTCTCATTATTGGTCATAATGAGATTTTGGGCAGATCCGGCGCTGTGTGGAGAAGATTTCTGGAACTCCGTCAGATTTGGCGGCATCATTGCACCATGATGATAGATTCCACCTTGGGATTCTATAAGGAACCATCTCGACCTGTGTTTTCTGCATTAAGCATCTGTGAGATATTTAGCCCGAACCATGTCGAACGACTGTAATGTTCAGTAGCTAGTACGTGAGGTAAGGGACAGAGGTCTGCAGCACCTGCTGAGTACTCCGCCGGTACAACCTTACCTGGTTAAGTACATCGACAGTCAGGAGTTTGCTCTAAATTAGCAAAGACGGACAGGAGTTTGCTCTAACGTAGAGCAACAAAGGGAATGTGACCTAGCAGAAAGACTTTGGGGAATACCGCTATGCAATATGTCGACGTAGCAGAACCATGGCAGCTATATTCCTTCTGCAGTGCGACATGGCATTCCAGGGGACCACAAAGTTGTCGATGGTCAGGCATCAGCAATTGGAGTGAAAAATGGTGTTGCAGGTGGATCGCGACAGTTTCCAAAGAACGAAAGTAGGCAGCCGGCAATGGCATGGCGAGCTTCAGCAAGCAGTACACTATGCTTCGTCAGCAGAAATCTGCCACCAGTGAAACTGAAGGGTGTCCCAGGACAGGCCACTAGTGAGTCTTAGGGGCCTGTTGGGGCGCATGCTCCATGTTTGGGTAACTCCGCGGTTAATTAGAAAATTTGTAAGCGGAGTTATGGGTCAAAATAGTCTTAGGGGTGTCAGGGTAAGTCAAAACCCTCTTTTTTTGTAATAAACCCGTGGTTTAAATCCCGGGTTTAGGGTTTTTGGGTGCCCATGGTTTAAGACCATGGTTTTGTAAAAATGCGCAGTATAAATAAGCGCTTGTGTAAAGAAGATAGGTTAGGTTTTATGATGAAATAAAGATTAAGGCGAAGCTAAGATTGGGTTTTGTAAGAAAAGGTTTAGTCCTAGCTGTGTGCGTGGACGACCTCTGCAGCTGTGTGTGTAGAGGGTTTGTGTAAGGAAAAATAAGGAACGACATGTAGCTATGTGCGCAGGGGCCTGCTGCTGTGTGCGCGGCCTTTTGAGGACTGAAAGGATCTGCAGCTGAGTGCGCAGATCAAACTGTGGTTTTGTAGCAAGTTGAATAGAACACAGTTTGTGGACGTAGCCCCTACACTGGGGGTGAACCACGTTATATCTGGTGTTGTGGTTCCTTGTGATGTTTCTGTTCTATTATTTTTTATGGATTAATACTGTATACATCTGATAAATTAGATCGTTGTTAATATTTAGCTTCGCTGTGAATTCCTTGTAGTGGGTTGAGCAAGTAACGACTGTTTAGTAACCGCGAAGTTGTATGTAAATGAATGGTCAAGCTTTTATAGTATTGTTTAATAAGATTATTAAGGCTAAGGTACAATAATCTCCCTCTCGGCTTGCAGAAACCTGATTCTGCGGCACCCCATAGCTGTTTCGGGTGAGACTGCAACCTGTGCGCAGGTTGTTGCCGAAAGGGCCAACACTGTGGGTCTTTTGTTGGTGTGACACAAAAGGTTTAAACCCGGGTCTGCCCTATTTCCCAACACATTCTTACATGGTGATTTACAGGAGGAAATTTACATGGAACAACCTCCTGGATATGTTCAGAATAACTATAGCCTTGTCTGTCACCTTAAGAAATCCTTATATGGCCTTAAGCAAGCTGATAGAGCTTGGTATGCCAAAATGGATAACTTTCTACTTGACACTGGTTTTTCTAGATTCCATTCTGACCCCAATGTCTATACCAAGAAAGTAGGAAACCATCTCATCATACTTGTTCTTTATGTTGATGATCTTATCCTTACCGGTAGTGACCCTAAAATTTTAACCCATGTGAAGTCTAGTCTTAAGCAAAATTTTGAAATGTCAGACTTATGACATTTGCATTATTTTGTTGGTCTCCAAGTCTTGCAAACCAAAGAAGGGATATTTCTTTCCCAGTCTAAGTATGCTTGTGACCTTCTTTGTCGCTTTCACATGGAATATTCTAAACCAGCACCTTCTCCCTTCCAGTCTGGAGTCAATTTTTTTTCCACTTGTACTTCACCTGAAGTAGATGCCACCTTGTATCGTCAGCTTGTTGGTAGTCTCTTATACTTGACTCATTCCCATCCTGCCCTTTCCTTTGTCGTTGTTCATGTTTCCTGTTATATGCAAACACCTCATGAAAGTCACTAGAAAGAAGGAAAAAGAACACTTCTATATATTCGAGGTACAATTCAGCTTGAGATTCATTACATTATAGGAGGTAAACCTTTGTTGGTTGGTTTCACTGATTCATATTGGTTTGGCGATCCTGTTGATCGAAATTATACTGCAGGTTATGTTTTCAGTATGGGATATGGACCTGTCACTTGGGATTGAAAGAAAAAATGATCTCTTTCTCTTTCTTCAGTAGAGGTAGAATATCAAGTTGCAGTTAATGCAATCAAGAAGCTTTATGGCTTCGACAAATCCTTTCAAAGTTTGGATTCGAGCAGCAGCAGCCTACTCCACTTTCGTACGACAATCAAAGTGCCATCAATCTTGCCAAAGATCCAGTTCTACATCAATGCAAAAAAAACATTGAGATACATATGTACTTCATCAGAAATATTGTTCATGATCACGTTCTTGAAGTGATCTTTTTCCCTACAGATGATCAAGTTGTAGACATCTTCACCAAGTATCTTACAGAAACGAAGTTTTCTAAACTTTGATCTATGTTATGAGTTCAAGAAATTGCCATTAAGGGGGGATAGCCTCTAATTCCTCCTTCCTTCTCCTAATAGTGTCACTTTTTAAAATCCTTCAATCCTATCCCAAGTTGTTCTTAAGGGGGGATGCTAGGAAATTTAGACACTTAGGAGTTATTTAAGATAAACTTGTGTAATATATCCATTAGGTAAAGTGTGTTTCTTTAGTATGAAATAGTATGCATTTGTAAATATTTAATCTGATAGGCATGATATGTTCTAGACATAGAGTGATCTGACAGTTCAAATTCTCTTAGATCATACCTACCCTTGATTTATAGCTTAACACTCTATTGGTCGATGATCTCTATTTAAATAGTGTGGAGGGTCCTTGGCTAGTAGATCGATTATGAGAAGCTCATTTGTAAATTTATTTATTTTGCATAATAAATTGACTCAAGTATTATTTGGCTAGGGCTGTGGAGTGTTTCCCTCTCTAGGGTTCAAACCACGTCAAAAAATTGGTGTATCAATCTGTGATTTGTTTGTGTGAAGTGGTTTCTCTTGGTCTTTGGTATTTTGGGAGTACCCTGTGTACTCGAACAAGTTGAAGTTATATATCAGATTCCTTTACCCCATAATAAAAAATCTATGCAATCATTTATGGGTACAATAAATTTTGATCGAAGGTTTGTACTAGATTTTGCACAGATTGTAAAACCTCTGCAGCAAATGGTGAAGCAAAGCGTACAATTCAAGTGGATTGATACCGAGAAGGTCACTTTCAAAGACAACAAAACAGTGATAGCTCATGCGCCTTCTTTAAGGAGTCCTGAATTTGAAAATGATTTTATTTTTTGTACTTTTGCTTCAGATAACTCTCTCACGGTGGTTCTCATGCAGAAAGGAGAATTGGGAGATGAATAGCCAATATCATTTATGAGCACCGGATTATAAGGGGCTGAATTGAATTACCCTACTATAGATGACCAAGCGTATGAAGTTTTCAAAGTGGTAAAACAATTAAGACCTTATATTTTGAAATATAGAACCAAAGTTATTGTTCCTCATCTGGATGTTAGGTCCCTCTTTGTACATAAAGAATTGGGTGAGCGAAGAGGAAACTAGGTGACAACATTGCAAGAATATTATTTATAATTCAAACTGACTACTATCATTAAAGGTCAAGGGTTGTGCATGTTTCTTGCGGAAAGTCATGACAATGAAGAGTATGATTGGGAAAATGAAGCCGAATTAAACATTTTTGATGTATGTCCCATTTTCACCACTCCTAAGTCATGGTACCGCGATTTAGTGCATTATCTTCGACAAGGACATCTACCTAAACATTGGAATTCCAAGCAGAGAAGGGCACTACGATTGAAGTCATCCTCTTATCAGATAATTAATGGAATACTTTTAAGGAAGAATTATGATGGAGTTTTTCTTAGGTGTCTTGAGAAGGAATATGCATACAAATTAGTTAAAGAATTGCATGACGGGCCTGCGGGAGGACATTTATCTGGAAATACTACTGGTCATAAGATTCTCAGAGCTTGATAATATTGGCCAATTCTATTCAAATATGCTCATTCTTATGCAATAAAATGTGATGTGTGCCAAAGGAGTGGTGGTAGATTGTTAAAAGAAATCGAGTTGTTACAACCCATTATTATTTCAGAACCATTCGAATAGTGGGGCATAGATATAATTGGGGATATCAATCCGAACTCTTCACTACAACATCGGTATATCATTATGGCTATAGATTATTCCACAAAATGGGTTGAAGTGGTTCCGTTGTGCAAAGTGAATGAGGATGTGGTCATCAACTTTTTTCAAGAAAACATTATGACCAGGTTTGGGGTTCCAATTTCCTTTGTTTTCAATAATGCATCTTATTTTTCGTCTATTAAGATAATTGAATTTTCTTGTGAAAAAGGAATAAAATGACATTATTAAACAAATTATTATCCTCGGGAAAACAAGTTAGCAAAATCAACAAACAAGATTCTCATCCAAGTTTTGAAGAGAACCGTTATTAAAAATCAAACAAATTGACACACCCCTTCCCAATGCACTATGGAAAGATAGGATCACCCCAAATAATTCCTTAGGGGTTTCTAGCTATACTCTTGTATATGGAAAAGAAGATATTTTACCTCCAAACATTCTACTTGGGCCTCATTGCAATTATCCCAAGCCTCCTGAGGATATGACATTGAGATCTTACAAGAACGCATTAACACTCTTTTAAAACTTGAAGAATCTAGACAAAAGTCCAAAGATAGATTTAAACAACATCAGAACATAGTCAAGAGATGGTTTGATAAATGAAAAATCCGGGAAGGGGAACTTTGAAATAAGAGACTTGGTATTAAAATGGGATAACCCACATGACGAGAAGGGAAAACACACAAAATTTCAACATCTACAGGTTGGCCCCTATCAATTTGATGAGAACGTTGGCCCTTCAACCTACAAGTTACAGTATTTACAAGGGTAGGAAGAAATTCTTCCCATAAATGGCCTTGTTCTCAAACAGTACTTCACCTAGGTTCTTAGGACACTTTTCTACATAAATAAGACTCTTCTTTTCTTGTTTTCATTAATTTTATTTCCGTTTTACTTTGATTTCCTTTCTAATTGTTATTTTCTTTCAACAAAACAACTCAATATTTAACACTTGGAAATATAGGAATTTGAATAATCTTAAAGGTTTTTGAAAATTAGGAGCTACTTATGGGAAAACATGCGTGGTAAAATTTGATCAAATTTGATATTCTTTAATTTTTTGATAGGCTATAGAAAGGGAAGCTAATTTCAAGTCTACATTGAAGTCATTTTAAACACTATAAAATAACTAAGGCTCATGAGGTCTAGAGTACTATCTTGGGGATCCATCCATCCTCACACTAATATCTGTCTTAGAAAGCTTACCAGGATAGACCCACGGAAAGGAAACAGGTCTAACGGATGTATGGCATTAACAATAATTCCATGCTACAAATTGAAATCCAAAAGGATTATAATAAAGAGTCAAAATTCCAAGACATACAATCTACATCAAAGAAAAATGTTGAAGTAATAAACTAGTAGATCAAAAAGGTTGCTTAGAGAGGTTCTTCTCCGTCTGTGATCTTGAAACAATTTTATCACTCACACAAAAATAAAATTATTGATGGAAGAACCCAAACCAATTTCTCAAAGTATAAGAATAAATCAAGGAAGACTATGAAGATAAATGTTATGAAAAGAAAGCATCAAAATAATGCTAATAGCATGGGAATTAGGAACAAACGAATACATCTGTCTAACCTTGTTACAATCCTATGGGTCATATCTAGTGGCAACCACAAGACAGAGGAAAAATGAATTCCATATTTTTTCCTAAAGAGAGTTATCGGGACTTCTAATCCTCGTTACCCAACTCCCAAAATATGATAATCAATGTGATCCACAAGAATTTTCATCCCTGGCTAAGTCTAGTCTTTTAAATGATCTTAGAGAATACATTGAATAAATTGTTGTTTATCCATAATCTAGTACCATGTAGCAGTATTGTTTTCCAAGGATATTTTTTTCAGAGATCTATAATTGCTAGCTTGTCGCCAATTATTGTTGCTGCAACTACTTCCCCAAAATTTTACATTTTTAGGGCCCCTCCTAAGTTATTAATTGAAATCTTACTTACAGTAGTTTTTCAGACCTAGAGAATCCACCCTAAGCACTTAGTTTTTCCAAAAAGGATGACAAATAATATTTTGGCTAAGTTAAAAAACTTATATTTTTCCATCTGAGTAACTTAGCCAGTCGCTTCAACACATCGGCTTGGGCCAAAGAATTTTTTCTGTGAAGTATTGTTTTGACACAACTCACCGAAACTCATCGACACGATCGGGAGTAACTTACAAGTGACCTCCAACATAGTCAGAAGGATCAAAGAAAGTTCCCGACATTTACTTATAGCCCAGTTTTCAGAAAGTTTCAATTTTACCGCCGATGCTGTCGTGATCGATAAAACGAATTAGAGTACTTTGGTGAGTTTTCACTGACACGGTCGCAGAAACTCATCGTTTTCTATCAATACGGTCGGAGGAAACTTATTATTTTCTTCCGATACAGTCAGATAAAATCTTGTTTCACCATCAATAATATTGGAGGCATTTGTGAACATTGGCAATAAAAAGCAAATAACCGTGTTTTGCACCAAACGGTGTTTGACCACCTACCGCATTAAATGCTATAGTGAATGCATTAATGAATATTTTTTATTTTTTATATAGACATGGGTGCGGTGTTATTTTTTTTCTACCAAAAACTCTATTTTGAAGAGGATCCAGTCGCCAAGGGATAACTAGAGCTTTCACACTACGCACAACACTGTGTCCATCTCTACAGTTGACAAGTAGGCCTTTTTGAACCCATACTCTTGTCAAAGTTTAAAACCTTTATATATTTGTTTTAGGGTTGGCTTAAATGCATCGTAGCTTCTTTTCACCTTTATGGTTTTTTTCCTCTTAGTTCCAAAGAACCTTTCCTGGTAAAACCCTTGTCCATGGCCTCTAGGATTTATTTTGTTCCATTTTCCACGGTCAATCCTCCAAAGTTGGGGTTTGAATAGTTTTTTAGGCCTCACGGTCGTCTACACACCTAGTCATGAATTTGTTCCTACGGATTGTTTCTTTCCTCATGACTATCCTACTGGAGACCTGTTCATGCATTCATACCTCTTAGGGAAGAGATTATCCCCAAGATGGATAGATCCATTTCCTATAAACATTTTCTTACATCTCACTTCACATCAGTTTTGGGCTTGGGTGAAGATTCCTAATCTTTCTTGTATTCACTTCTCCAATGTTGGGATTTACGTAAAAGGAGGAATTTTGTCATTTTGGATTGCACATACTCGTGCTCAAGTTCACAGGGTACACAGGGTCCTCCCAAAAGACCGAACACCTTTAGCAACCACTCCACACAAATAAATAACAGATCAACACACCGATGTTTGTCATGTGGTTAAAACCCTCGAGAGGGAAACAGTCCATGGCCCCAGCCAAATAGCTACTTGGAGCAATTTATTATGCAAAAGAAAGAAAGTTACATATGAGCTTCTCATAATCGATCAACTAGAAAAGGACCCTCTATGTTCTTTAAATAGAGACCATAGAACAATTGAGTGTTAAGCCACGGATCAATGGTAGGTATGATCTAAGAGAAGTTGAACCGTTAGATCACTCGATGTCTAGAACATATCATGACCGTCATATTAGAATATTTACAAATGCATACTAATGCATACTAAAGAAACACACTTTTACCTAACAGATATATTACACAAGTTGATCTTAACTAACTCCTAAGTGTCTAAATATCCTAACATCCCCCCTTAAGAACAACTTGGGATAGGATTGAAGGATTTACAAAAGTGAAACTATTAAGAGAAGGAAGGAGAAATTAGAGCCTATCCCCCCTTAAGGACACATTCCTGAACTCCTAACATAGACAGAAGTTTAGAAAACTTTGCTTCTGTAAGAGACTTGGTGAAGATGTCTACAACTTGATCATCTGTAGGGAAATAGATCACTTCAATAACATGATCATGAACAAGATTTCTGATGAAGTGCATGTGTAGCTCAATGTGTTTACTGCGCTAATGTAGAACTGGATAGTTAGCAAGCTTGATGGCACTTTGATTGTCGCACCAAAGTGGAGTAGGATGCTACTACTCGAATCCAAACTCTAAAAGGATCTGTCAAAGCCATAAAGCTTCCTGACTGGCATTAACAGCGGCTCGATATTCTGCTTCTACTAAAGAAATAGCAAGAGATTGTTGTTTCTTACAAGCCCAAGTGACAGGTCCAGATCCCAGACTGAAAACATAACCTGTAGTAGACTTTCGATCATCAGGATCATCAGCCCAATCTGAATCAGTGAACCCAACCAACAAAGGTTTCCCCCCTATACTGTAATGAATCCCAAATTGAATTGTACCTCGAATATATTGAAGTATTCATTTTGCTACTTTCCAGTCACTTTCATGAGGAGTTTTCATATAACAGGCAACACGACCAATGACAAAGGAAAGGTCACGACGGGAATGAGTCAAGTATAAAAAAATACCAACAAACTCACGATACAAGGTGGCATCTACTTCAGGGGAAGTACAAGTGGCAAAAAGTTTGACTCCATACTGGAAGGGAGAAGGGGCTGGTTTACAATCTTCCATGTGGAAGCTATGAATAAGGTCACAAGCATACTTATACTGGGAAAGAAAGATTCCTTCTTTGGTTTGCAAGACTTGGAGACCAAGATAATAATGCAAATGTCCTAAGTCTGACATTTCAAAATTTTGCTTAAGATTGGATTTCACATGGGTTATAAGTTTAGGGTCACTACCAGTAAGGATAGGATCATCAACATAAAGAACAAGTATGATGAGATGGTTTCCTACTTTCTTGGTATAGACATTGGGGTCAGAATGGCATCTAGGAAAACCAATGTCAAGGAGAAAGCTATCCATTTTGGCATACCAAGCTCTAGGAGCTTGCTTAAGGCCATATAAGGATTTCTTAAGGAGACAAACAAGGCTAGAGTTATTCTGAACATATCTAAGAGGTTGTTCCATGTAAATTTTCTCATGTAAATCACCATGTATGAAGTCATACTTGACATCCATTTGATGGAATTCCCAGTTATGTAAGGATGCAAGGGAAAGAACAAGGTGGATTAAGTTCATTTTTGGTATAAGGGAAAAGGTTTCATTGTAGTCAATCCCTTCAACTTGGGAAAAACCTTTGGAAACTAACCTTGCCTTAAGTATTTCAACACTTCCATCTGATGCATACTTAGTTCTGTAGACCCATTTACATCTGACAAGTTTTCTTCCTTTTGGGAGAGGAACAAGATCCCAAGTATTGTTCGCCATTAAGGAACGATATCTTCATCCATAGATGCATCCCAATCTATATTTCCTAAAGCTTCTGCAAAAGTTTCTGGATCACGATTCTCGAGAAATTGAACCAAAAGAGAAGAGGCTCACTGAAAATGAGAACATGTTCGATGTTGATCTCTAGGATCACCGACGAGATCACCATCTTCTTCACATGTTGAATGGACCCATCGAGGAAGTATTGGTGCTGGTGCAATTGGAGGAACATGAGCAGGCGGAGGTGGATTTTCATCCTCACTGTCATCATCAGAAACTGGAGTTGGAAACCTATCAAGGAAGCTGAAAGAAGAAGAATAAGAAGGCACAATCACCGAATCAGGCTCATAGGCCAAAGATGGCACACCCTCCAAGTTAGGCTCGCTCGCAGGCCAAGATATTTTCATTAAATTTAACATCTCTTATAATGATTATATCATGAGAATGTGTCTGAAGAAGTATATAACCTTTTGCATCTTTAGAATATCCAAAAAAATGCACTTTCCACTTTTAGGCTGCAATGCTTTTCGTTTTTCATCCGGAATGTGAGCCCATGCTTCACAACCAAACACACGAAAATGACTTACATCTGGTTTAATTTTACTCCATGCTTCTTCTGGTGTTATACCCTATAAAACTTTAGTGGGTGTGCGATCAACTATGTAATTTGCACAATTTATAGCCTCAACCCAATATTGAAGACTTAGTCCCTTAGATTGGATCATACAATTAGCCATTTCTTTTAAAGTGTGGTTCTTTCATTCAACTACACCATTTTGTTGTGGTGTATATGGAACAGTGTGATGTTGTTGGATTCCTTGTTCAGTGCAAAAAGTAGTGACCTTGTTGTTAACATATTCTCCTCCATTGTCAGATCTTAACTTAATAATTTGATGACCAGATTGTTTTTCAACAAGGGCCTTATAGGCCAAGAACATGTTAAATACTTTGCTCTTAAGTTTTTGGAAGTAAACCCAAGTGCGTTTGGAGTAGTCATCAATGAAATTTAAGAAATATTTGAAACCAGAAAAGGAAGTAGATGGAAAAGGGACACACAAGTCACTATGCACAAGCTCCAAGGAAACCGAGGTGTGCCAAGAGGCACGTTTGTCAAAACTATCCTAATGATGTTTTTCAAGTACACAATCGAAACAAACACCATAATTGCAAGATACCAGTGGAAGACCAGTCACCATATTGTCTTTACATAGTTGTTGTAATGAGTGATAATTTAAGTGACCAAATCGCTCATGCCAAAGTTTGCTCGAGTTATCACTATGAGCAACAAAAAATGAAAAAAAGGTGATGACCCAAAGTTGTTAAATTTGTACAACCTGGTAATATCATCAACAGTTCCAGTAGCAAGGATATTTTGAGGATTTTTAAAATCCTTGATTACAACTTGGTGAGGTGTAAACGTCATAGTTTTACCTTCACCTGAATGAGTAATTTGCTAGACTGATAACAAATTGTAGGAAATTTTTGGAACACATAGTACATCACTTAAATGACAATTTTCTACTGGAACTGTTCCAGACCCTACAACACTTAGAGATCTATCATCACCAACAAATATTTGTTTGGTGTTACATTCATGCATAGTAGAAAAGATGGCTTTATTCTTATCCATATGATAAGATGCTCCATAATCAATGAACCATTCAATTGAAGTAGAAGAAGAAGATGTAGTATAAGAGTAACGAGAAGCACAAAGTGCATGTCCATGAGAGGTATATTCTGAAGACAAATCTAGGTTGATGTGGTGCTTCTTCATTGCTGCTTCCAAGGCTTCCATCTTCTTAAAACACTTAGATTCATCATGATTATCTTTCCCACAAAAATTGCAATGACGCCCAGTCTTCTTTCTGTTTGGCTTGGATCCTTTGTCATTTTCTAAAGAAGGATTTGACTGAGAGGGTTTGGAACCCTTGTTGTTTTGCTTATTATTGCGAATTTTTTTTTCTTGGGAGGCTTGTACTTTTCTTTCTGTTGGGACAATAAGGATTTTCCATATATATTTGCATTGTTAATTATTCCAAGATGAATGAGCTTATCTTGCTCTCTAATTAAGGAATCACAAAAGGATTCAAAGCTAGGCTCTTGATAGCTAGATGCAGTCAAGGATTCTTTCATGGAGTAGAATGTAGATACAAAACAGAATATGCAGGTCCAAGTTTTGAAAGAATATGATAAATACATTATTTGTCTTCTTTCTTAATCTTGCATTCTGCACATAATAGTCTAAGAGTTTTATACTTAGATAAACAGTCTTGAATGCATGAAAAATCATTTAGATTCAAGGAAAGCAACTCATTCTCAAGTTGATGACCCCGAATTTCATTGTGTTTACCAAACACAGATTCCAACTCTTCCCAAGTGAGATTAGGTTCATCAATTCCAGATATGTGGAATCGCAAATCAATAGATATTGGCATCCCAATCAATCCACGAGCTTCATCACATCTATTTTCCCATTTAATTTTCTTATCATCATCAGTGGGTTCTATTTCTTTCCCTGAGGTTATCTTGAAAAGTCCCCTACTTCGCAAAACATCCTCCATATGAGATTTCCATGAGAAATAGTTTGAACTTGTAATTGTAATATCACAAGGGGCATCCATACTATAAAATAATGGCTGAAAGAATAGAAACTAACTATCTAGATGCAAAGAGCTCGAAACAATATGCGGTTTTAAAAAAAATGGCACTTAAAACTGATTCTGGATGATGAAGTTATGCTTGATCAAAGAAAATGTTGAAGATGTCCCCAATAGTGATGTGGCAGATATTAACTTGACCAACTAAAAAAGAATCCCCCTATTCCCAAGATCAACCTTTGATAATCACTTTTACAATAAAGTTGCTTTCAAGTGAATCACTTTTGTAGAATAAGTGATGTTCACTTCTACAATAATGTGACTTTTAAATAGTGCGGCAATAAATTAAAAGAATTAAGTGACTCACTTTTATTTTATTTTATTTATGTGAGATGCACTTTTACAATAAAATAACTTGAAAATAGAAATTGCATGCACTAAAAAGTAGCTTAATAAGACTTGAACTCAAGACCTATTAAGTAATAAAGCAACTTTGGACCAAGTGAGCTAAGTTTAAAAGGTATGTAAAATAATGGAAAGAGGAAGGGGGATTTTTTTTACTCTTCTCTCTCGTTCTCCGTGCTTGCTTTCTTTTCCTACAAATCACAAAAAAAAAACAAAAAATAAAAAACAAAAAAAAAACTTCTTCCACACAATGGGGTTAGATCTTGGTTATCTTACCCAGAAAGTCTATGTTTCCAACTTTTCTCGTTGTTTCTAATTTTCTGTGATTGCACAAGGTGCACGACAAAGAGCATACATAGCTAAGAAGACAAGAAAAAAAAACTTTCCCTTATTGTTTCTGATTCGCCGCGATCACACAAGGTGCACGGCAAAGAGCATACGTAGTCAAGGAAGGCAATAGTTTGAGACTAAAACAGAAAATATCTAATAATAAATTGATAAAATATGAGATATTAAAAAAAAACAAATCCATTACTGTAACATTATACCTTCAGATTTGCCAAAATGGGTGTTTCTGGAGCAAACATAAACAATTTTTGGTGAAACGAAAACTATTTCCCAATGGAAATGGAGCTCTGGACTCAATGGAATAGCTCCCATAGGCCAAAAATGTACAAAAAATCCAGAAACAAAAACCCTTTCAAACTTTCAGCAACGCCGGTTCCAGATCTTGATCAAAACCAAAAGCGGCTCTTCATAAAAGCTCTGATACCATGTTTGGGTACACAGGGTACTCCCAAAATACCAAACACCTTCAACAACCACTTCACACAAATAAATCACAGATCAATACACAGATGTTTGTCACATGGTTAAAACCCTCGAGAGGGAAATAGTCCACAGCCCCAGCCAAATAGCTACTTGGAGCGGTTTATTATGCAAAAGAAAGAAAGTTACATATGAGCTTCTCATAATCGATCAACTAGCCAAGGACCCTCTATGCTCTTTAAATAGAGATCATAGACCAATTGGGTGCCAAGCCATGGATCAATGGTAGGTATGATCTAAGAGAAGTTGAACATTCGGATCACTCTATGTCTAGAACATATCGTGACCGTCGGATTAGAATATTTACAAATTCATACTAATGCATACTAAAGAAACACACTTTTACCTAATGGATTTATTACACAAGTTGATCTTAACTAACTCCTAGGTGTCTAAATATCCTAACATGGATTTACGTAAAAGGAGGAATTTTGTCATTTTGGATTGCGCATACTCATGCTCAAGTTCACCATAACTGTATTAAGAGAAAATGTCGAGCAACTCGTAAGCAAGACTATTACGGGTGTTCCTTGAGACCCCTCGGTTGTGATTTTAATGAAATAACAAGGTCACAAGGATTTCAGTGTTTAAGAGTCCACTTTTCGTCGATAAGGAATGATCCATTGCAATAGTGTATTTTTTTCAACTTTCTCTTTTGTGCATGCTCGGCTGGAATTAGATTGAGAGCAAAAATATTTTGCCTCAACATTCTGGGATTAATAAACAAGAGGCTGGAAATAAATCCTGTCAACTCCATTAACATGGATAAAATCAACTAACATTTATGCATGAAAAAACAAATGGTAAAATGCTTAGCTTTCAGTTTGTTATGACCTATTATTGTTTCTCAAAGACACGAAGGAGGAGATATGATAACAACAAGGTGTAACTCACACAGTGGCATATACACATGGGATTATGAGGATTCATTTAAAATTTGTAAACATGCACCCTTTGTCACAAGCATAAGTGAATAAGAAACTTTTAAGGGGGTATCTCTCTCTACCTCACAATACTATTTTTGAATGGCTAGCAATAGAGTGGTAAATATAGCTATGCTCTCTATTCTAACATGATACACTGATTACATTCCCATTTTTCAAATAATAGTGATCCATACACATGGAATATTTTACTCTTATTTTGGGTTATTTCAATACAATAATGCATGTTTATTTCTTTAATTTTTCAAAATGACCACAGTATCACTAAGGCACCTCTCACCATGCTTATGTCACAGGTTCTAGTCTCACTGAGAAGGATTACCTCCCGAGGGACACTTTGAAAAGATAAATTCACCCAATTCCTAAAAGAAGTGGCAAGAAGAAAGCAAAGGCTAGTGAGGTCGATTTAGATGTGGAGATCATCTCTAGGACCGAGATCAAATTTGAGGACACTAAGGCCATCACAAGATATGCCCCAAAATTCAAATGGGGAGAGATATACTAGATGACTAGAGATCAGAATGTCCCCGATGCTGGTCTTAAAGAAATACCCCTATATCACAACATAAAAAAATCAGGCATTACTAACACCGTGACATGCCCATAAATTTTTCCTTGCTTTGAAGTCATCAGGTGGATTTTTCCTCAAACAAATCATTCCACAATGATTATCTCTAATATAGAAGGGGAAGCTTTTTCTTCTTTCACTCCAGCCTACATAACCTTGGCTTGCAAGTTGTCTCTTGCATAGGTGATGATGATTGATGAGTGGGTCAAAAAGGTAGATATTGATATCTTAGAGTGTGCCAAGAAAATGAGGGTAACAAGAAAACAAATACACCAAAAGGAAATTGGCAAATCTGAGTCCTCAAGCTTACCAAACTGTTTCAGGATAATAGCTTTGATGCTGAATAAGATTATTGGTCGAGCAGACGTAACATTGTACAAATTAAGTTGGATCCAGATAATATATTATGTGGCCTTTGAAGGAAGAATTTTCAACTGGGAAGACATAATATTGAATAGCTTGTCATCTTGTGTAGCTACCATGTAGGGAGGGATAGCTTAGAAGAGGTGAGAATTTTACATGTCATCCTACATGATTGATTGCATTTTATGCAGGAACCTTTTTTATAAGCTTGGGTGCACTTGGACACACATCAAGACCACTGTGTATGTTTCTGATTATATTCTCTTGGCGCATAGGTATGCAGGTTTCTACAAACTTATTTGCAAGGAATTTTTTATGCCCCTTTATGAGCTCATTTTCCTCAAGAAGCCAAATTGCTTATCGGATGATGCCATGGACGTTATTGTGAATATGGGTACTATGGTTTCTCACAAGAAGGAAAACACAGGAGGAAGTGTGGAGGCTCCAAAGCTCCATCACTGCTGCCCAAATATGTTATGGACTATGTAGTCCATAAAGAAGTGGTCAGGAAAGTGTTCATAAATGGAGTCAGTAACTTCCTCCATGACATGAATAAGGAAAAATTCCCACCACAACCTTTTTGCATAGGGAGTTACAAATTCACCAAATTCAAAGGTTCCTTTGAGTTTGTAAAAGAGTTGGAAGTTTTCCACTTTGGGGAAAAAAGTTTCCATAGAAATGACAGTAGTGGAAGAGTCACAGAACATTGCACGACCATTGGGAGACGTTATGAATACTTATATCACTTCTATAAGGATGAATAGGTATACCAGAAAGTAACATGGTTGATTTGAAGAAAGGTAGCACTAGCGGAAACAGTACAATAGAGAAATGGCTGTGAAAACAAAAGGAAGAAGTTGTAAAAAAACAAGCAGACTAAGCTCAAAAGAAGAAACAAGTGGAAGAGGCTCAGAAACATAATGAAGAAGAAGAAAGATTAAGGAAAGAAGAAATAGAGAGAAAACAAAAGGAAGCCGAGGAGGTGGCTGAAAAATTAAGAAAAAAGAATGAGGAGGATAAGCTCAGGGAGGAATTGGACCAAGAAACAACTCAAAATGACCCGGTGGATCCTCTTGCTTCATCAAGTGGCACAATCACAAGTGTCCATATTCCTTTTGTGAAACTTGGGCTTACTCCTTTCACTCCATTTAAGAAGCACATGGTGGCATTCTTAGATACCATCTTTTTTTATAAGACAAGAAATACAATTACCAGAATTTTTGAAAAAGGTTAGAAGTGGGATCACAGGATAATGTGGTTATGGTGACCGAAAATACTGTCATGGAGGGTACTCATAAATACCCTAAGTTCATGGCCTATGTGAATGTAGAAGCTACATAAGCCAGTGCTGATAATGTTGACCATTTAAAGGAAAATGTAGAGCATCAAAACAAAAAAATGCTCAAGTTGAAAGATACTTTGGTCAACACAAGAGGAGAAGGAATAGAACTAAAAATAAAGAATGAGGATACCCTCTCAAAAAATGAAATACTCCAAAGGGAATACCAAGATTTGGAGGAAGAAAAGGATGCAATGGAGGGGCAGATAATAATTATGGAGGGAGAGAAAAGCGATTTTGAAACCATAATTTCAGAACTAGAATCAAGGGAATCTGCAGCAAGACAACAAGTGGGGAAATTCAAAACCCAAGGAGAGGAGTTGGTGGCACAGAAGGGATCTCTTGAAACTCAACTTAAAATATCCAATGAGAGGCAGCTGGACATAACTCCCTTTTGTGACCAATCCTGCAAAATCTAGAGAAAGATACACCAAGTTCAAGTAAATATCTCGAGAGAAATTTATAAAGTAAACCTAGAAGAAACGATATTGAATGAAATCACATTAGAGTCACTTATTTTTCAAACAAGACTAATAAAAGTCACATAAAAGGTTAAAATCCAGTTGACCTAGGTGGAGGCCAACTTGACATTTCCCAAACACTTGCCGCAGAAGACAACCAGAGGCCTAAAAATAGAGATGGCACTCCTGGAGTTTTGCACAAAATATTCTGTAAGTTTGAACAATGAAATTGACAAGAATCTAGAAAAATGTACGGAGTTCTATAAAAAGATGTGCCAAATCCATGATAAATTCTAGATTTCTTCGGCTACAAATATCACTTACTTTGCAAAAAAGGGCCATCATATGGTGTATCTAGAAGATAGACTACACGGGGATGTACAATACATTCATAAACTGGAAATTATAAATGAAGAAGATGTTATGACTTGGGTTGCAGAAGCTTCTGTCAGCAATTATATCTTGTAATACTTATGCAGAACCACTCTAGAAAGGGTGACATGCGTGGAAATCCAATTGGATGTACACGAGGTGACTGTTCAAATGATGGAGTCGATAAATTACAAGACTATCATAGGGGAATCCAATGCATGGGGAGAATATATTTCAATCTTGGCTGGGCCCACCTGAAAGTTTTTTTCCTTTTGTGTATTTTGTCATTTTCTAGTGTAAATCACTAAAAGACAAAATTTTGGAATTCCTAGGTTTAGTGAAGTCGATAAGTCACTAAATGACAAATTGTAAATGTATTATAAATAGAGGTAGAGAGTAGAGTTAAAGGAATTTTTTCTAGCACAAGGAGGTCGGATTATTTTGTATGGAAAACTCAATTGTTCTGCTAATAAAGAAATACTTACTTGCTGAGAAAGGACTGCATGGGATTTTGCATGGAATGTGTGGAATCTCAAATGTGGAATTACTTCTATCTATTTTCCATACAAAACTGTAAGATCATTCTATCTTATTATGAATTATTTCATTGATTACGAATGGTTTTTCTTTCTATTCAAAATTTTGTGCATGAATCGAGTAATGAATGTTTTATTAATTCAAAGTTATCTTTGATAATATTTCTACTGTAATTATGCATATGGAATTGAAACAACTATCTGCGAGATTTATTATGAGTAATTACAGTACATTGCTCTACTTCCTTTAAATTTTCTCCCTATGGGGATAGAATAGATTAGACTATAATAAATCAGGAAGTAATAGATTTGTTTATATTCATATTTAAAGAAGTGATTGAGGAACATGAATGATTAAATGGGAGGTAAGAACCTATGCATCACTTGTGAGTTTCTTGTTCATTAGTTACATGAATTTAGTTTAGGAATTTTCATCTCATTCATTCATTTAAATAAAATCACATAAATGGTAGATTGAGCAGTAACCAGTAAAGATTTAAACAACTTGATCTATGGTAGTCGGACCATTAACCGGATGAGTTCCTGATACCAAACAGTGAATGATGTAATTGGGACCAATTACCAGGGAGAATCCTTACTGTCAGTGCCTGTAAATTTTCCAGGCATCAACACAACTATCAGGTGAACATGTCTCAAATCCGTAAGGAACTGGGTCAGGGTGTTCACCGCAAATCATATGTATGGACTCGTATTCATCAGGTACATTAATGAGACAATCATATGATTATACATCGTGTCATCAACCATCTTAGATGAAGCATCACGTAAAATATTCAAGTTAGATGCCAAAGGTGTGGCTATTTCCCTGCATTCCAACATTCCGAATCTCTTCAAAATCTCCACTGCATACTTTCCTTGACCAAGGAAGTTCCCATATGCACTCTTCCACACCTCCATGCCTAAGAAGTAGTGCATCATACCTAGGTATTTCATCTCCAACTTTGTAAAAATTATCCTCCTTGCATATTTAAGGAGTTCCTCTTCGCCTATCAAAAGCAAGTCATCGCCATATAAAAGGAGCATCACTGGTCTTCTGTATTCAACCTAGAAGTAAAGGTTTGAATTTGCTTTACTCTTAGTAAATCCTAGGCTTATCAAGAAGCTATCCATCCTGTTGTACTATGTCCTTAGTGCTTGTTTCAATCCATATAAATCCTTCTTCAATTTGTACATGTGGGTCTTCCTGTCATGTGTCTCGAATCCCAGTGGATGTTCCACGTACACTTCCTCCTTGAATACACCATTCAAGAAAGTTGTATTTAAATCCATTTGGTGTATTTTCCATTTCATAACTGTTGACAATGAAATTATAGTCCTAATGGAAGTGTACCTTTCCACAGGTGTAAATGTATTTTTGTAGTCTAGTCCTTTCAATGAGAATCCTCGTGCTATGAACCTTGCTTTGTATTTACCGATGCTACCATATGCAACATGCTTGATCTTATAAATTGACTTTGAAGTCATGGAATACTTCTTTTCTGGTATCAGAACTATCTTCCAGACATCATTCTTCATGATCGACTGATACTCCTTGATCATGGAATCCTTGCATTATTTCTTTTCTGCAGCCTCTTCATAGGTGGAGGGTTCTATGTCAATGATGTCACATAGCAAGGCCACATAGATATTGTAGGTATTTTCCCCTTTTCTCTCTCTCTTATAATATATTGTTCCCATGATGGTTTTTTATTATGGGATTCCTTTCCAAGGATTGTCTCTACTGGCTCTTATGGTTCTTCCATGTCATGATATTCATGGTCTTCTGGAATTGCTTCTCTAATTTTTATATCTCAGGCTCTCGTATATTTAGGTTCCTCGACCTCTTGAATAGGTGTCCTCCTAGATATGAAGTATGTCGATTCTTCATCAAAGGTTACATATCTATGGATGTTGATCTTCTTAAATCGTGGGAAGTATATTCGGTAGGCATTATGTATCACTATATCCTACAAATATACCCTTCTTCCTAGAAGGATCGATCTTGGTGATTTTCTCCTTTGGGATATGTATGGACACCATGAAACCAAATATTCTCAAATGCCTGAATTCTGGTTTCTCTCCTGATAAATCCTCTTTCGGAGTGTTTTTTTCAAGTACTCGATGAGGAGTAAGGTTTAATCTTGGACTCTCTACAGATTTCCTTTAATTCTTCTAAGGTGAATTCTCTGCCATTGTTTGAACGTAGATTCTTGATCTTCCTATCGATTTGTTTCTGAACCAAGGATTTATTTTCCTTAAACTTACTAAAGACTTCATTTTTCCCTTTCAAGAAATATATCTGAGTCTTACATGAGGAATCATCTATAAAGGAAACATAGTACACATGCCCACTTAATGAGATAGAATACATGGGTCCACATACATCTGAGTGAACTATCTCCAATATTCCTTTGGCATTTCTTTCACTGCTAAGAAATGTTTTCTTCGCATTCTTTCTTTGTGCATATCCTTTTCAAATTCCTTCATTCTTTTCCTGGATCTCTGGAAGTCTAAAGACTTATTTTATTGCTATTGGTAGTGCTCTATAGTGCACTGTGTGTAAGCCTTGTGTACCATAGTTCACTTGGTTCCATTGACTCATGAACCCGTGCTTGTTAAGGTTGTCCGTTTAGCTTGTACAAGCCTTTGTATTCTTCTCCAATCATTGTTGCAACCTCTATTGTCTTCCATCTAGGCCACATTAGAACTTGGACATCAAAAAATGAAACTATAATTCCCTTTGCATCTAGTGCAGATATGGAGAGAATATTCTTCTTCAATCTTGGAACATACAGTACATCTTTCATCTTTTAGGATTTCCCAGAGTCAAGCTTGTATGAAGCTTCTCCACTCCCTTTTATGGGTTATTGGTAATCATCCCCAAGTTTCACCTTGTGAGGTGACTCATGTTCAGACATATTAACGAATTATTCCTTGTATCACATCATGTGTTTAGAAGCTCCATTATCCACAATCCAATCATTGATAATGTGTGAGATAGTGTCAGTAAGTGATGAGATTAGCACATACTGTTCATCTGAATCATGCTTCTCTCTTGTGAATATTTTTTTTGTTGGTTGATCATCTTAGACAACATGAGCATGGTGTCTCCATTTCCCGATGGGACAATCTCTTGCAAAGTGTCCCTTTTTATCACAAGTATAGCATCGAACATTTGAAGGATATCTCTTGGTATTCTTTTGCTTCTTGTCCTTTTTCTTGTTTTGATGAAAGTTATCCTTCTTCTTGAAGTTCTTCTTGGTGTGAAATATGAGAGCTTGATCTTCAATTATTCCTATCTTCTCTTCTCTTGTGACGAGTCGAGATTCTTCTTTTGCAATTTTTTCTTGGAGTCTGCTAAAAGAGATCAACCTCATTCTTGTACAAATTCCTTGAATGAAGGAGTCTCATGATATAGGGATACCATTCAAGGTATTCATTATAATTTCTCCTTATTCGGCATTCTCTTCATCTGCTTCAATTTATCCTTCTTCGACATTATCTTCAACCACTTCAAGTTGTTCTTTGAATTGAGAAACCCTTCTGAAGTAAGACTATGTAGTCTTGGAGTTCTATATCTTCACATTATTCAAGTGGTTCATCAAAGTAATCTTCCAGTTGATTTTCTTTCCTTCGGTGTCTTGAATGAAGACACATGGGGGATGATGTGATCCTTAATAGAATCTATAATGGTTCTCTTGGCCTTAGACATGCGTATCTTATGAGCATCCTTAGCCTCATCTCCCTCTAGTTCTGGAACCTCCTTAGTGATGTATTGATCCAAATAATTTTCTTCAAGGATCAGGGAGATTCTATACTTCCATGATTGGAAGTTATCAACCCCTCCAAGATTGTACTCAAGCTTAGTATGGTGAGTCATATTTTCAAATGAGAACCTTAAATGGAAATAGAAAATATTTAGTTCTTATAGATTTGAGTTGTTCGACTTGGTTCTGAAGCTGTATAACCGAGGGTTTGTTAGAGAAACCCTAATTTTTCGAACATGGAGTTTGGGAATTCTGTTTAGATAGAAATATGTGCCTCCTTGAGGCAAGTTTCTCAGCAAGGTCACTTTCTGAAGACTAAGGTGGGAAGCCTCCGAAACTCGATGCCCTAGTTTCTCCCAGCACTACTGATAGGGTAAAAAATGAAACTTTTTCAAATCTAAAACTACTTACACAAAAATATGCACCCTACTAATGCAAGTTAGCCTAGGCCTATTTTCTTGATGATTTGTGGAGAGAACACCTTGAACTAGGAAGACCTAGTTTCTGCTGTTACAAAGTGCCTTCCTTTATAGAGGTTATAATACCATGTTAGTTTTTATAGATCTTATTATCTTAATTAGGATCTTTGTTTGAAACAATAATAAGTATAACTAGATACATAAGATATAATAGATATACAAGACACAAATATTTTCACCAGGGAAACCATAAAGGAGAAAACCCCATATACTTACTCATAATAGTACAGTCACAAATATCGTGTCATAAGATGATTAATCTAAGTAATAATACGTATTCAACAACTCTCTATCTCTCCTCCCTTGTCTCTCTCTCTCTCTCTCTCATGCACACTTGAGTGAGTGTGTGGTGTGTATAAATGAGGGAGAGCGCCTCCCTATTTATACTAATTAAGTGAATGAACTTTTACATGACTTGGCCAACATCTTTCCCTAATAGGGATGAATTCTCCTAGAGAGACTCCAAATACACATTACATAATGTCACACTGGGGACTATTTCCCAAACTTACAATGGAGATTGTACTTCAAGGTCTAGACACAATAAAGGCATCCTGCAAGGAGGAAAACACATCTCCAATGGGGGTACAACAACATATAATGATAATATATATCATAATATGTTTTGAAGTTACAAATGCATCAAAAAATAGTGCTCAATTCATTCAATTGAACTGTTGTCCCTCGACGTGTGCCTAGGAACCAGGATCATTGGTATTAGATTTGATCCAAAGCTTAAGTTTTGTGGACACTTCTATCGAATTTACTTGACTTATGTTTGTTTAAACATGCTCTCAAAATCACCAATTCAAGTAGACACTACCTTTGACTTTAGAGAAGATGGTTGAAGAACAGACAATAGACATGCAACTGACAAGATAGAGAAGCTCATAGAGAAAGCACTCGCTCAACAGTGAACCAAAATGTTCACCCAGTTCAATGAGATTCTCATGTGATTTGCTTTGACATCTGAAGGATCCTTGACAAGAGCCAACTCTAATAGAATCAGTCCATTCAAAATTCAAATGAATCTTGACATACATAATCTTGAAGGAAAGATTAATGTGAAATCCATAGACAATTGGGTACAACAACTAGAATCCTCTTACATCTTGAACAAGCTCTCAGAATATGGAAAGATCACCATTGCATCCTTAAATATGTCAACCTATGTGCACTGTTGGTGGGATAATCTATCAACAAAGATGGAGCAAGAAGGAGACCCCATGGACACATGTAGAAAAATTGTCAAGTACATCCAAAAGGAGTTCTACCCACTCAAATACATTGAATAGCAATATAAGAAGTGGCAACAGTAAGGAAATGGAAAGACTAGTCCATGTAGATTTACACCAACAATTTATATCAACTCATGGCTAGACTTGGCGTCCAAGAAGAAGAGAAATTGCTTGTCTTGAAGTATGTCATCAGATTATCCCCATACATTAAGGAAGAGATGGAGTTTCTAATTGTCAGTACTCTTGCAGATGCATTTCACTATGTCAATAAGCTTGAATCTAAACAAAAAGGAAAAACATATTTCATGACCAATTCAGTCGGTCGAACATCCACTAAGAAGTCACCAGCTGACTTTGATAAGTCAAGACACCCTTATTAGCCGACTCCACCAAATACATACTATCACAAGAAGCACTCTCAAAAAGAAAAAAGGGAAATTAGAGATCATCCTTCTTCCAGGAAATGGTGTCATTATCACAATTCATCATGGCATGATACATGTGAATGCAAGGCTCAGAACACATTTTTGGAAAAAATATTGAAATCCGACTTGTCCAACAAAACCTTGGTAGAATCAAACCTAGAAGCATCAACCTTTTTGACATCGACATCGACCACGTTGACAGCCTCGACCATCATCAATGAGGAGGAATAAGAATGCATGTTTCATACACAGATATGAGTTTAAAACATTCCATTACATCTGATTGTGGATAATGGTAGCTAGAAGAACTTTGTTTCTTTAGATATAGTGAATAAACTTGGTCTTTTCACCACTCCACATCCTCATCCTTACAACATCAGTTCAATGAAGGATGGAAAGGGACTGAGAATCGCATGACAATGTAAACTTACCTACTTCATTAATCCTTTTGAGTATGAAGTAGTCTATGAAGTGGCACCTCTTTCCGTAGCTGAAGCCCTGTTTGGGGAACCTTACTTATGGGGTTGACATGGAAGTTTTTAGTCACGACCTCAGAAGGTGATTTTTGAAATTAGGAATTAGTGGTATGGCATACCAGAGCGACGACCTACATCAATGATGGTGATGGTATCTGCCAAACAAACAAAGAATATTATCAACCATGCTTAGAAATTCACATTGATAATGATAAAGCCTCAACATTCCATGAAGTTTGTAGTAATAATTTGACTCACCGACCAATGTATCTCCCAACAACAATAAATTGAAAATTTTCTTGACGAATACCAGAACGTATTTCAAGAGACAAACATAGTAACTCTACATTGCCAGGTAAAACACTCCATTGAATTTGTTCCTGGTTCTTCATTACCTAACACATATGTTTAGAGAATATCCACTATCGAGAATGAATAAATTCGTAGATAAATCCAGTATTTGATCAATAAAGATCACATCCAACCCAACTCATCTCCTTGTGGAATTCCAGTTGTCCTCATACCAAAGAAAGATGGGATTTGGCGAATGTGCATTAACTATCAGGATCTCAACAATATTTTTGTAAAGAATACATCCCCTCTTCCAAGGATAGACGAACTCATCAACTTTTTGAAAGGTTCTAAGTTCTTTACTAATATCAACCTCAAGTTAGGATATCATCAAATTTGAATCGAGTCCACTGATGTATGGAAAACATATTTCAAAACCAAGGAAGGATTGTTTTAATGGTTAGTCATGCCTCTCGGCTTAACCAATGCACCTGCGATATTCATGTGGTATATGGATGACCTTCTACGACCTTTCATCGACAAGTGTATCATTGTCTATCTCGACTATATCTTTATTTTCAGTTGATCGTGGGAAGAACATGTTAGAAAACCTTGACAAGTCTTTGACACTCTCCAACAACATCTAATCTACCTAAACATGTACAAATACTCATTTGAAATGAACAACATCAAATATTTTGGGTATGTAATTGACTCGACATGCATTCACGTCATCCCATAAAAGGACATATCCTAAAATATTGTCGCATTGCTCAAAACATTCATGAACTAAGGAGTTTCTTGGTTTGGTGAATTTTTATTGACGGTTTATACTTGACTTAGTAACAAATCCTGGCCTTTGAATCAGTTAACTAATGGAAATGGGAAAATTGTATTCAATTGGACATCAATAGGACAACAAGATTTTGAGAAACTCTAACACAAGCTTTGTAATACACCAATAGTTTTGTTTTCTGATTTGCATTAACCCTTTGATATTGAGACAGATGCATCAGACTATGATTTAGGTGCAATGATCACTCAATTTGGTCACCCAACCGCATTTCATTCCAAAACTTTCAATGACACTATCAAAATATATTCAACATATGAAAAATAGTTTTATGTCATTGTTGAAGCCCTTAAGAAATGGAGATATTACATCCTTCAGAAGGAAATGATCATTCTTACTGACCACAAGTCCTTACAGTTTTCCCTACCTTAGTAAAATTTACAAATAATTTGACAAATCAAGTTTATTAATTACCTACAACAATTTCAGTCGGTAATTAAGTATTGGAAAAGTAACTCCAATCTGCAACCAATTGTCTCATTCGACCACCCATTACTCTACTTTCTACAATGATGAGTATGCATGGTTATGACACCACTACTTGGTTGCAATTGTTTTCAATAGAAATTGATTTCCATGCAATTTATCAACAACATAAACCAACATGTTTTCTACTACATACTGCTTCCTAAAGGATACCTTGTTATACAAGCTTGTACAACTTTGTGTACAGACCAGTGAGAATCGACAACCGCTCATTTGGGATGCACACTACAGCAAGACTATAGGATATTTTGGAGTAGAAAAAACTCTTTTTATCCTCTAAAATTATTTTTATTGGCCTTCAATTAAATTTGACGTTAAGAGGTACATTTGATCATGTGTGGTTTGTGCCATTGTTAAACCATCGAATAGGCGACAAGGACTGTACACACCTTTTTTGGTTCCTAGTTTACCATGGGAATTTATTCCTATGGACTACCTAATGCAATATCCTACTACCAAACATTGACATGACGCTATCTTAGTTGTAGTCGACATATTTTCCAACATGGTTATTCTCATTCCATGTAAGAATACTACGACAACACAACATACTGATAATCTCTTCTTCAAACATGTTTGGAAATAATATGGCCTTTTGACGACCATAATTTCTAACAGAGATGCTAGATTTGTCAGTATATTTTGGAAGACTCTCTGACAAAAATTCAACATGAGACTTTCTTTGTTGACACCTTTCCATCCTGAGATAGACAGACATATGAAAGTTGTGAATCACTTGGTAGTAAAATTGCTTCTCATGTACAACCACAAGTATCATCGGACATGGGATGAAGGTATCCCATACATACAACATAGCTATAATCATGCTCAGCACAACACTATGGGAAAGAGTCCATTCAATATTGGTTATGGATTTCAACCCTCAGTGCCATCGAATTGATCAATTCATCAACATAACCAAATGGCACTGACTCTGACTAACGAGAAGTTGAAAAAGCATTGAAGTTTTGAGACCAAATCTATAGTATCCAGAAGCAAGCACATGAAATGTTGTAGCGAGCTAATGTGAAGGCTAAGGCTCGACATGATAAGCATCATACTCCTCATTCATTCCAAATTGGGTATCAGGTATGGGTACATCTTTAAAAGGAACGCTTCACTTGTACATACAGAAAGTTGAAGCCTTTGTGATATAGGCCAACCAACGTCCTTAAGAAGATTGGAGAAAATGCTTTTTAGCTCAACATTCCTCCATGCTTGGGTCTATATCCAGTGTTTAATGTGGATCTAGTTTTACCATATCATGGACCATTGTTGGAACATAATGACTTGTAGATAGTAGAACCTGAATACATCCATCCAGATGTTTAAGAGCCTTTTCATTGAGACACCATCATGGGATGACACATATGCCATACAAGGATGAACGTAATTCCCTTGTTTCAAGTGGCTAAATATGGCTAACTTCCAACATAAGGAAAATGGTACTCTCTACTGAACTCACTGTTATATTTTTAACATTAAGCTAGCATTATTAGGATCTTTAACTGAGAGAATAAAAACCACATCAATCAACCACAAGAAATAATGAACATAGTGTTTTTCCTCGGGGAAACCATAAATGGAGAAAACCTTGCAACTTCTTCAGAGATAGAATCAGCACCAAAAGTAAAACCCCAAAATAGTAAGATTATCTCCCGATAGCAGCAACCTCTTTCTTCCTAGCCCCAATGTCTTCTTCTTCCTCAGCTATGCGCTACAAATGAGTGTGAGTGATTGTGTAATAAATAGAGAGGATAGCTCTCTATTTATACTAATTTTTGAATTGACTAAACCCAACTGGGTCCGAATTCACTAGGTGATTATAATAACCCTAGTGCCCTGAAACTGCGGGAACTTTAACCCTTGATCAATAGGAGGGTTACCCATCATGACTTGGCATGACTTGTTTACATTATATATCCTCCTAATCGGAACATCAGGGCATGAAATGACTCAATTACATTACAAACACATCCCAAAATAAACATCAGGGTACAAGACATAAGATACATAGGTGAATACATTCCAAAGTTACAAATACATCAACACTCCCTCTTAAATAGGAAGGTATTCTTTCAACACAATTTTCAACACTGGTCTTATTCTTTGTATCGACTGCATCATCTCATCATCTTCATATTCAAGTTGTCTTCATCTTCAAGTCTTCTTCATCTTCAAGTCATCATCATCTTCAAGTATTCTTCATCTTCAAATCACCTTCGTCTTCAAGTCTTCTTCTAAGTCATCTTCTTCTTCAAGTCCTCTTCATCATGGGATCTGGATCATCACAACTATTGGATCATCATTGTTAGATCATCATCATTGTATCATCATCAAATCTGGATCATTAATTGATCTGGATCATCATCACATTTGGATCATCACTTGATCTGGATCATCATCATCGCTGCTATCTTAGAATGGTGCTATCTCTCGATTATTCTTGTCATAGGAAGTTCTACAGAGCCAACCCTTTTTCATGGTGGTTATAGGCATACCCTTCATGTAGGTCTTCATCAGTTCTTATATCTAACCCTAAGTCAGAATGGCCCTCCCAGCTCTTACATCTCACCTCATCTTATCAAAAAGGCATGCCCAACACTCACATTTGACCTCATCTTGTTAGAAAGGCCCAGCATTCACATCTGAACATGTGTAAACACATCATGCTAGAATGGCTCAACACTTATATCTGACCATGTGCAAACACACCACATCAGAAAGGATATGCACATACATCCGACCATGTTCAAAAACACCGCATCGGAAGGGCTCAACACTTATAGTCGATCATGCTCGAAAGCACCACATCGAAAAGGATCAGCACTTACATTCAACCATGCTCAAAAGCACCGCATTGAAAGGGATCTTCACTTACATTTGACCATTCTCAAAAGCACTGCATCGGAAGGGCCCTCAGTCCCATACTGAGTTTTCCTGGTAACTGACCAGGTGCCTCCATTCCAAGAATGGCATTTAGACCTTACATCTGATCATGTAGGGACCAATCCTATAGTCACATTAGAATGGCTTATCACTCATATCTGACATGGAAGGAACAAAATCCTCTCACCATGATAGAATGGTTGAGCCCTTACATATGACCATGGAAGGAACCTAATCCTCTCACCATGTCAGAATGGCTCCCAGTCTCATCATTTCCCCTTGGAGGGAACCTCGATCTGGAAAAATCCAAGCTTCTCCCTGAAGTACTCAAAATTCACTCTAGCTAATGGCTTTGTCAATACATCAACTATCTGTTCCTCCATCACAACATACTAGAGCTTCACTGCTCCTCTCTACACCATATCCCTGATATAGTGATACTTTATCTCGATATGCTTTGACTTGTCATGGAACACTGGGTTCTTTGAAAACTTCACACAACTCTGGTTGTCGTAATATATATAAGTAGCATCCATATGGAGATCAAATAAATTAGATAGTAGCTTCCTTAGCCATACTTCCTCACAACTAGCTGAACAGGCTGCAACATACTCTACTTCAACTGTACTCAATGCCATACAGGATTGCTTCCTGCTAAACCAAGAGATCACACCTGATCCCATACTGAAGAAACATCCTGAAGTGCTCTTCCTATCGATGGCACTACCTGGCCAATCTGAATCAACATAATCCTCTAGGTTAATATTCTGATTTGCTTCATACTTGAGCCCATAATCAACTGTACCCTTCAGGTACCTCATAATATGCTTTGCAGCAATCAAGTGAACATGTCTCAGATCTTTCAAGAACTGGCTCAAGGTGTTCATAGTAAAGAAAATATCTGGTCTCATGTTTGTCAGGTACATCAAGAACCCAATCATCTGGCGATACATTGTAGCATCAATCGCTTCTAATGAAGCATCACTCAATAGCTTCAGGTTCGATGCCATAGGTGTGGTTATGGCCTTGCAGTCCATCATCCTAAATCTCTTCAGGAACTCTACTACATACTTTCCTTGTCCAAGGATGATCCCATCCGCATTTCTCCACACCTCCACACCTAAGAAATAGTGCATCATTCCCAAGTCTTTCATTTCAAACTCAGCAGCAAGTTTCCTCTTTGTATCAGCAAGCAACCCATCCATACCTGTTACAAACAAATCATCCACATATAGTAGGAGTACCACTGGATTTCCATCTTCAACCTTGTAGTAAAGGTTAGAATCTGCTTTACTCTTGGTAAAGCCCAAACTGGATAGGAAACCATCAATTCTACCATACCAAGTCCTGGGTGCCTGTTTTCTTTAATCTACATACATGAGACTCTCTGTCATGTGTCTCAAAACTGAGTCATTGTTCCACATACACTTCCTCCTCTACTACACCATTTAAGAAAGTAGTATTGACATCTATCTGGTGTATCTTCCATTTCATCACTGTAGCCAGAGAAAGTACTGATCTGATGGAAGTGTATCGGGCTACAGGTGCAAAGGTTTCTTCATAATATATTCCTTCTTTCTGGTAGAAACCAGAAGCCACGAATCTTGCTTTATATTTCTCGATGCTGCCATCTGCAGCATGCTTGATCTTGTAGATCCATTTGGAAGTTACAATGGAATTCCCTTCTAGTCTTGGGACAACATCCGAAACATCATTCTTCATGATCGATTGATACTCTTCGATCATAGCATCCTTCCATTCTTTCTGTTCTATCGCATCTTCATAGTTGGAAGGTTCTTTATCAATAATGTCACATAGTAAGGCTACGTAGCTAGAATATGATCTAGTTCTCTTTCTTCCTTTGGGTGTTTCTTCTGAAGCTCCATATCTTTCTGCACCTTGGATAATTTCGTGTACCCAAGCAGGTTTCCTCTTATGAGGATTATTCTCCATAGGTGGATCTACAGGTTCTTTAGGTTCTTCTAATTATTGATCTTCTTCTTTAATTTATTCGTTAATGATTGTATCATGAATTCTATATTCTCTTATTTCTTAGGTTATTCAGCCGGTTTCTTCCTGGATTTGATGTAGGATGAATCTTCATCAAATGTTACATCTCTGCTAATGTCAATATTCTTGAACCTTGGGAAGTATATTCTGTAAGCCTTTGAGCTTTCAGAGTATCCCACAAATATACCCTTCTTTCCTGAAGGATCTAATTTTGACCTCTTCTCTTTTGGAATGTGAATGTACACTAGACAGCTGAATATTCTGAGATGGCTGACTTCTAGTTTCTTGCTAAAGAATAATTCTTCAGGAGTCTTGTTCTCGAGTACTCTGTGTGGAGTATGGTTATGTACATACATCGTTGTTTTGGCAGCTTCTGCCTGAATATGCATAGGAAGATCCTCATCATGAAGCATTTCTCTTGTAGCTTCCATGATAGTTCTATTATTCCTTTTTGCAATCCCATTCTGTTGTGGATTATAAGGAGTGGAAAACTCCCTCTTAATCTCTGAGTCTTTACATAGCTCTTTGAATTCATTCGAAGTGAATTCTCCACCATTATCTGATCGAAAGTTCTTGATCTTCTTTTCAGTGTGGTTCTCGATCAAGGATTTGAATTCCTTGAACTTACTGAATACTTCATCCTTGGTATTCATAAAGTATATCCATGCTTTTCTAGAAAATTCATCAATAAATGAAACATAGTATGCATACCGGCTTAGTGAACTCAATGACATAGGACCGCACACATCGAAATGGACGATTTCCAAGATTCCTTTTGCTTTGCTCTCGCTACTTGGAAATGTCTTCTTTGTGTTCTTCCCTTTCACACATCCTTTGCATACACCTTCATGTTTTGTCTGCATTTTGGGGATTCCTTCAACAGCTTTGCTTGCAAGTGGAAGTGCTCTCTAATGCACATGTGGAATCCTTCTATGCCAAAGCTCATTTGGTTCTACCGATTCATGAACCAAATCTTGTTCTGGATGGACCTTCAATTTGTATAAGCCTCCTTCTTGTTCCCCAATCACTAATGCATCATCAATGGTCTTTCCTTTTGGCCACATGATGACTTGACCATCTATAAATGCAACCCTCATTCCTTTTGCATCTAATGCAGATATGGATAGGATATTCTTCTTTAGTCCTGGTACAAACAATACTTCCTTCATTGTCATAGACTTTCTAGAGTCTAGTTTGTATGAGGATTCACCACTACCTTTTATTGGATATTGGTAGTCATCTCCAAGTTTCACCTTGTGAGGTGATTCATGTTCAGATAGTTTCACAAAGGATTCCTTGAATCCTGTCATGTGCTTGGAAGCACCACTGTCTATATGCCAATCATTTCTGCCATGTGTGGTAGTTCCCATGAGAGTGGAAATCAGAACATATTATTCATCACTTGAAGAATCATCATTGACTTGTTTGTTACTCTTCGTGGAAGGTTCATCATCCTCTGCAGCATGAGCATCATGTCTTCTTGTGAGAGCTACTTTTATTTTTAGGATAGTCTCTAGCAAAATGTCCTCTTTCATCACATGTATAGCAAATATACTTAGACAAATATCTAGGCTTTCTAGAGTTATTCCTTTGATGAGAGTACTTACTTCTGTGGTGGCTAGATTTGGATTTCTTGGATTGAACTGTGAGAGCTTGATCTTCACTTCCCATCTTTTCTTCTCGAGCTGCTATCCAAGCTTCTTCTTGAGATCATCCTTCCCATAGTTTTCTGAACTTGACTAACTTCTTTTTGGAACAGATCCCTTGAATAAAGGTGTCCCATGATCTAGGGAGACCATTCAAGGTGGTCATCACAATATCTACATTTTCTACTTCTTCATCTACTACTTCTAGTTGTTCCTTGATCTGAGAGACACTTGTAAAGTAAGACTGGATGGTTTTTGCATTCTGGATCTTTACATTCTTCAGCTGGTTTCTCAGAGTCATCTTCCGGTTTATGTTCTTCCCTTCAAGCAATTGGTTGAGGGCATCAAACACAGCTTTAGGTGTCTTGAGGGAGGAAACCTATGGTATGAGGTGATCCTTGATTGAATCAGCAATAATCCTCTTTTCCATAACCAACTTCTTCTTATGTAAGGCCTTAGCCTGATCTCCCTCTGGAACTAGAACCTCCTCATGGATGTAGGAGCCCAACTCATTTTCTTCCAAGACCAAGGAGATCCTATAATTCTAGGATTGGGAGTTATCAGCTCCCTCAAGATTTTCATCAAGCTTGGTATGATGAGACATATTAACTAAGAACCTCAAATGGAAATACAAAATATTTAGATCTTACTGGGTCAAGATGTGAGATCTAGATTTGGAGCTGAAATCCTGTAGTGCTGTTCAGGAGCATACTAGGGTTTTTCTTTTCCGGAGTTATGTCTACCCAAATGATTTCTATTTGATCCCTAACTTTGATTTTGGGGAGGATATTAATCCAGGCCTAGGCTCACTGAAAATTTCCACTTCTGTGGAAAGCCCTAATTTTCGACAGCAGTGTCAGGTCCAAAACTGAAAAACCTCAGAATTGGATTTTGCTTCGATAGAAAGATTTGCCCTAAGGAGGAGAGTTAATCCAAACTTATTTTGCTGAAAATATATGGAGCAAGATCTAAAAAGTAGGAAGTCCTAGTTCCCACAGCTGCACAATGTCTTCTTCTCAGGTTAGCTATGATACCATGTTACATTTTTAACATTAAGCTAGCATTATTAGGATCTTTACTTGAGAGAATAACAAGCACAACAATCAAACACAAGAAACAATGAACACAATGTTTTTCCTCAAGGAAATAATAAATGGAGAAAACCATGCAACTTCCTCAGAGATTGAATTAGCACCAAAAGTAAAACCCCAAAATAGTAAGATGATCTCCTAACAGGAGCAACCTTTTTCTTCCTAGCCCTATTGTCTTCTTCTTCCTCAGGTATGTGCTACAACTGAGTGTGTGATATATAGAGAGGCTAGCTCTCTATTTATACTAATTCCCAACTTGACTAAGGCCAACTAGGGCCAACTTCACTAGGTGAGTCTAATAACCCTAGTGCCCCGAAATTGCGGGGACTTTAACCCTTGATCAATAGGAGGGTTACCCAAAATGACTTGACATGACTTGTTTAGATTATATATCCTCTTGATCGGAACATCGGGGCATGGCATGAATCAATTACATTATAGACACATCCTGGAATAAACATCGGGGTACAAGACATAAGATACATAGGTGAATACATTACGAAGTTACAAATACATCAACACTCACCAACAAGTTTCCTCATATAAATGAGAAAACAATGGGGACCATTGCTTCTTAAGGAAGGAGGAATGATCCACCCAGTAATTGGCATGTTTTTTGACATCGACAGGTTCAACATTGACTTCAACAAGTCCAAACGTCATAACAACCTCGACATGTTTAGAATCTCGACATGCATCATCGACACCATCATCTAGACATGACTACAGTATATTGTCTCGCTGTATTCCAAGTTATTGGTAATGGTTGAACTTCCGAACCATTATAACTTGTTTGTAACTGAACATAATGCGTAGTCACCCAAGTGTATCAACAATCTATATAATAATGTACACGATTTTAAAATACAAGAAAGTAATAAAACAACAAAGTTTGGTTCAAATTCTTTCATTTTGTCTGTCTACATACTTTATGTCTATGTAGTGTATTTCATGCTTTGATTATTTTAATGTGCTTTCACCATCGTAGTTCTTGATTCATTCAATAGAACTATTGGCCCCCAATGTGCGCCTAGAAACCCAGTTCAATAAGTGTACTTTATGTTGATGATCTTCTTCATACCAGAATCCATATTACACTTATAAATGACATGAAGAATAATCTAAATAATTAATTTGAAATGAAAATTTTAAGCATGCTGCATTATTTTTTGGGTCTACAAATTTGGCATATGGATGCTGGTATATTGTTGTCTCAGCGTAAGTATGTGACAAATTTAATTGCTCAGTTTCATATGAGTGTTTGTAATCCTTCACATACACCATTCTAGTCTACTGTAAAGTTAACTATTGATTGTGACAATACTCTTGTAGATGGCACATTGTATCATCAACATGTGGGGTGTTTGATATACTTGACACACAATAGGAAAAATATCTGTTTTGCAATAATGATGGTTTTGAATTTTATGAAAAATCCCCATGAAATTCATTGGAAATAAGTAAAGGATATTCTTAGATATTTATAAAGGATAGTGCATTATAGTGTGTTCTATTCTAGTAGGGCTCTAGTTCCACTTCTTGGTTATACATATTCTGATTGGGTGGGGATGCTTCATATATAAAGTCTACTACAATGTACATCTTTCAACTGGGTTCATGTCTGATTTCATGTTCTAGTAAGAATTGAGAACTCTTTCCCTCTTTTTTATGAAGCAGAGTATAGGACAACTAAGGAATTAGTGTGGGTCAAAATAATTTTGACAAAGATTGGTCTAGTACATAAATATCCTACCAAATTAACATGTTATAATCAAAGTGCAATTAATATTGTGTAGAGTTCAATGTATCACTCCAATACTAAACACATTTACTTGGATATTCATTACATTCAAGATCTTGTTGCAGATGATGTTATTTATTTGGAGTATTGTCCCATAGAAAAACAAGCAACTAATATCTTCATCAAATACATGATGGAAGCAAAGTTTGTGTATCTTCATAGTCTATTGGAAATGAGGGAAGTTGTCATCAAGGTTGAATGCTCTAGTGTAGTTCCGTCTTCCTTCATTTATGTGTTGTTCTCCTAGACTTCATTAAGGGGAAGTCTTTGAATGTGTAAGTTTAATATTACATTTATAATGATGTCTAGTTTGATGTCGTAAAATGTCTTATCTAGCATTGGAATACATAAATAAATCTAATTGTATGTAAATGTAGTTATCTCACATGCATCATCGATTAATATGCTCATACTACCATTCATTATATAAATAGGTGGAAAACATTTATCCTACATACATTTTGGGATGTTATTATTCCATACCTCTTGGTATATAATAGAATTGAGGGAGATCCTTTGGGAATGTCTTGTGGAATGCATTGTGACATTATTATAAAGATATGAAACATATGTGGGATGGATCTATATTGTGATAATAGATATTTATAGAGAATAAAGAATACAAAACCTTCTCATGGTTGTTTCCCCATTTGGATTTTTACCATGTATATGTAGTGTATTTTTCTCTTGTTTTCTTGTCTCTTATTTATTACATGATTTTGTTGCTTGCATAGGTACAAGGATAGACTAGTCTATATTTGTTATTGATTTACACATTAGAAAATGTTTTTTTATTGTTGGCAGTTATTTTTGAGGATAGTTAGCTACGCAACATTGAGGATGTTGCGTAAGGTCGAAGACGCCGCACAAAGGTGCAAGTTTGTGCGCAAGGCGGATTGGTTATGTTTTGAGTATTTTGACCATATTTTTTATATTTTGACCATACTATGTGGATTTTGGTCAACGTTTTATATATTTTTTTCCAAGTAGTTAGGTAGTTGACTTAAGTGGACCACCGATGTATAGGCACAAGCCTATAAATAGATTTAGGACTGCAAGCGTTAAGTCTTCTTTGGTTGGTTGTTGTTGGAGATCAAGCTCATGTCTGTCTTTTGATCTTGAAATTAATCAACAATCTGTGTTTTGATGTGAGATATGAATTGAAGAACTATTTTTGGGGACCTGTGTTTTTCCACAATGATTAATATGACATGTTGAAGATTGGACAGAAACATTGTGTCTTTTTGCATCTTCCTATTTTCCTGTTTTCTACGATGTGAATGTAGATGAATATTGCATTATGATGTTGATCTCTAAATGATGTGATGCTTTTCTGTTATGAATGATGCTATATTGATAGATATGTTTATGCATCAATGTTTATGTTGTGATCTAAGTACGTTGATCCGATCCACTGAATGATAATAAGAATTTGTAAATGTTTGGATATGCTAAATGATCATGCAATAAATTTGACAGTAGATGTGTGATCCTCCTTCTTACTGGGAAAACTTGGTTCTGACAGTTCTCCCTTGAACATCTCGGGTGAGACCTCATATGCTCTACAGGTGTTGTTTGCCAGGGTAAAACTTGTATGGGCCTATGCTCAGGGAGATCGATGTGTTATGGGTGTTGACAGTGACTGAACCTCTGTTAACGGATCTGTGTCAACAAATGGTTTCGTTGTCGGGACCTTAGTGTGAAGGGGAAGGAGGAAATGTTGTGGAATCTGATGAGACTAGAAATTCAAGACTGGTTTGACCAGAAGGCACACGAATTTGCTGAGAAAGAGAATCAAAACCTTGGAGTAAGAATGCAGAATTGGTTGGAGAGGAACATGTATTCTGATCTATGTGACTATTTCTTTTCTAATTTTCTGATCATCTTGTATGAGTGGTTGTCGTGATTGACCTATCAAAAGACAAATTTTCAAGGAGGCAAACCAACTGGATGGACCACAAAATTGATCCAGTAGCTATAGGAGGTAGAAAACAAAGCATTAAGGGTTGTTGAAGTTTGTCTTGACAACATCTTAGAGGGATACATCACTGAGTTCGCAGTCGATACTGTTAAATATTATAGTGATGCAGAAAGGGAGTTCTTCAACGGACCAAGAGGTAGGTTTATTTTCTCTTTACAATTGTCTATCTGCGAAAAATTCATATTGAAGATGAACTCCGAAGAGTAGATCCCTGGATGAAGGCTGTGGGTATCGCAGAGATGAGGGTTGGATGGAATGATATGGGGTAGATCGATGGAAGTTACAATGGGACTATCAGGGAAGTCGAGGAAGGAAGTGGTCTTACACGAGGAGGAGCAAGGTTTTAGCAAGAGAAGAGGCACATGACAAGAGAGAGTCCTACTATGACTGAAATGCGATTCCATGAGAGAATAACGCATGGGATGAATAAACCCTACAAAAATGAAGGAGATGACCAGGCTACACCTGAGCCCAAGGAAAGACCAACCCAAAGAAACAACATACCCACACCTTCGTGCACTGTGACGCACTCCGGAAGAAATATTATCTCAACACCGACTTGTCCGACGTGTCAACAACACTCTAATAGTAGCATATCAAAAACTATAGGAAGAAGGCCGAGGATGGCGGGCGATGATTTAATTTTACCTCTATTTCATAGGAACAGGACTAAGGATCCCAAATAGTACTGGTTTCTGTGTGAAGCTGTGTGGAACGTCAAGTAAGCTCAGGATGATGATGTCAATAAGGGAAAGTTGGTGATGACTCTTCTAGGTCGTGCATTGGATTGGTACATACAATTTGTACAATTCCCCCTAGGGACTCTAGCAAAGTCTTTGGCAGAAATCAGAAAATGATTGATTGAAGAGTTCAGAAAACCGAAATATGAGGTGCAATACATCACGGAGTTGAAGGAGATTATGAAATATGAAAATGAAACTATTTGGTATTTTGATGAGTGATTCAAGATGATGATGGAGAGATTCAACTTTGATATGAGTGACGTTCAACATAAGGAATGGTTCATGGCAGCATTGGTACCAAATATTAGAATTCCTTTAATGCCGTAAAGGATTGTGACGCAGAGCGAGGCTCTGGATATCGCAATGAAGTTGGAGGATTCACCTAATGGTGAGAATGGAGTTGGTATGAATCAGATTGAGTCTCAACTCAAAAATTTGACGATCCATTTGCAGGACAACAAGAAGGGGAAAGAGCAGTAGGAATGAATATGGTGTACTCAATGTCATGCAGATGGACATCATAAAGATCAGTGCCCAGATTTTCAAAACTACATACTATTTGGAGTTCCAAATCCATTAAGTTATGGAGACATTCCATAGCACCGTGTATGCCAAGTCTATGGGAATCGAAATGAATATTGTGGGAACATGCAGAATATGGTCACGAAGCCGGCAGATTTATATTGCATGTTCTGTCGGTCTATTGGGCATGAAGATAAGGATTATCACGCATATGATTTGCTCTGGGATAGAAAAATGGACATGTACTATGTGAAGGGATAATACCATTGAACGATGCAATATCCATAGCTGCAAATGCAGGTGGTATAGCCACAATCACAGTTTGTACCTGTTGAAGCCTCAAAAGTGTATGTGGCTGAAAAGGGTGTCTAAGACTTACAACACATGGAGAAAACCCAACCAAAGGCTTCAAACAATCCCACACAGGTATTGGTTTATCCTCAAGTTATTTAAAGTAGTGATCTCCCATGAATATTTCAATAGCCTCCACTGGCTTTTGTGAGTTTGATCCACAGAGGATATGTTTCCCAAATTGGAAAACAAGATAGGTGGTAGAAATGAAAATGAAATCAAATCTAATTACAAAAATGATATTAATCTAAACCTAAGCTATCTAAAGTGGATTTTGGGTTGATTTGCAGGCGAACTAGAAGTGTAAGTGGAAAAGCATTTTTCATCGAATCAACAAAAATGTAAATAAGATTAGGAACTCATCACCTAACCCACAACTAATTAATAAAAATCAAATAATCAATGACTTAATATTATATCATTCAGAGTTAACATGAATAGCGCATGTAAGTTTAAAAACAAACATATTTTACTGCAAAATGTCACTATTCAATCACTTGTAGAAATAAATGAAGACAATTAAAAGAATAAATCCCTTTAAAGTTTTATCAATGCATTAATCAATAACAAAAGAGAAATCTAATTTATAGACAAATACATATATCAATCACAAGTGAACAACAACATCATCTCTCCATTTGAAACAAGAAAAATTGAGATATGTCAAAGAAATTCACTCAGACCAATGACAAGAGATAGGGAATAAAAATACTGTATTATTTCAAAGTTCAGCAAGAAATTACATAAACCTTATGAAAAACTAGAGGTCTTTTTCAATCTCTCTTGTACCAATATTTCCTTCTCCAAAAGTACCCTTCATACATTCTAGAAATACCTCTTAAATAATTATTACAAAGAATGAATCTCCCTCAAAAGGGGATAAAAAAATCTAAACAAAACTAATATCCTAGAAAATATCTTCATATTTTCCATATGCATAACAACTCCTCGATATCAGGGTACTATGGCGTATTCAATGACAAGCTAGGCATTGCATTTGTGATCTTCAATTTCATTTTTAGCTAGTTTATGCCAAAAATGAATATAGATGTGGATCTTCCCTTCAACTATGAATGGTCGTTTGATCAACCGATCTACATAATCTATGCTGACATGATCAAGCTCCTTGATCTTCTCCTTTACCTCATCTCTTCTTTGTTCAAATTGCTCAATGATTAACCCAGGTGGACATGCTTTATCAATGAGTACCATTGCATGAAAAGATAATTCATCCATGATATTGTCTGCAGCATACCACCTTCTTCTACAAATGGCCTGTGCTTTCTTTATGGATTCAACAACAATTTTATCTAAATCCTCCCAGGCTCTTAAGATAGCTCTAATATTCTTAAAATGGAAGTTAGTGAAAATGGTGACATTGGATGGCTTATCCTTCATGTACCCTTACCATTCTGAAACTTCATCATAAGCTTTTGAATCTTGTTTCCTTTTTTCAATCAGATCTTCTAAAACAACAGACATTTTATCAAAAGTCTTGTGAATTTCAAAAATGTTATCCAAGGTTTTAAACAACTCATTGACTGAATCATGATGCTCCCTATTGGTTCAAAGAGCTATCTCCTTGAATTCCTCCTGAGAAAATTTAGAAAACGAAGATGAAGCTGCACTTGCAGTTGCATCTTCATACTGTTTTTCCAACAAAGTTACCTTCTATACAAATGTAGAATTAGTAGTATTTTCTCTCTGTAACTCATCATAAAGAGAAAAATTCCTCACTTGTAATTCATCATACCTATCCTCATGTTGTGTTTTGACCTATTCTAGCTCCTCCTTTAATCTGACAATTTATTCCTTCTGCTTATCGAATTCTCTATTCAGAGCATTGACAGTGTTATAACTAGTTTTTGTTTTCTATTTTTATATCATATGCTTGTTTTCAAAACATGGTTTTCTTATTGCTTTAATATTTTGAGCTTGGTTTTTGAAGTATTTTGATAGCACACTTGTTTTTATTTTTTGATTTTATAAGTTTTCCTTTTAGATTTGCTTTACTTAGTTCTTTTCATAGTTTTCATGGGCTTAATAGGTGTATGTATTCCTCAAAGGTTGGATAGAGATATCATAAGGGTTAATCAAAGTTTGATTTTACAATTTAACCCTTTGTTTTTTAATCCTTTTGTCAAAAATACATTAATCAAACATTCCTGTAGCTCAAAGGCAGAAAAAATGAATTAGAGCGCTACAAGAAAGTTGTGGTCTTCAAAAAATCGTGAATTGGCTCGTGAGTTTTAAAATTTGCAAATGAGAGGATATTTTCCACATCTATAAAGGAGAATGATATGTGTTTAAACTTTACTAATAATTTTGACAAGTGTTTGAGTTAAGGTAGGAATGATTCAGGTGAGTTGCAGCTATCCGGAATGTGGGAGATGCGGATCCTTTAAACAACAATAATGGTGCATGATGGGAGTAATTCGATGTTAATTACGAATTTATTAAATGTGTGAAAGCTTACAGAGACCGCATTGATACTTGGAAATTCATGGTTGGAAGATGAAGATGGTTAAAGGTTTAGGTTTTTTAGGGTAATTGTCTGGCGCAATAGTGGCAATTGAAGAGAGATCTATGAAGGTTAGTGGACACTTGGGAAGACAATATAGAAAAAATTTATCGATCAAAACCATTATAACGATAGGTAGGGAACTGATTGCTAGCATCATCCCTGAATTCGAGTTTGCATTGACAGAAGAGTAGTGATGGGTGTTGATTAAGAAGTACATCAAGTTCAAGAGCCTGATTTTTTATCAGTTATTAATCTTTGTTGTCAGTAGAAATTGTTCTGAAATTCTTATCAGTTTTGAGGGAAAGTTCATATCTAGGGTTTTAAATCTACTCAATTTCTGATTTACTGTCAAAATAACACACTTTCAAAATATTTTGAACCATTTTATGAAGGAGAAACAGTTAAGGTTTATTATCGAGAATGAAGAGAAGTGGGAAGATGAATAGGGCTAAGCCTTCAGACATGACATGGGATAAAACTTTCCCTAAGTGTGCAAAGTTGTTTTCAGAAGCAGGCTGGTTGCAGTATTTTGAGAAAATTGATGGTCATCATATAGAGGTTTCATATGAATTAGCTGAGGTATTAGATAAAGACACAGTCACATTTAATACCCTAAAAATTGAATTGACTAGAGAATTAATAGCAGAGGCTACATGCATTGCTGATGAAGGTGAGTTTTCATTCAAGAAGGTTCCTTTTGCTTTTAATTCAGATAATTTCCTGCTGCCCAATATTGTTGTAGATTGGGGTAAAGGGGTACATATACAAAATTTTAAACCAGAATGGAGGGACCCAATCAAGATCTTGCAGAGTTATGTAACCTGTGAAGGAAGATATGCCTCTGTGTTCAAATACCACATCAGGTTTTTACATCAATTAAGTCAGGAATCAAGGATGAATCTCCCATTCCTTTCCCTCAAAAGTTTGCAGAAGATTTCTAGTAGAGTAAGGGAGCATCAGGATCATACTAAGAAGTCCATTTTTCATCATGGTTTGATAAAATTGATTATAAGTACTGTGCTCCAAAAGAAAGGAAAGACTTGGGACTATTTTTTTCTTTGGTTTGGGTTTCAAAGTGAAAAGGAAGAACAATAAAAAAGAAGATAGGTGAACAAATCCCACAGTCTTGTTAAAAAATTGAAGAAAGAAGTTATTACTGGAGTAGAAGAATAGGCTACACAATTGAAGTCTTCAAGACAGAAGGTTGAAGAGCCTAAAGGTGAAGAGCAATAGAAGACTAATGAAGATGATTTGTTGCACTTTCAAATGCAGAATTTAGAAGATGTAGCATAAATCAATGAAGATGATGTAGTAAATACCCTTAACAAAGATACAAACCAAGAAGAAGGTAAATGTATTTTAGAAAAATAACAGACTCCAGCAGAGAACTAGAAGAAAAACTCAATATTTAGAAGGAATAACCCTTTTGGATGAAGCTACAAAAGATATTTAAAAGACTATTGATGATAGGTGTCTTTTAGTTAACTTTTGTTAAGATATTAGTTTATTTTGGAAAGATTTTACTTTGTTAGTGGTCGATAGTATGACCTAGAAGGTAGTTATATAGTTAGATAACCATTTTTTGGATGTAACCAAGATAAAAGCAAGACATTAGAACGAACAAGGGTTCAAATTTTTGTAAAAGGGCGGGCCTTCAAGCTACTATATATAGAGCTAAGTTCAGAAACTCTTATGTATTTTTGATAACTGATTATGATATATATGCAAGCTATAAGTCAATTTTACATTTATTTGTTGGTTTTATTTCTGATTTGTGTAATCACTCAGTTGACAGATTCATTTCTTGTTTGAGGTTATTATTCATGAAAGGCCTGTGAACTATGGATTAAATTCAGTGTTGTGCTTATTATTTCTAGTTTATGTTTAATATATTATACATCTCAGTTCTTCATTGTTGCATGATTTAGTGTTTGTTTTAGCCTAATGAGATTTTTTCCCTCTTGATGACAAATTGTAAAACCAAAACCCTAAAAAACCTATTTTACTTAGTTTTATTTTATGAGATTGTGTTAGCTTGTTCTTTAGTAGTCTGAGAACAATTTTTGGCACTAGCATATTTGGCGTCATTGCCGGGGACGAAGCTGAAGCATACTTTCCCTGGGTTATTGATCATTTCATTGGTTATGGGAGGTGGAAAAAACCAGCAAATAATTAAGACTACATTTTACCAAACAGTTCGCAGTGGCTAGTAAGGGACTTGGGACAAGAGGTAGAGAAAATTCACCATTACTGTTGGGTGTCTCGGATCTAGAGAAAATTATGAAAGAAGATAGGAAAGTTAAGAAGTCACAATCATCTCCAGCTTTATGTAGCCCTGATCAAATTGACCTATTGTCACCCTTTTCACTTGCAAAGGAAGAAAATCAAGATTCATGATGGTTAACACCTACAATACCTGTTAGTAGTTTTCAGATCTTTACTGATCCCCAGTCTTTCAAAAAATCAAAAACCCATCTCCCAGAAAAATTCCTTTGTTTCATTTCAAATTCAATAAGAACCCTTTTCAGCCAAGTAACAGTCTAGTAAACAAGTCTTTTTCTGCATTAAACCCTAGTAGTTTAACAATGGAAACTCAACAACCTCCATTATATATGATGGATAGGATGGTGGCAGATAGGTATGCTGCATTGGTTCTTGCTTAGCCCTTAAATGCTCTCCCTGGTAGGGATTATTAGAAATATTTACCAAGGTTCAATGGGTAGGGTGAGACTACAATCGAGGAACACTGGGATGCCTTTCTCAGCTATGTAGATAATCAAAACATTGAGGCAAAGGATGTCTGGATGAGAATGTTCTTACAGAGTCTGGATGGAGAGGTTAGAAGGTGGTTCAGGGAACTACCAGCAAATTAAACTACATTGATTGAGGAACTTTAGGATGTTTTCATGAGGCATTGGGGTGATACCAAAGACCATACATACTATATTATAGAGTTTGGAGGCCTAATAAGGAAGAAAGATGAAACTATAGCTGACTTTTCTAAGAGGTTTAACAAAATGTATGGTAGAATTCTTGTAAAAATCAATCCCTCCGAAACCTCAGCGAAAATCACCTATGCCAATTCCTTTGACCATGATTTTTCATTACATTTGAGAGAAAGAAGACCTGTTAATATGTTAAAAATGCAAGAAGCAGCATTAGAAGTAGAATCCAATATATTGGCTTCTAATAGACTAAAAGCAAATTCATATCAACAAGCTTATGACAAAAAAGGTAAAAAGGAGGCTACTCCAGTAGTTTCAACATCACAATCAGCTAACAATAAAATTGATGAAATGGAAAAACTAGTGAAAATCCTAACAGAAAAATTAAACAAATTGGAATTAAAGAATAATTCTAATAGGCCTGCTTAGGAAGGGGATAGAAACCCTAATAAACCTAATCTGTTCAGAAGACAGTTTGCACCTCGTTTTATTCCCAGAAAGAGAAGGAATAATGATATACAAAGAGAAAGAAGAGGATTTGAAGATCAAAAGGTGCCACCCCAACTTCAAAACAATGTCACTGATGAAGGAGAAGAAAATGAAGAGGGACAGTTTGAAGATATAAATCTAGATATAAACCTTTTACGGGACTTGTTGACTAAAGTTTTTGTGACTGAGGAAGGGATTTTAAATTCTGAATACTATGATGCAATTTTTTTTCAGATAGAAGATGATTTGAACCTTGAAGTAATAGCTGATATATATATCAGTTTGAGCCTAAGAAGACACTAAGTATGAGGTCAGGACCAAAACAAGTGGCTCAAAACCCTAGAAAAATGCTTTCATTCCTTTGAAACAGTCATCCAGTCCAGCATTAGAAAAGAGACGGAATTAGGATAATTCAGAGAAGCCAATTGAAGTTGAAGAAGTGAATAAGAACATGCATAATTTTAATTTTGAAAATGAATTCTGCAAAGTTAAAATCCCAATGCCTTTCACTGAATTGATAAAAAATCCTTGTTATAAGAATTCAGTTTTAAAAATGATGGTTTTAGCAGTCAATAAAGTACCCTCAGACACAGTAAATTTACAAGAAGAGAATACTTAAATTTTTATTGGGTCCGCTTTAGCAGAGAAAACTGAAAATGATTCAAGTTCATCTCCACCCTTTTATATCACATTAACCATTCATGATTAGATGATTCACAATTGTATTTTGCACTCAGGTGCATCTCATAATTTGGGGTGATACCAAATACCATACATACTATATTACAGAGTTTGGAGCCCTAATAAGGAAGAAAGATGAAACTATAGCTTACTTTTCGAAGAGGTTTAACAAAATGTATGGTAGAATTCCTATAGAAATCAAGCCCTCTGAAACCTCAGTGAAAATCACCTATGCCAATGCCTTTGACCATGAGTTTTCATTACATTTGTGAGAAAGAAGACATGTTTGCCTGTTAAACATGCAAGAAGAAGCATTAGAAGTAGAATCCAATGTACTAGATTCTAATAGACTAAAATCAAATTCATATCAACAAGCTTATGACAGAAAAGGTAAAAAGGAGGCTGCTCCAGTAGTTTCAACATCACAATCAGCTCACAATAAAATTGATGAAATGGCAAAACTAGTGAAAATCCTGACAGCAAAATTAAACAAATTGGAGTTAGAGAAGAATTCTAATAGGCCTACTCAGGAATGGGACAAAAACCCTAATAACCCTAATCAGTTCAGAAGACATTTTGCACCTTGTTTTGTTCCCAGAGAGATAAGGAATAATGATATACAAAGAGAAAGAAGAGAAGCCGAAGATCAAAGGGTGCCACCCGCACTTCAAAACAATGTCATTGATGAAGGAGAAGAAGATGAAGAGGGACAGTTTGAAGATACAAATCTAGATATAAACCTTTTAGGGGACTTGCTGACTGAGGGTTTTGTGATTGAGGAAGAGTTTTTAAATTCTAAATATTATGAGGCAAATGTTTTTCAGACAAAGATGATTTGAACCTTGAAGTAACAGTTGATATATATCAGTTTGAGCCTAAGAAGACACTAAATGTGAGGTCAGGACCAAAACAGGTGACTCGAAACCCTAGAAAAAAGGCAGATATTCCTCTGAAATAGTCATCTAGTCCAGCATTAGAAAAGAGACAGAATCAACATAATCCATAGAAGCCAATTGAAGTTGAAGAGGTGAATAAGAACATGCAGAATTTTAATTTTGAAAATGAATTGTGCAAAGTTAAAATCCCAATGCCTTTCACTGAATTGATAAAAAATCCTTGTTATAAGAATTTAGTTTTAAAAATAATGTGTTCAACAGTCAATCAAGTACCCTCAGACACAGTAAATTTATAGGAAGAGAATCCTAAAATTTTGATTGGGTCTGCTTTAGCAGAGAAAACTGAAAATGATGCAAGTTCATATCCACCGTTTTATATCACATTAACCATTCATGATCAGATGATTCACAATTGTCTTTTGGATACAGGTGCATCTCATAATTTAATGTCAAAGGCAGTCATGGAAGCTTTGGGGTTAATCATAACAAAACCTTATCATGACTTATATGCTTTTGATTCTAGAGCTATCAAGTGTTTGGGAGTAATAAAGGACATGGTGGTTACCTTAACACAACTACCAATGAAAAGTGTTATTATGGATGTAGTAGTGGCAGATATTACACCTAAATTTGGAATGCTTCTTTCGAGATCTTGGGCTAAGAAAGTAGGGGGCACTATACAGATGGAATTATCATATGTAACTATCCTATTTTTCGAGGTGAGAATAGGAGGTTGTATAGAGAGTTGTAGTCTGCTTACATTGTTACTAATGACAGGAATCCTACGAATCATCCATTATATGATGTTGAAAAGGAATTGGGCTCATGTATGTTGCATTTTAGTGATGATAATACTGCTGGTATGTTACAAGTTGAAAAAGAAAATCTAGTCAAACGTACTATAGAACAAAAACATGAACTTTGGTAGATGTATTTTGATGGATCATCATATAAAGAAGGTGCAGGAGCAGGCATTCCGTTGATTTCTCCTGGTGGTGAATCAGTAAGTTTGATGTACAAATTAGAATATTTACTACAAATGATACAATAGAGTATGAGGCTTTATTGGGTTTTAGAGCTGCAAAGGATATGGGTATTCAACAAATTTCTATTTATGGCGACTCCGAGTTGGTTGTTCAACAGGTAAGGAACAATTCTAAAGTAAAACAAGATTTGTTGAAAGTGTACAAAAATGAAGTCTGGGACATGATAGATAATTTATTTGTGGCATTCAATATTTCATATATTCCTAGAGATCATAAGCAGACTGCTGATTCACTTTCTCTAGCAGTTACACATTTCAAGGTTCCTGATAACTCAGCTAAAGTATCCTATAGAAGACAGGTATAGACCTTCAGTGCCTGATAAAATCAAGCAATGGAGGGGTTTTAAGGATGATTTAGAGATTAAAAGGTATTTAGAGCTGACTGGTGAGTTCTCTAATTCTTTAATTGATCAAGAGTATGATGATGGGACTGAAGATGCTGAGAAGTTTGCAGAAAATGAAATTGAGGGTCATAAAATCATAGAGCTGAAAACTAATTTTATTCACAAGGGTTTGGTACCCCTTGAGATGATTTTTTCAAAATATGACACCCCATTAAAACCAGCTATACAGTCTTCAAAGGAGAATGTGATGGACTGTAACATTGGCACAAAGGAGCATCCTAAGATAGTAAAGATTGCAAAGGCACTTTTAGTGGAGCAAAGAGAAAGATACATTAAACTGTTGAAAGAATATGTTGATATTTTTGCTTGGTCATACGAATATCTAAAAACTTATGATACAAGTATTATTCAGCATAAAGTACCTTTGAAGCCTAATGTAAAACCATTTAGATAGAAGCTGAGTAGAATCAATCTTGCCTTATTCCCTGTCATAGAAAAAGAGGTTAGAAAATTGTTGGATGCTAAAATCATTGTTGCTCTTTGATATTCTTCATGGGTAGCAAACTTAGTTCCTGTAAAAAAAAAGAATGGAGAAATAAGGTTGTGTATAGACTTCCATAATCTAAATAGGTCTTCATTAAAGGATAATTACCCATTACCAAAAATTGAGCAAATCTTGTAGAAGGTGGTGGGTGCTCAAAGGATTTCAATGGTGGATGATTTTTTTGGATATAACCAAATTGCAATGCACCTTGATGATAGAGAAATGGCAGCCTTCAATACCCCTTGGGGTACTTTCATGTATGATAAAATGCCCTTATGATTGTTCAATGCTGGAGCTACCTTTCAAAGAGCTATGGACATATCCTTTGTCAGAGAGAAGGAGAAGTTTGTGGTGATATATTTGTATGACATAACAGTTTTTTCACAGTCATATGAAGAACATCTGAAGCATCTAAAACAAACTTTCTTTAAATGCAACAAATATGGACTACCCCTTAATCCAAGAAAGTCACATTGTGTTGTGTAGGACGGTAATTTGTTAGGACATTTGGTTTCAGCTGATGGGATAAGGATAGATCCTGAAAGGGTTAAGTCTATTTTGAAGATTAGTTTTACTAGAAGCAAGAAAGATGTGCAATATTTTGTTGGTAAAATAAATTTTCTCTGTTGGTTCATACCAAATTTTTCTGAAACTATTAAACAAATAACAACTATGTTGAAGATAGATTAGGAAGTGAAATGGACAACAGAGGCTAGGAATTCATTCGAGAAGATAAGGCTAGCTCTTACAGAAGCTCCGGTGCTAGTGAGTCCTGATTTTTCAAAAGAATTTTTCACTTTTTCTTTTGCATTAGAGGATAGATTAGCTGTTGTTTTGTTACAGAAGAATAATGAGGGAATGGAGCAACCAATTTCATTTTTCAGCAACACTCTTAGGGACTCAGAGTTGAAGTACAGTACATTGGAAAAGTAAGCTTATTCACTGGTAAATGCATTAAAAATTTTCAGAATTTATGTTTTACATTCTAAGGTCATTGCTTATGTTCCAAACACTGCCATTAAGGATATATTAACTCAGCGTAATAGTGAAGGTAAAAGGGGAAAGTGGATTGCTAAAATAATGGAATATGATGTAGACATCAAGCCTACTGAACTAGTGAAGGGGCATGGTCTAGCAAAATTGTTAGTTGATTCAAATTGCCAAAATTTAGGCCTTCATTTGATGGCAGAATAACCTATACAGGAAGAATTGAAAGCTAAACAGGAGAAATAAAAGATTATGGAGTAATATGCAAAATATACATGGTATGTAGACATTGTACATTTCCTATTTTATTTACAATGTCCTGAACATCTAGATAAAAAGGGAGCTAGGTCACTGAATTTAAAAGCTACTAAATGTTGTCTGATAGAACAACAACTATTTTGGAAAGATCCAGGAGTTATTTTGCTCAGATGTTTAGCTAAGCCAGAGATTGAGGAGGTAATTTCAGAGTCTCATGAAGGTGCCTTTGGGGGACATAAATACTGGAAGGATACTGTGTATAAAATCCTAAGGTCTGGATATTATTGGCCTTCTCTATTCTCTGATGTATATTAGCAAGTAAGAGCTTGTGCCCAATATCAAAAATTTGCCGAAAAAAAAAGCTAGTATCTTTACCATTGAAGCCTATTGTAGTGTATGCACCTTTTCAGCAGTGGAGATTAGACTTTATAGGTGAGATAAATTCTTCTTCTTCAGGGAAGCATAAATTGATATTGACAGCTACATATTTTTTCACCAAATGGGTAGAGGCAATTCCCACAAGGAATGCAACATACAAGGTGATAATTAGCTTTATTCAGGAAAACATTCTTAGCATATTTGGATGTCCCAAGAAGTTATTGACTGATAATGCTAAAGCTTTTAAGTCAAAAGCTATGGTGGAATTTTGTGAAGAAAATAGGATTGTTTTGAAACACTCAACACCTTATTAACCTCAGGGAAATGGGTTAGCGGAATCCACCAATAAGAGTATCATTCAAAGCATCAAGAAGTTGTTCAGTCAGAATAAGAGGTCATGGGACTCAATGTGAAAATATGCACTATGGGCTGATAGGATAACAATTAAAAAGGAAATTGGGAATTATCCTTTTCAACTGGTATATGGTACTGATGTGGTGTTTCTAGTTCAACTTGACATTCTAGTAATGAAATTTATTCAAGACAGTCAAGAGGAACCCATTGATATTCAAAGGAGAGTTTATGCATTAATTGAATTATAGCAGAATCACGAATTAGTGGAAGAAAAGACTCATCTGTACAGAAGGAAAATCAAGGAAAGGTTTGATAGGAAAAATTAAAGAAAACACCTTTTTCAATGGGGATATGGTATTAAGATGGGATGCTAGAAAGGAATAGAAGGGTAAACATGATATGTTCAATAATCTATGGTTTGGTCCTTTCATAGTGTTATCTTCCAAAATAAATTTGTTTTGATAGTATGCAGAATTCAAGTCATGTCACGAAATATTTAAAGATGGCTAACAAATTGAAGGTCTTTGTTTGTGCTATGGTTGAAAAAATTGGAAGTTTTAGCTTTTGGTGGCTTAGGTGGGGTTCTTAATAGCTCATTAGCCACCGAAAGGCTTTGTTTTGGTAGCTAACAGTTTAACGCAGGATGAAATATAACCACCAAAAGTGGGTCCAAGCAAGTAAATGGTGAAAGCACTTTCGATGGATTAGGTGAGACTTCAAACAACTCATTAGCCACTGAAAAGTGTTGCTTTCGACGGCTTATTGAACAGTGCAAGAAGGGTGTTAACCACCGAAAACAGGAAAAAAGGCGTTGGGGAAAAGCCCGCTAAAAAAACTCAAAACACAGGTTTTGGTGGATGAGAATTTCAAAACGGTCGCTAAGCCACCGAAAGTAGACTTTCAGCAGCTAAGACCAAAATTTGAGGACGCTCTAAGCCACCGAAAGGGGTGTTTTTCTATTAAAAGTCAAATTTTTTAAACAATTATTTTGAGCAACTCGAGATTCATTTTGCAAAACACTCAGAGGGTTTTGTTTCTAATAAGTCATAGAACAATAACCTCTCTCAGTTTTCCTACATGTGTTTCATATTGGGGGAATCAAATTCATCTATGAGACCTAATTTTTGGATCTCAGAATTTCCTGTTTGACACATGTTTTTGAAATACAGATCTAGGGAAGATGAAAATGAATTTCCAAAAACTGAGAGATGATTTTTCTCAAAACGAACCAATATACAAAAACCTCTTTCATTTTATACATAGGTGCCAAAAAATTGAAGGTACAAAACCATCTTTGAGCCCCAGTGTTTAGCAGTTTGGCAAAAGTTTTAGGGCAAAAGATGACCTATCGGTCCTCCAGGTGGCATTTTCGACCTCATCTATCAGTGCATGAATATTTTCTGTAGATGTTGAAGACTATAAATATCAAACCTAGGTTCCAGAGAATCAACCGATTATTGGGGAAAGTACTTGAACTAGAGGTCTTAGAAGGAAAATCCAAAACCTAACCCTAAAACACGATGATGTTGTTATATAGGTTGAAGAAATCTGAGATTGATGAAGGATAAATCTAGGCTCTACAGGATGATAAGAAGTTCAAGGCTGTATAAGAAATATTCAAGCCCTAGAACACACCTTGCACCGGAAACCCTAGCAGAGGCAACTATTAGCCTTCAGAATCTGGAGGTAGCCAATGATATTGCTCATATTCCAAATCTTATGCAGGTTGAGAAAGTACCAGAAAGACAGGAGTAATGTGTAAAAGTATGATTTAAAGGGTAACTAAAATTCTATAGAAAACAAAGCTTTCGGTGGCTTAGGAAAACACAGCAGCAGTTCATTAGCCACTGAAAGCCCCGCTTTTAGCAGCTAACGGTTCTAATGTTTTAGCCTCTTAACCACCGAAAGCGGACAGAGGCAAAATATTAAGTTTTGACACGCAGTACCAATTTTTGGAAAACATGGATGGCTCAAGGACAAAATATAAACATAAAAGACGCTAAAGAAATAAACAAGGAAGGTGTGCTTTAGTTTTCCTAAGGCACCGAAAGGGGCGTTTTACTGTGAAAAGGCATCATTTTAAAATGGGTATTATGAGCGACTGGAGAATCAGTTTTCAAAATGGTCAGAGTTTTTTGTTCCCAACATGTCAGAGAACAATAAAATCTCTCATTTTTCCGACAAGTATTGCATATTGGGAGAATCAAATCCATCTCTGAGCCCTAATTTTCGGATCTCAGAATTTCCCTTTTTTACACATGTTTTTGAAATACATATATCGGGAAGATGAAAACCAATTTCCAAAAACTAAGAGAGGTTTTTCTCACAACCAACCAATATACAAAAACCTATTTTATTTTATACACATGTGTCACAGAGTTGAAGAACCAAATGCATCTTTGAGCCCTAGTTTTCAGCAGTTTGGCCAAATTTTTAGGGCAAAAGTTGACCTAACAGGGTAGGTTATAGCAGGAAAATGAAGAGTTTACTTCACCAACACCTAGGAAAGAGTAGAGGACCAGTGGCAGTTAGTTCTAGTGCTTATTTTATTTATCAGAAGGTTCAAACAATGAATGAATTCTACATCTAGTTAGACTAGTAGTTAAATTAGGGTTTTTTGACTTGATTATGCAAAAAACTATTATTATGTCTATTTTTATTAAATCAGATCCAATTTTTCAGGATATGAGTATTTTTGTAAATGCTATAAATACTAATACTTATTTTATTAAAAAGGTCGGAATTTGGGGATTTATAAACGTATACTATTGTTAGCTTCTCATCTTTCTCATTCTTGAATATAAGCTCTTTTGTTATGATTTGTTCACCCTTCATCTTTGTCTTTACTGTACTTATGCCTGAATGTGTATTTAGGTTAATTTAAAGTTGATTAATAACTGATAGTTGTCAGCCTATTGGTGTTTTAATGTGATTTGAATTATAAGTACCATCCTGACAATGATTTAGCCATTTATATGGATATTCTTTGTATGTAAATCTGCCAGCCTAATGAGTTCTCCATCCCTGCACCTTATTGTCAACTACTGAATAGTTGTAACTAAAATCCTTGTAATTGAGTGAGTTTCATGCATGTCTTGAGAGTGGAAGGTTATATAGGTTACCTAACTTGATCCATATCAGAAAACCCTAAAAACATTGTAAGTTACCAGGAATCCTTGAGCTACAACCTAGAGGAGTTTCCTGGAGTGATAACACATAGTGTCAAAATTTTTGGAGAATAACACTTTTATTTTACAGACTTTGGATGGTGAGGAGTTTTCTAATCCAATCAATGGATGATTCCTCAAGCATTTTTACATTCTTTGAAGGAAATATATTTGAATTTCATTGTATGTATTGGTGTGTGAAGGATTGAATAAAGACTCCATAACGCAATGGATATTTTGCAGAGTAGCAGATAGTTTCAATTATATTAGAGAAGGCACTAATCTACAAGTTCTTGAATCCTCACAAGGAGGACTTCATCCTGCAACAGGAGCCAGATGTTATAGCTATTTTTTGTTTTCTATTTTTAGATCGTATGCTTGTTTTCAAAACATGGTTTTATTATTGCTTTAAGATTTTGAGCTTGGTTTTTGAAGTATTCTGATACGACACTTATTTTTATTTTTTGATTTTATAAGTTTTCCTTTTAGATTTACTTTACTTAGTTGTTTTCATAGTTTTTATGGGATTAATAGGCATATGTATTTATGAAATTTTGGATAGAGATATCATGAGGGTTAATAAAAGTTTGATCTACAATTTAACCCTTTGTTTTTTAAACCGTTTCTAAAAAAAAAATTAATCAGACATTCCTGTAGCGCAAAGGTAGAAAAAATTAATTAGAGCGCTACAAGAAAGTCGTGGTCTTCAAAAAATCATGAATTGGCTCATGAGTTTTAAAATTTGCAAATGAGAGGATTTTTTCCACATCTGTAAAGGAGAATGATATCTGTTTAACTTTACTAATAATTTTGACAAGTGTTTGAGTTAAGGTAGGAATGATTCAGGCGAGTTGCAGTTGTCCGGAATGTGGGAGATGTAGATCCTTTAAAAAACAATGATGGTGCATGATGGGAGTAATTCGATGTTAATTACAAATTTATTGAATGTATGAAAGCTTACAGAGACCACATTGATACTTGGCAATTCATGGTTGGAATATGAAGACAGTTAGAGGTTTAGGGTTTGTAGGGTAATTGACTGGCATAGTCATGGCAGCTGAAGACGAAGCTATGAAGGTTAGTGGACACCTCGGAACACAAGATAGAAAATTTTTAGCAATCGAAAACATTATTACGATAGGTATGCAACTGATTGTTGACATCATCCCTGAATTCGGGTTTGCATTGACAGAAGAGTAGTGATGGGTGTTGATTAAAAAGTGCCTCAAGTTCAGTAGCTTGATTTTTGCTCAGTTATTAATCTTTGTTGTCAGTAGAAATTGTTCCAAAATTCTTATCAGTTTGAGGGAAAGTTCATATCTAGGGTTTTAAATCTACTCAATTTCTGATTTACTATCAAAATAACACACTTTCAAAATAGTTTGAACCATTTTCTAAAGAAGAAACAGTTAAGGTTTATTACCAAGAATGAAGAGAAGTGGGAAGATGAATAGGGCCGAGCCTTCAGACATGACATGGCTAAAACTTTCCCTGAGTGTGCAAAGTTGTTTTCAAAAGCAGGCTGGTTGCAATATTTTGAGAAAATTGATGGTCATCATACAAAGGTTTCATATGAATTTGCTCAGGTATTAGAGAAAGACATAGTCACATTTAAAACCCTAAAAATTGAATTGACTAGAGAATTAATAACAGAGGCTACAAGCATTGTTGATGAAGGTGAGTTTTGGTTCAAGAAGGTACCTTTTGCTTTTAATTCAAAGAATTTCCTACTACCCAATGTTGTTGTATATTGGGGTAAAGGGGTACATATACATAATTTTAAACCAAAATGGAGGGATCCAATAAAGATCTTGCAGAGTTATGTAACCTGTGAAGGAATATATGCCTCTGTGTTAAAATACCACATCAGGTTTTTACAACACTTAAGTCAGGAATCAAGGAGGAATCTCCCTTTGTTTTTCCTCAAAAGTTTGCAGAAGATGTCTAGCAGAGTAAGGGAGCATCAGGATCATACTAAGTAGTCCATTTTTCATCATGTTTGATAAAATTGATTATCATTACTGTGCTCCAGAAGAAAGGAAAGACTTGGGACTATTTTTTGTTTTGGTATGGGTTTCAAAGTGAAAAGGAAGACCAATAAAAAAGAAGATAGGTGAACAAATCCCACAGTCTTGTTAAAAAATTGAAGAAAGAAGTTATTACTGAAGTAGAAGAATAGACTACACAATTGAAGTCTTTGACATAGAAGGTTGAAGAGCCTGAAGGTGAACAGGAAAAGAAGACTGATGAAGATGATCTGTTGAACTTTCAAATGCATAATTTAGAAGATGTAGTAGAAATCAATGAAGATGATGTACTAAAATCCCTTAATGAAGATACAAACTAGGAGGAAGGTAAATGTCTTTTAGAACAAGAAGAGACTCCAGCAAAGAACCAGAAGAAAAACTCAAGCTTTATAAAGAATAGCCCTTTTGGATGAAGCTGCAAAAGATCTTTAAAAGACTATTGATGACAGGTGTCTTTTAGTTAACTTTTGTTAAGAGTTTAGTTTATTTTGGAAAGCTTTAAATTTGTTAGTGGTCGATAGTATGACCTAGAAGGTAGTTATGCAGTTAGATAACTGTTTTTTGGATGTAACCAAGATAAAAGAGAGACATTAGAATGAATAAGGGTTCAAATTTTTGTACAAGGGGAGGCTTTCAAGCTACTGTATACAAAGCTAAGTTTAGAAACTCTTATGTATTTTTGATAACTGATTATGATATATATGGAAGATATAATCCCATTTTACTCTATTTTCTAGTTTTATTTGTGATTTGTGTAATCACTCAGTTGACAGATTCATTTCTTGTTTGAGGTTATTAATCATGAAATGCCTATGAACTGCGGATGAAATTCAGTGTTGTGCTTATTGTTTCTGATTTATGTTTCATATATTATACATCTCAGTTCTTCATTGTTGCATGATTTAGTGTTTGTCTTAGCTTGATGATATTTTTTCCCTCTTGATGACAAATTGTATAACCAAAACCCTAAAAAACCTATTTTACTTAGTTTTATTTTATGATATTGTGTTGGCTTGTTCTTTAGTAGCCTGAGAACAATTTATGGCACTAACATATTTGGTGTCATTGCCGGGGACGAAGATGAAGCATACTTTCCTTGGGTTATTCATCATTTCNAGACTACATTTCACCAAACAGTTCACAGTGGCTACTAAGGGAGTTGGGACAAGAGGTAGACCAACTTCACCATTACACTTGGGTGTCTCAGATCCAGAGCAAATTCTGAAAGAAGCTAGGAAAATTAAGAAGTCACAATCATCTCCATCTTTATGTAGCCCTGATCAAATTGACTTATTTTCACCCTTTTCACTTACAAAGGAATAAGAACAAGATTCATCATGGTTGAAACCTATAATGCCTTTTAGTAGTTTTCAGATCTTTACTGATCCTTAGTCTTTCAAAAAAGATAAAAAATCTATCTCCTAGAAAAATTCCTTTGTTTCAGTTCAAAGTCAATAAGAACCCTTTTCAGCCAAGTACCAGTCTAGTAAATAATTCTTTGCCTGCAGTAAACCCTAGTAGTTTAACAATGGCATTTCAGCCACCTCCATTAGATATGATGGATAGGATGGTGGCATCTAGGTATGATCCATTAGTTCTTTCTCAGCCCTTAAATGCTCTCCCTGGAAGGGATTATCAGAAATATTTGCCAAGCTTCAATGGGCAGGGTAGGCCAACAGCTGAGGAACACTGGGATGCCTTTCTCAGCTATTCAAATAACCAAAACATTGAGGTAAAGGATGTTTGGATGAGAATGTTCTTACAGAGTCTAGATGGAGAGGTTAGAAGGTGGTTCAGGGAAGTACCAACAAAATCAATTACTTTAATTGAGGAACTTCAGGATGTTTTCATGAGGCAGTGGGGTGATACCAAAGACCATACATACTATATTACAGAGTATGGATCCCTAAGAAGGAAGAAAGATGAAACTATAGCTGAATTTTCTAAGAGGTTTAACAAAATGTATGGTAGAATTCTTGCAGAAATCAATCCCTCCAAAACCTCAGTGAAAATCACCTATGCCAATGCCTTTGACCATGAGTTTTCATTACATTTGAGAGAAAGAAGACGTACTAATTTGTTAAACATACAAGAAGTCCCATTAGAAGTATAATCCAATATACTAGCTTCTAATAGACTAAAAGCAAATTCAGATCAACAAGATTATGACAAAAAAGGTAAAAAGGAGGCTGCTCTAGTAGTTTCAACATCATAATCAGCTGACAATAAAATTGATGAAATGACAAAACTAGTGAAAATCCTAATAGAAAAATTAAACAAATTGGAATTAGAGAAGAATTCTAATAGGCCTGCTCAGGAAGGGGACAGAAACCCTAATAACCCTAATCAGTTCAAAAGACAGTTTGCACCTTGTTTTATTCCTAGAGAGAGAAGGAATAATGATATACAAAGAGAAAGAAAAGAATCTGAAGATCAAAGGGTGCCACCCCCACTTCAAAACAATGTCATTGATGAAGGAGAAGAATATGAAGAGGGATAGTTTGAAGATACAAATCTAGATATAAACCTTTTAGGGGACTTGTTGACTGAAGGTATTGTGACTGAGGAAGGGTTTTTAAATTCTAAATATTATTGTGCAAATTTTTTTCAGACAGAAGATGATTTGAACCTTGAAGTAACAGCTGATATATATCAGTTTGAGCCTAAGAAGACACTAAATATGAGGTCAGGACCAAAACAGGTGGCTCAAAACCGTATAAAAAGGAAGTCATTCCTCCGAAACAGTCATCCATTCCAGCATTAGAAAAGAGTCAGAATTAGGATAATCCAGAGAAGCCAATTGAAGTTGAAGAAGTGAATAAGAACATGCTGAATTTTAATTGTGAAAATGAATTGTGCAAAGTTAAAATCCCAATGCCTTTCACTGAATTGATAAAAGATACTTGTTATAAGAATTCGGTTTTAAAAATGATGGGCTCGGTAGTCAATCAAGTACCCTCAGACACAATAAATTTACAAGAAGAGAATCCTAAAATTTTTATTGGGTTTGCTTTAGCAGAGAAAACTGAAAATGATGCAAGTTCATCTCCACCCTTTTATATCACATTAACCATTCATGATCAGATGATTCACAATTGTCTTTTGGATTCAGGTGCATCTCATAATTTAATGCCAAAGGAAGTCATGTAAGCTTTGTGGTTAAGCATAACAAAACCTTACCATGACTTGTATGCTTTTGATTCTAGAGATATCAAGTGTTTGGGAGTAATAAAGGACATGGTGGTTAAATTTTCACAACTACCAATGAAAAGTTTTATTATGGATGTAGTAGTGGCAAATATTACACCTAAATTTGGAATTCTTCTTTCTAGATCTTGGGCTAAGAAAGTAGGGGGCACTATACAGATGAACTTATCATATCCAACTATCCCTATTTTTGGTGGTGAGAATAGGAGGTTGTATACAGAGTTGCAGTTTGCTTACATTGTTACTTATGATAGGAATCCTACGAATCATCCATTATATGCTGTTGAAAAGGACTTGTGCTCATGTATGTTGCATTTTAGTGATGATAATACTGCTGGTAGGCTATAGGTTGAAAAACAAAATCCATTTAAACAGACTATGGAACAAAATGATGAACTTTGGCAGATGTATTTTCATGGATCATCATCTAAAGAAGGTGCAGGAGCAGGGATTCTGTTGATTTCTCCTGGTGGTGACTCAGTAAGTTTGATGTACAAATTAGAATATTTACTACAAATAATACAACAGAGTATGAGGCTTTGTTATTGGGTTTGAGATCTGCAAAGGATATGGGTATTCAACAAATTTGTATTTATGGTGACTCCGAGTTGGTTGTTCAATAGGTAAGGAACAATTCTCAAGTAAAACAATATTTGTTGAAAGTGTACAGAAATGAGGTATAGGACATGATAGATAATTTCTTTGTGGCATTCAATATTTCATATATTCCTAGAGATCATAACTAGATTGTTGATTCACTTGCTCTAGAAGCTATGCATTTCAAGATTCCTAAGACAACTCGGCTAAAGTATCTTATCGAAGTCAGGTACAAACCATTAGTTCCTGATAACATCAAGCAATGGAGGGTTTTTTATGATGACTTAGAGATTAAAAGGTTTTTAGAGCTAACTGGTGAGTTCTCTAATTCTTTAATTGATTAAGAACAGGATCATGGGACTGAAGATGCTGAGAAGTTTGCAGAAAATGAAATTGCTGGTCATAAAATCATAGAGCTCAAAAGTAATTTTATTCCCAAGGGTTTGGTACCCCTTGAGAGGATTTTTTTTTTAAATATGACACCCCATTAAAACCAGCTATACAATATTCAGAGGAGAATGTAATGGACTGTAACATTGGCACAAAGGAGCATCCCATGATAGTGAAGATTTCAAAGGCACTTTCAGTGGAGCAAAGAGAAAGGTACATTAAATTGTTGAAAGAATTTGTTGATATTTATGCTTGGTCATACGAAGATCTAAAAAATTATGATACAAGTATTATTCAGCATAAAGTAACCTTGAAGCCTAATGTAAAACCATTTAGACAGAAGTTGAGGAGAATCAATCCTGCATTATTCCCTGTCATAGAAAAAGAGGTTAAAAAATTGTTGGATGCTAAAATCATTGTTCCTCTTCGATATTCTTCATGGGTAGCAAACTTAGTTCCTGTCAAAAAAAAAGGATAAATAAGGTTGTATGTATACTTCCATAATCTGAATAGGTCTTCATTAAAGCATAAGTACCTATTACCAAAAATTGAGCAAATATTGCAGAAGGTGGTGGGTGCTCAAAGGATTTCAATGGGGGTGGTTTTTCTGGATATAACCAAATTGCAATGCACCCTGATGACATAGAGAAGACAGCCTTCACTACCCCTTGGGTTACTTTCATGTATGATAAAACACCCTTTGGATTGATGAACATTGGAGCTACCTTTCAAAGAGTTATGGACATAGCCTTTGTTGGAGAGAAGGAGAAGTTTGTGGCTATATATTTGGATGACATAATAGTTTTTTCAGAGTCAGATGAAGAAGATCTAAAACATCTAAACAAAAATTTCTTGAAATGCAGAAAATACAGACTGTCCCTTAATCCAAAAAAGTCACATTTTTTGTGTGTAGGAGGGTAAGTTGTTAGGACATTTGGTTTCAGCTGATGGGATAAGGATAGATCCTGTAAGGCTTAAAGCTATTTTGAGGATCAGTTTTCCTAGAAGCAAGAAGGATGTGCAATCTTTTATTGGTAAAATAAATTTTCTGCGTTCGTTCATACCAAATTTTGCTCAAACTATTAAACAAATAACAGCTATATTGAAGAAAGATCAGGAAGTGAAATGGACAACATAGGCTAGGAATTCATTCAAGAAGATAAATCTAGCTCTTACAGAAGCTCTGGTGCTAGTGAGTCCTGATTTTTCAAAATAATTTCTGACTTTTTCTTTTGCATCAGAGGATACATTAGCTGTTGTTTTGTTACATATGAATAATGAGGGACTAGAGCAGCCAATTGCATTTTTTAGCAAGACTCTTAAGGACTCAGAGTTGAAGTACAGTACATTGGAAAAGAAATCCTATTCACTCGTAAAAGCATTAAAAATGTTCAGAATTTATGTTTTACATTCTAAGGTCATTGCTTATGTTCCTAACGCTGCCATTAAGGATATATTAACGCATCCTGATAGTGAAGGTAAAAGGGGAAAGTGGATTGCTAAAATAATGGAATATGATGTAGACATCAAACCTACTAAACTAGTGAAGGGGAAAGGTCTAGAAAATTTTTTAGCTGATTCAAATTGTCAAGCTTTAGGCCTTCATTTGATGGCAGAACGGCCTATACAGGAATAATTGCAAGCTAAACAGGAGAAAGAAAAGATCATGGAGCAATATACAGAATCTACATGGTATGTAGACATTTTACATTTCTTGTTTTATTTACAATGTCTTGAACATCTAGATAAAAAGGCATCTAGGTCACAGAATTTAAAAGCTACTAAATGTTGTCTAATAGAACAACAAGTGTTTTGGAAAGATCCAAGAGTTATTTTGCTCAAATGTTTATCTAAGGTAGAGATTGAGGAGGTAATATCAGAGTCCCATGAAGGTGCTTGTGGGGGACATAAATATTGGAAGGCTAATGCATATAAAATCCTGAGGTCTGGATATTATTGGCCTTCTCTGTTCTCTGATGTATATCAGCAGTTAAGAGCTTGTGCCCCATGTCAAAAATTTTCCATAAAACAAAAGCTAGTATCTTTACCATTGAAGCCTATTGTAGTGAATGCACCTTTTCAGCAGTGCGGATTAGATTTTATAGGTGAGATAAATCCTTCTTCTTTAGGGTAGCATAAATGGATATTGACAGCTACATATTTTTTCACCAAATTGGTAGAGGAAGTTCCCACAACGAATGCAATAGACAAGGTGATAATTAGCTTTATTTAGGAAAATATTCTTAGCAGATTTGGATGTCCCAAGAATTTATTGACTCATGATGCTAAAGCTTTTAAGTCAAAAGCTATGGTTCCATTTTGTGAAGAAAATGGGATTGTTTTGAAACACTCAAAACGTTATTACCCTCAGGGAAATGGGTTAGCCAAATCCACCAATAAGAGTATCATTCAGAGCATCAAGAAGTTATTGAGTCATAATAAGAGGTCATGGGACTCAATGTAAAATATGCACTATGGGCTGACAAGATAACAATTAAAAAGGCAATTGGGACTTCTCCTTTTCAACTGGTATATGGTACTGATGTGGTGTTTCTAGTTCAAGAGGAAACAAGTGATATTCAAAGGAGATTTTATGCATTAATTGAATTACAACAGAGTCGTGAATGAGTGGAAGAAAAGGCTAAACTATACAGAAGGAAAATCAAAGAAAGGTTTGATAGGAAAATTAAAGAAAACACCTTTTTCAATGGGGATATGGTATTAAGATGGGAAGCTAGAAAGGAACAGAAGGGAAAACATGGTAAGTTTGATCATCTATGGTTTGGTCCTTTCATAGTGGAAAACATTTTGGAGAATAACACTTTTATTTTACAAACTTTGGATTGTGAGGAGTTGTCTAATCCAGCCAATTGACGATTCATCAAGCATTTTTACAGTCTTTGAAGGAAAGAGATTTGAATTTCATTGTATATACTGGTGTGTGAAGGATTGAATAAAGACTCCATAGCCCAATGGATATTTTATAGAGTAGAAGATAGTTTCAGTTATAGCATAGAAGGCACTAATCTACAGGTTCTTGTAGCCTTACAAGGAGGACTTCATCCCGCAGCAGGAGCCAAATGTTATAGCTAGTTTTTGTTTTCTATTTTTAGATCGTATGCTTGTTTTCAAAACATGGTTTTCTTATTGCCTTAAGATTTTGAGCTTGGTTTTTGAACTATTTTGATAGCACACTTATTTTTATTTTTTGATTTTATAAGTTTTCCTTTTAGATTTACTTTACTTAGTTGTTTTCATAGTTTTTATGGGCTTAATAGTTGTATGTATTTCTGAAAGGTTTGATAGAGATATCATAAGGGTTAATAAAAGTTTTATTTTACAATTTAACCCTTTGTTTTTTAAGACTCTTGTAAAAAAAACATTAATCAGACATTCCTGTAGCGCAAAGGCAGAAAAAATGAATTAGAGCGCAACAAGAAAGTTGTGGTCTTCATAAAATAGTGAATGGGATCGTGAGTTTTAAAATTTCCAAATGGGAGGATTTTTTCCACATCTGTAAAGGAGAATGATACATGTTTAAAATTTACTAATCATTTTGACAAGTGTTTGAGTTAAGGTAGGAATGATTCAGGCGAGTTGCATCTGTCCGGATTGTGGGAGATGCAGATCCTTTAAACAACAATGATGGTGCATGATGGGAGTAATTCAATGTTAATTATGAATTTCCTAAATGCATGAAAGCTTACAGAGACCGCATTGATACTTTGCAATTTGTGGTTAGAAGATGAATACGGTTAGAGGTTTAGGGTTTGTAGGGTAATTGACTAGCGCAGTCATGGTAGCTGAAGACAGAAGTACGAAGGTTAGTGGACACCGAGGAAGACAAGATAGAAATTTTTTAGCAATAGTAAACATTATTACAACATGTATGCAACTAATTGCTGACATCATCCTTGGATTCGGGTTTGCATTGACAGAAGAGTAGTGATGCGTGTTGATTAAGAAGTGCATCAAGTTCAAGAGCCTGATTTTTGCTCAGTTATTAATCTTTGTTGTGAGTAGAAATTGTTTCAAAATTCTTATCAGTTTTGAGGGAAATTTCATATCTAGGGTTTTAAATCTGCTCAATTCTGATTTACTGTCAAAATAACACACTTTCAAAAAAGTTTGAACCATTTTATGAAGGAGAAACAGTTAAGGTTTATTACCGAGAATGAAGAGAAGTGGGAAGACGAATAGGGATGAGCCTTCAGACATGACATGGGATAAAAATTTCCCTGAGTGGGAAAAGTTGTTTTTAGAAGCAGGCTGGTTGCAATATTTTGAGAAAATTGATGGTCATCATACAGAGGTTTCACATGAATTTGCTACGGTATTAGAGAAAGACACAGTCACATTTAATACCCTAAAAATTGAATTGACTATAGAATTAATAGTAGAGGCTACAGGAATTGCTGATGAAGGTGAGTTTTGGTTCAAGAAGGTGCATTTTGCTTTTATTTCATAGAATTTCCTACTGCCCAATGTTGTTGCAAATTGGGGTAAAGCGGTACATATATAGAATCTTAAACCAGAATGGAGGGAGCCAATCAATATATTGGAGAGTTATGTAACCTATGAAGGAAGATATGCCTCAATGTTCAAATACCACATCAACTTTTTACAGCACTTAAGTCAGGAATCAAGGATGAATCTCCCTTTTATTTTCCTCAAAATTTTGCAAAAGATGTCTATCAGAGTAAGGGAGCATCAGGATCATACTAAGCAGTCCATTTTTCATCATGGTTTGATAAAATTGATTATCAGTACTATGCTCCAGAAGAAAGGAAAGACTTCGGACTATTTTTTGTTTTGGTCTAGGTTTCAAAGTGAAAAGGAAGACCACTAAAAAAGAAGACAGGTGAACAAATCCCACATTCTTGTTAAAAAATTGAAGAAATAAGTTATTACTGAAGTAGAAGAATAGAATACACAATTGAAGACTTCGACAAAGAATATTCAAGAGCCTGATTGTGAACAACAAAAGAAGACTGATGAAGATGATCTGTTGAAATTTCAAATGCAGAATTTAGAAGATGTAGCAGAAATAAATGAAGATGATGTAGTAAATACCCTTAACGAAGATACAAACCAGGAAGAAGGTAAATGTATTTTAGAACAAGAATAGACTCCAGCAGAGAACCAGAAGAAAAAGTCAAGATTTAGAAGGAATAGTCCTTTTGGATGAAGTTGTAAAAGATCTTTAAAACACTATTGATGATAGGTGTCTTTTAGTTAACTTTTGTTAAGAGATTAGTTTATTTTGGAAAGATTTTACTTTGTTAGCGATCGATAGTATGACCTAGAAGGTAGTTATACAGTTAGATAACTATTTTTTGGATGTAACCAAGATAAAAGCAAGACATTAGAATGAACAAGGGTTCAAATTTTTGTACAAGGGGAGGCTTTCAAGCTACTGTATACAAAGCTAAGTTCAGAAACTCTTATGTATTTTTGATAACTGATTATGATATATATGCAAGCTATAAGACCATTTTACTCTATTTGCTCGTTTTATTTATGATTTGTGTAATCACTTAGTTGATAGATTCATTTCTTGTTTGAGGTTATTATTCATGAAATGCCTGTGAACTGTGGATGAAATTCAGCCTTGTGCTTATTGTTTTTGGTTTATGTTTCATATATTATACATCTCAGTTCTTCATTGTTGCATGATTTAGTGTTTGTCTTATCCTGATGAGATTTTTTCCCTCTCGATGACAAATTATAAAACAAAAAACCTAAAAAACATGTTTTACTTAGTTTTATTTTATGAGATTGTGTTGGCTTGTTCTTTAGTAGTATGGGAACAATTTTTGGCACTAACAGACAACATCAAAATTAGCTCCTCCAAAAGCCCCTAAAACAAATGCAGCATCAGTAGCATCCACCTGTGGATAACATGATTGTTGAGTCCATATAGTTTCATTTGAAAGAGATGTATCCACATTACTCTGATCTCTACTTCTTTTCTTTCCCCTCTTCACCGGTGATTTATCAACTTTGCTATAATGATACTCTCCCAGGGATATTACAAAGTTGTCATTAAACTCATCTCTCATTTCATCAATGGGGGGTACATTAATACCTGTAGATATCAGAGAGGAGGTTTGAGTCATAGTATGAGAGGGCATGGACATAGTAATATGAGAAGTGAGTGGAGAGGAAGCACTACTATTATGAGTAAGAGTCACTTGAGGGGTTGAAGCACTGTCAAGAATAGAAGTTTCAATGGATGAAACTTGCAAGATGGTGTCGCTAAGTAATGATGGTGATAGTGCTGAGGTTTCCTCATGAGCAGGAGATGGCACTGAACTAAAATAAGGAATATGCAAAGGAACTTTAAAAACTGGAGGTATAGTGGAATATGAAATGAGCATTTGTAAAGAAGTAGGTGAAATGGAATTGAGCAAACATGTGGCATATTAATATAGCTGATACATAAAGGGTGTCATGGTAGAACCAATAGACAAGGAAGATAAGGCTATGATTGATGAGAGGAGTAAGGAAGAATATGATTAGATAGGATGAGAAGAAGGTTGTGATTGTGAGAGAGCTGATGAGGACTTCCCATTGCTACCATTAAACAAATTCATAAACTCCTGTAAATAATTACCATTTCCAGTTTCCATAGTGACAGGCACAGGGGATATCCTTTCATATTCTTCCTCTGAATGGGTCAAATCTATAGTAGACATAGGGATGGATGAAACTTGAACCTTCAAATTTTTGAGTGTCTTCTCCTCAATCTAGCTTTTTTCAAGTTGAAATTTCTCAACAACAGTAGTCACTTGACTAGCTTCAGCTGATTGAGAAGTTGTAATTTCTTGAGTGTCCAATGCCGAAGTCATCCTGCTCAGCTTCTATTTGATCTTCTCTAAAGTATGTAAATAGGATTTAACATGTTGATCAATAGATTCCTATGGTATTTCTCCCATGGGGCCCTTCCCTTTGTCTCTAGATGAATTGGTTTCTATGGGTGTATCTTTGGCTGCGTGAGCTTCCTTAGCTTCTCTATCTTTCACCATCTTTTCTTGAATGTCTAATTCCATAGCCCTGTAGTGTCAAACCATGTCCCTGATTTCCTTTTGGTATAGAAGAATTTGATATTGTTCTTCCTTACCTTTATCCCTTGCCAGAACTTCAGAAAAAGTATTAACCCCCTGATAGATGAAGTCATTTGGGGCTTCTTCATGAGTGTATCTGGATTTGAGTTGATTCTTCTTAAGGTTAAAACCAACAATCCCCTTGGGATCATGATGTCTCTTACTGGAAAAACCCAACTTGAGTGACACTATGTGGTCACTGAGTTATGACACCCAGGTAGAGGTTGGTATACTCAAGGATACCAGAGTTAGAGGAAATCTGAGCCAAAATTTCCTTTTGGGCACTGCACACTTCTTATGTATTCCCTCAGTGACTATTTGAAATGGGATTTCTTCAAGAACTAACCTGTCAGGCACGAAATTTGGTAGCATATGAGCATCATTGCTTCCAAAGACTCTAATGTATTTGAATTACTTAATGACATACCAATCTCCCATTATGGCTATAAGGGTTTTTGCTTCAGGGGAGAATGTAGGAGCTTCCTTGTTGAAAATTATGAAATAGACCCGGTCGAGGAAGCTCTCACAAATGCCATAGAATCTAGTCACATAATTGGTATCCCAAATCTTCGAATGGTAAATGTGCATAGGTGGGGCTGGTAGTACCCAGTTCCATCCCATATTCGGATAATGGAACTCAACACAAAAAATGTCCACAATGTAGGAAGAGAAGAAGAAGTTGGGTTTCTTCCTGGCAGTAGCTTTCTGAAATTTCTGTATGGCTATTTTGAGTTCTAAAGACATAATTGAATCCCATGGGATGGATTCACTTGTGGTTATTACATGACGGGAAATCGGGGCCCATTCTTCCTTGAAGTAAGAATAGTTAGGGACACCATAGAGCCTGCACAACATTGCTGCAAGTAGGGAATAAGGTTCTTTGAACCATTCATTAGGGTAGAGATCATCTTTCCTTTGATAAAATTTACACGGTTCGGCCATCCGGACTTTAGCATTTGGTCAAAATTGTACCTGGACTTAGCAGCTTTAACGAAATCAGCATTGAGGAGCTGTCTAAAAGATTTAAGAACATAAATTTTAACAAAAGTCTCAAGACAGAAATTAGCAAGTAGCAATCCAGTACTAGTATTAAAAGAACGGTCTTTTGGATTGGCATGGTCAATAATCCATATGACTACGTCATTGTAAGGGAGAATAGCAGGTCTCATAGCAATCATGTGGATGCCGGAATCCCTAATTCTTTCGTAAATGGGTTGGTTATCTTAAAAGTCTGAAAGGTCATTGTTGTAAAAAATGGATTAGATTCAGGACCAATCTAACTGGTAGGTCTCACTAACTTGGCCACTAGTACTGGAGAAGACACTGAAATTCAGGTCTTTGGTCAGCATGTCTTTCTCAAGGTTTTTTCACCGGGTAATTCGAGGTGTTTTGGAGGTTGACATGTTCTGTTGGACGCATAAACCAGAAATTAAAACCAATTTATATAGGAACAACGGTAAGCAATTCAAATTTTGAAAGGTGACTCAAAAACAAACCTGAAACCAGCGTGGATGATGGAGAAATCGCTTGGTAAAAACCTCAAGCTAAATTCACATAGCACAACAAGTTATAGTGGTAAAAATAGTGAATAAATCATAAATAAGACCAGCATATATATAATTCACAGGAAATAATTCAGATCGTAGGATGAGGATGAAAAGAACGGTCAAGATCAAAATTTGTGGGATGTGATATTAAATCACAAAATCCAAATTTTATTAACCGTTTTGTAACCCACATTCCACATTTTGTGCGATGCGGGTTGTGGAATCGTAAGACAACAAAAATTTATTCAAACCTCTCTGCATCCCACATTCTGCACTTTGTGGGATGTGGGTTGTGGAAACATGCAAACCAAATGACTTAACAAATGAAACCCTGCACCCCGCATTCCGCACTTATGCGAGATGTGGGTTGCGGGTTGACCAAAGCATATCCATCAAAATTCTCTTGCATCCTGCATTCTGCATTTGCATGATGAAGAAATTTAAAATATATGACTAAAAATTCCCGCATTCCACAACTTGCGGGTTGCGAGATGTGGAATTGCAAAACAATCCCTAAAAAACTAGCTTTTTGCATCTTAAAAACACACAAATTAAGCATGGATTTTGGGAATTTTGGTTAAGTTAGAAAATCCCAGAAGTCAAGAAAAATGTAATAGAAGTGAAGAAATGGACAAAGGGTTATACTAAGTTACCTTTGTATGTTTGATTGGGCTCCCATGTGAGAATAATATGGGATCCGTTGTACCTACAACAAATGGTGACTGGCTGGAAGAACTAGTTATCTTTGCAAACAATAACTTTTTCCAATCAAACCTTGTCAGTAGACAAATGATCAACTCAAAGATTAAAAGAAATATAAGAATGCAACCAACAAAGAATTATCAAAGAATGATTAATGTGTTTTCATCCATGCTAATTTTAAAAATAACGCAACTCTGATTTAGATGTCATGGAGGATAAGGATCACTCGGCCTTAGGATGACATAGGCACGCAGTTTAGGTTGAACCTGGGATCAGAACTTAACAATTTTGGATCTCCACACATAGGCCATTGAAACCATCATTGATTTTTTTTTATTGTATTGACATAGGACCACTGCCCCATGTTCTGGTGATTAGTGGCATTCACATACCTGACCTATAAACTGAACAAGCTGGCTTAGCAAGTAGACCTCTTGTCTTCCATCTATATGGATGAAAGCAGTTATCATGGCTTGGGAACCATCTGGTGATAATTTCAGTCCAAAATCAAGTCCATGATCATAGTAACACTACTACATTTTGACCAAAAATCCGACGGCCTTCATGTCGGATTTTCGACACTTCCCTGTCGCATGTACGACACTTTGATTTTTTTTTAAGCGTCGAAAACTTGTTGTCGGTTTTTCGACACCTAAGTAACTGTCCGTTAAGCAACACCTAAGTTACCATTGGTTAAATGCAAGGCATCGGTTACGCGACAGGAGAAACCGTCGGTTAAGCGACGAATATGAAGATTAAGCGTCATTTTAGCGATATAAGAAACCGTCGGTTAAAAACGATAATGAGCTTAAGCATCGGTGAACCGACATTAGAAACCGTCAGTGAAGCGATGGATGTAAATATGAAGCGTCAGTTACGCGACGGATATTATTAATTTTTTTTAAAAAATCACCTCCAAAATCGTCGAATAAGCAATGAACATAAAGCTTAAGCGTCGTTTAACCGACATTATAAACCGTCTCTGAAACGACGGATATTATTATTTTTAAAAAAAAATCACCTCCAAAAGCATCGGATAAGTGATGAACATAAAGCTTAAGCGTCGTTTAACCGAAATTATAAACCGTCGCTGAAATGATGGATATAAATATTAAGCGTCGTTTAAGAGACGTCTCGTGTTGTTTTAAAAAAAAAACACCTACAGAAGCATCAGTTAAACGACGTCTGTTAGTGTTTTTTTTTTTTTTAATTACCTACATATATTACTAGGAAGCAAGGTATACCCCCCTCGCATGCACATTACTTAGTATTGAATGTGGAAAATATTAAACTCTTGAATGTTCCATGCCAAAATATATTATGGAGAATTCTCCCTTGTGGAAAGGTGATACCTCCATTGGAGAATGGAAAAAGAATATACCTGTCAATTATGAAGTGGAGGATGGAATAAAAAGTTACATAAAAATATAGTGACTAGATCTAAGTTTACAACAAATTAGGATATGACCCAAGTCAAATTTTAATAAACACATGTATAACTGCTAATGATTATGGAAATGCATCTTGAATTCATAACCCACAATTTATATTTTTTGCATGTCAAGATGTAAGAAAAATGAAAAATAATTGTGCATCTATTCAAAACTTCAACGTGATCCAGGTTCTGGTCAATGATTGACAATCCATCCTAGATGACATTGTTTTACTTCATGTCTTCAATTTCACTAATTTAATTTTACAAAGAAAAAAATATACATCTTGAAGTTTGTACCAACATTTGGAAAAATATTGGAAAGACTGAACACAAAAACAAATTGCTTAATAAAATACAACTTGCAAATAAGGCCAGAACTCATTGGAGCTTCTAAAGCCAAAGATGCAACCAGGACACAAGACATTCTTGGTTTCCTAGTAATAAACATAATCAAAGAATGCAATCTTTTCTGCAACTAGTCCTTCTGGTGATCGCAGGATTGAATTCATTGGCGCCTTTTGTTGCAAAAAAATTGTACCCACGGCTCTGATTGCACATTTTCTAACTCAAAACAAGACAGGCCCACTTCAATGCTCAAATAGATCAAGTTCCGTTCATAACAAGTTCAGTAAGAATGGGGCTTCCATCCTCTAGTATCTTCCCGTTCACCTGGGACCTCTGTCTCTGTAATGGGCATGTTCAAAAATGTTATTTAAAAGATGTCAACAAAGCCTATGGTTAAATATAAAATTAAGGCAAACAATTTCCACAACACATTTTGAGGGTAACATATTTTCAAAATAATGCTAAACTTATCTAGCTATATGAAACAGGGAATAATGCCAGAGTATAGAATTTAATGGTAGCCACCAAGAAGTCATCACTCTATGTGAAGAAATAGGAATTCTGAAACAAGGAATAATGCATAAGTAAAGAATTTAATGGAAGCCAACAAGTTCGATCACATACCCAGTCAGGTGAGTCCCCTGAATTGCCATTCATGAGCTTATGGTGTTCTTCTTTAGTTCTGTTGTCCTTGTCTTTACCATTTAAAGGCAATAAGGGTACTGAACCCCCAGGACCTGAACATTCTGTTCCTTCTGCAATCATAGAAAACATATGTAGTTCAGCTATTCCATTAGGTAATGCTTACTAAGAAGAGGCACCAGACATATGCACTCGATAAAAAACAGATGACTAAAAATTCCAAAAGTAAACCTTCAGGCAGCTGTCGATCCACAAAATATACCACCAAATTCACAGTATACCTGCAGATCCTCAACATGGTTAAAAGAATGTAATATATTGAACACTAATACCAGAGTAACCATAACCAACCAGTAAGGATTAAGAAAACTAATTAAAAAGGCTTGATAATGCCAAGGTCCAGATCAGACCTGCAATTCTGGTTGTATTCTTTATTTTTCTGATGTTCGTTTCATTCAATTCAAGGCCAATTTAGGTGGGGGTACAAACAATATGGGTGAACTAAAAGAATTATAGCTACTTAAAACTGCATTCGATAGAGGTATCTCCCAACTTCAGGTTTATGAAGATTCTCTTCTGAATGTGAATTGGAAAAATTATCAGTTGCACATCCAGGAAATTTAACTGGTTGCTTTCACACATCAGCTGAAGATGATATCCTGGCAGTTCCATAGGATTTCTTTCAGACATGTCTACAGAGAATTAAAAGTCAGCAAATGTCCTTTCAAAGGATCACTTGCTTATTCAACCAAACCATATGCTATTGGTTGAATTACATGATAATCACGGTTGAAAGCACACAGAACTATGTAGAGGATTTAGTTATGTTTATCATTATTGCCTCATTTATGGATGACTGTAAAAAGTATATTTTTGGACTGTTCTGAAACATTATTGTTGATGTAAAGGATTAAAGCCAAAGTAATGCCTTGACTCTGCTCAAGAGTCTAAGTAGACAGTGTATGCTTTTAGTAGGATAGGGTGGAAGTCAAGTTTTTTTGAACTGTGCTGAAAGCACCTGAAGAATGTATTTTGAATTCTATCCAGAATATAAAATACGTTTTTTCCTTGTAAATTTTTTTTTTTCCCTCAACTCGTCCCCCAACCAGCACATGTCTGTGCAATTTCATCCATCTAGTTGTGAAAAGAGAAGTGTTCAACCATTTGCACTCATGTATTTATCTCTACCCACATCTACACCCTGTGCAATTTTGTTTGTGTTGCACGCACATGTCTGTCTATGTTGAACACACATCTCTTCCTCTACCAGGGAATTGCAACCACTGTCATCCTTCACAAGCCTCCTTTGTCTCACTGTCATCAATAAATTTGAGTCCTATAACACAGGTTAGATTCATCCAACCTGGTATTTCTTCTTATCATGATACATTGCTTTCTCTTAACTAAAGTTGAGTCTTATTTGGAGATAACTATAGATCGTTTTATTTAAAATAACACATAAGTTATAAAATATACATATAAAAAAGACTTATCTTGAATGTTGACTCTGTTATACACACACAGATTAATCCATGCCTTTTCCTTTAATTTGTCCAAACTCTTTCCAATATGTAACATTTCTCAAATTTTCTAGAATTGGACTTCAAACATCATTACTCTACCTTCAGATTTAAATCTTATTGATGGCTTTGATCCCAATTAAGATGTCATAGTTGCAGATGCACATAAGTTAAACACAATATATGGTGGAGAGAATAATAGATGCCTACATATAATTTTAATGATACTGCATCAGTATGTCACAAGGTTAGTTCCATGTAGGATACCAAAGTAATACATGTTCTAATCTCTCACTTATATAACCATACATTACAACATATGAACCCTAATACTAGTTTATACCATTTATCCACAAACATGTTTATGAACCTCGATACCAATTTATAAACCCTAAGACAAATAAGGTTGCCTAATCACCAAATGAACATTAATACTGATTTAAATCATTTATCTCTAATTCCATGTTATAACACTGACATTTTAATAAAAACATAGTCACTTTATTCAGAATATATTGATATTGCCATTGACATTGGAGCTTATTGTCTGTCCCTTTGATAATGCTCATAAAAATTTCTACCACAAGAAATATTCTAAAACCTCATTATACAATATAGAAAAGTGACAATGAATTTCTATCAAAACTCATACCATGGGGGGAACCTTGTTCTGAATAAGGTGAGGATTAAGTGTCAAGCCAACAGCCTTTGTCGTGGGATCTACGTACAAAATCCTTGCTTTCAACAGAAACACAATTCCAAAGTAGTCAGCTTCACTGTGAAATAAGATAGCCCATAGTAATAACTTCAATAGATAAAAGTGCTATGCTCATAATTTATTAAACAAGAAACCTCTTGTTACTTTAAAATTACAAATAAGCATGATTCAAGTTCTG
>LPNX010840487.1:52396-104317 GCA_001517045.1 Pseudotsuga menziesii | reverse complement strand
TAGTTAACATAATTTCAATTAAATGAAATTCCAAGATAATAATAGCAACAAACATTGATTATTAATGTCATTAAATAACTTTAATAATAATATGTAAAACAAGCTTCTGTAATCTATTTTTCGTGAGATAACCATTGATCAACTTAACTTTTATTAGAAAATATAAATAATAGTAATATAAATAAATTATATTTCTTTTCTAACGTATATTTGTTTTTTATCGTTAAAATAATAAACTTAGCATAGTAACACTTAATATATAATAGTTTTTCTTGTCACTTATAAAATGTTGCCAACCTTCTAATATATTACAACATGATACTCAACGCATGCAATATTGATTGCTATGTCGAGAATTAAAATTGTTATAGTAACAAACACATTTATATTATGTCATTATATAGTTATTAAATAGGTCATTCTAAAATATTTCCAACCTTCTACTAGTATAGGAACTCAACACCAATAATGTACTAGTTACCATATCAAATTATAATTCAATTGCTAAATCATAGTAACATATACAATATTAATGTCATTACATAAACTTAATCGACTTACCATTTGATACAAGCTATAGATAATATTAATGGAAATTATGTAAGGAATCAAAGTCTAAGAATTTCATCATTTTGAAAGAATCAAAGTCTAATATTTTCATCATTTTGATTTGTCACAGAGGATTAAAAAGGTGTAATTTAGTTGTTAACACAATCCCTCTCCCCTCATGTTGTAAAGGGTGCTAGATCAATGGAAGAGCACCTGCATTACAAGCAGGACGATGGTGGTTCGATTCCTCCGTGCCCTAACATAAATTAATAGATGATTTAAAATCTAACGATAATATAAATATTGTAAGATATCTATATTTTCAATATAAATATGCTCTTTTCAATTAAACACATTGTTCAAATACTTCATAAATAAATAATGAACACTTGCAATAATTAATTCAATTGGTTTTCCCCCTTTCCTCTTGTATATGAAAAAAGTAAAACTGTATTGCACTAATGCTTTTCTAGTTCATAATTGATTTTGATTGTTAAAATAATTAATATTAATAAACAAGAGATGATTTACTATCATCCGATATCATTAAATAAATTTATAGATAAGAAATTTCTCATGTTAATCTATTATTCATAAAGTAAACATTCATCAACTTAGTTTTTAATACACTACCACTACCAACAATAATAATAATAAATTATGTTGCTACTTTAATTCATAATTTATTTTAATCATTACAAGGGTAAAACTTAGACTTTAAAGTCGTAAAATATTTTTTCGTTTTGATTATAAGTGGTGCCAACTTCCAAAACTAAAACAACATACTCAACAAAGACAAAAATAATTACTATGACAATATTTATAATTGTTGTAATAACAAATACAATGTTGGTATTATGTTATAAAATAATTTAATCAACTTAACATTTAATACAAACTATAAATAATATTAATAGAAATTATGTAAAGATTCAAAGGCTATGACTTTTTTCATTTTGAAAGAACTCAATCTAGCGGAAGTTCTAAAGTCTAGATCCACTAAATAATTACAAATTTAATGAAATATGTGTTACAAGATGAATACCTTTAATCAACCAACAAAAAAATGTGAATATGATAAATGATTTATTTTACATATTACCCCTTTAATTAGTTTGACATTATTGAATACCTTAACTATATATTATCATTCAAACATACTAAAAATACATTATAAACTTCTTCTCCACAACCCTTCTTATAATACAAAAACCACGTGGTGGAAATGTCCTTGACATTGGCACTAGCTTTACATTGAGATATTAATAGGAGGTTTTTGCAATAAGATTCAAATGCAACCTTATAGTGACCAAATAATGGTATTTATTTCCATTTAAAAATTATAAACAATAGTTCAAAAGCTTCTATTTTATATCACCCAAAAACTAAATAGATCCCTCCATGATCTAAGTGTAAACTTCCCTGCCAACCACTCATGCTGTAGTAAAAACTTGGCCACAAAACTTTCTTGCATATATTTAGACATCAGGATCTCTCAAAAAATTTAGTGGCCAATGAAATTACATATAATAGTTATGTAACAAATCATAAATACTTCTAATCTGTAAATTCATATTTAGGCGATTCAAGATTATTCTTAGAATTGATGAATAACTTGGTTCAGTCCACACTTCGAATTATTATATCCACACTTTACATGCTTATCATTATTATGAAAATGCTTGAAAATATACATAATAATACAAATTTTATTTAAGTAACTTTAAATTATTCAATAAAATTAAGAGAGAATATAAAAATATGGTTTCAAGTTTTTCAAAAATTTAATCAAACCAAAAGTCATAAGAAAGAACACACAAATTTATGAACTATGATGGAAAATTATAAAATGTTATAAAATTTAACCTTATAACACCTCTGATGAAGCATTACATAGATAATGAATACTAATGATGAGAATACCATTGACTATGAATCCTTTTTACTATTTTATACATGCTAGAACCATTTTACTCTGATTTGTGGTATTTGATGTTAATAAGCCAACTTGAGTAGTATATTCTCATAGGTTGTTGTTATTGCATGTGATTGGTTAAAAAAATACATAAATAATTTGATTACATGTGTTAATAGCACTACCCCTTAGGGAAAATGTCAAAACCTAAATTGAGGCTTTTGAACAACAATTAAAAATCGCTCAACTTAATATGAATACAAAAACATGGATATTCATAGTTAATGCAAATTGTTAAGAAGATGGATTTTGCATGCACTTTGTACTATGGGTCTCAATATCTTGAAAGATGTCAATTTTTGGTTTGGTTTAAAAAAATATGAACAAAAAAAACATTTATAAAACTAGGGGGTTATCATAAAAAAAGCCTCTATGTTATTATAATGGGTAAAAAGACATTACAGAGTAAGTCTAAAAAGTCCAATAGTTAGACCATTTATAAAAGTGGGTAAAAGACGAAAAACCTGTATTACGTTTAAGATATAAATACAAATACAATTAGTAAAGTTAGTGGATGACAATTCTATGACTAATGAACAAATTTAATACAATGAACTTTTAACATATTTATGAATGTGAAATTTTTTAATAATTATATAACTTATTAAATGGTTGAGTTAACACATTTATCAATGTGAACAAATTTTAATAAATGGATAACTCCTTATCCAATTGATATTGAAATGGTAAAATGGTTGGAGTTTCTAAAAAAAACCCATTCTCTTACAAAGATTCACTTACAACCATACATGCATCATGACACATTGTTTCATGTCCTGCATAGAGCAAGTTGTGAGGAACGACAATTCTAAGGGTCATCTTTTGGCCCTTATGTGTTGCCTATTCCATTTGTGAATGCTACTCTCTCTTCCTCAAAAGTACATTCATTCAACTTATGGTTGTTTTTTTAATTGAAACAAAGACATTATCTCTTTTGGATAGAAAAAATACTTTTATAATAAGTATATTTATTTTTGGTTGAAATCCCTTAAAATTACTAAGTTGAAATACCCATAAACCTAGATCCCGTTTGAATTTTTATTAGTTTAAGTTCCATTAACTTCACTATAGGTAAAAACTAAACTATATCCAACACTATTATTATTATGAGCATCAATCCAAAAATCGTTTACTTTCTCATATACCAATACTAAAACCCAGGCCTAATCGACCAACTACCTTAATTACTACCTTGACCTGAAATAACTAATATTCTTGGTGGTGGTTGGGATTTTGTAAGTGAATTAGGAGAAGATAACAATCCATAGAAACTGATCACTTGTTTGTTAGGTAACATTCCAATTGTGAGGCCAAGTGATTTAATATTAAAGAACAATTGGTAACATTCCAACTGAGCAGCTGATCTTGTGTGTTCTTCGATTGGATATTAATGAAAGAATGATGGATTGAGCATTGTTTGTGAGTTGGGCACTGTTGTTGAAATTATTCAAAAGAACAACACATAGATGCAACATTAAAGATCGAAAAGTTTGGCACCCAAGTTCAAATTCCTCAACAACACAACACAACACCAACATTAAAAATCGAAAAGTCCAATGAGATACATAAGTAAAATACCATATACAATAAGTTTTATCATGTCATGTCATTTAAACTTTTTATCATATCATGCCATTTAATATCAGAAGTTTTTGATATTTTTAAAAGTTTTAAGGCTATGTTTGAGAATAGTTTCTATAAGAATATCAAGTCAATAAGATTTGATGGAGGAGGAGAATATGCCAAAAAAAAATTTCCAAAATTTCTGTGAATCATAAGGGATTCGAATGCAACACTCAATTCCATACACACCACAAAAAATGGTGTGGCTGAGAGGAAGAACATATCACTGAAAGAAATGGAAACATGCCTTCTCCATGGCAAACATCTACCTCCTTCTCTTTAGGCTGAAGTAGTAAATTGTGCTTCATATTTGCATAATAGGGTTCCCCACAATTCATTGGTTGGGGTCACACCATTTGAAGCACTACATGGGTATAATCCCAATGTCTCACATTTGATAGTTTTTGGTTCCAAATCTTGGGCCAGAATACCGCTTGACAAGAGGAAGGCCTTCCAAGCCCAAAGTAGCGAATGCATTCTGATTAGATATGAAGAAGATGCAAAATATTACAAACTAATGGAGGTTGCTACCAGAATATGCTTCATTGAAAGAAGTGTCCAGTTTGAAGAAGATCAACTGCATGATACTCCTCCAGTAGCACAAGAAGGTATAACTATTTCTCCACCTATTTTTGATGATGATGATGATGATGTGATACATGTTTCAAAATCATATGAAGTATCACATATGACATGATCATGTTATTGAGACAGAATCTCAATAAATTATGGATCTAGATCCAGTACCCATTCCTCATCAAAATCCTAAACCTAGATGGGCTCAAAAGATTCTTGATGCAGCTGGAATTGGTGTTAGAGTTCCTAAACAGCGAAGAAGAAATAGGTCCCAGTATCAGAATCAGCATGCTGCACTATCCCTCGTAGATTCGCTCTCTACAAAATGGTGCAGTAGAGTTCCAGGTCGGTGCTACTTGATGATGGTGAATGATCAGCTACATGGCCCACATATGCAGAGATTTGATCATTCCCTACCTTCACCATCCAACAGAAACAAACATAGTCATCAGTTCTTAAGTACATTGAGAGGTCCAATGATGGACCATACTACTGCATAGAGCTGCAATTTTTATAGCAGCGTTACTCAAGTTATTTTTCTATGGAGGAAGCTTCTTTCTTCTAAAAATAGCTTGCAGATTTCTATTTTGCTGCTTATTTTTTTGGGGAGCAGGGGTTCCCATAAGGTTTCCTCCTGTTTCCTTAGTTCTATTAAGCATCATTTTTATTATATTCTAGATTGTATTTGGGTGACCTATGATCTTGTTACTAGGGCGCACAGTTGTACAAGTTAGGATTTAGGGGGGGTGTTAGGATTATTAATCCTCTCTTGGTCAATTGTCTATTATATTAATTATTGCCTAACTTAGGAACCTTAAATTAATTAATTGGGTCCACTAGTACAATTCGGTCCACTTGGCCTAATGGGGCCACATGTACCAGTCACTGGAGTGTGGGGAGCACTGCTAGAGGTTAATTGCCAGTTAGTGCATGTGCATGCATTAGCTTGGGCACCTCCTAGGCCAATCCCTACATTTTAGGATTCACTGGGAGTCCCAGCACCAACCTAGTTCAGTTAGTTAGTGTTAGTACTAGTTAGTCTTACTTATCCCCTAGTTACATTTAGTTACTTCACAGTCAGTTAGGCTAGTGATACCAATGCATGGATAATGCATGGTTGCATGGGGAGGAGCACTTTTCCTACCTACCACACTCAGTTGCACTAATTTAACTACCCGTCAATGGTTGTTAGAGTTATTGGTCATCAAGGAGTTGTCTATTTGGACTATGATATTGATCGGGATACCTTGAGTTACAGATTCAGTTAGATACAATCATATCCACTTTGAGGATTCAAATTCATATCCCATGCATTTGAATTATAACTATGTAAACTATTGTCACACCGTATATTATTATTTTGAATGATACTATAAATTCCTGAGCAATACTTGTCCATTTCCTGTGTGGTTTTTTTTGTTTAGTTTGTATATTCATTCTCTGTTCTTTTGCTGCATACATTATTAGAACTATCTGCTTGAATATCTAAATGGCATTCAAATTCTAATACTTATGACAGTAAGGTTCTTCATCATTAATATCCTCTTGTTTTGGATAAGGACGCTTTCTCGAAAAATGTCCAACCCTTCCACAGTTAAAAAATTTCAAGGGTAGCTTCCCTTTGTACTTGCTAGTGCCTCTATCAAGTTTCTTGATGAAGAGAGATTCTTCATCATCTTGGTCCTCATATTGGATCTTGGACACAAATTTAAAGGTTGTTTCCTTCTTTGATGATCCATTTTTTCTTGTTCTCATCTCATAGGCAGTGAATATCCCATGTAGTTCATCTACTGTCATAAGTTTAATATCATCTTGCTCTTGTAAAGAGGACACCTTTCAGTCATACTTCATTGGCATGGTTCTTAGTAACTTGTCGACTACTTCATTCTCTTTCATTTCCCCTCCAATGCCTATAATGCCATTAAAAATTTCATGTACTCTTAGATAATATTCTACAATATTTTCTTCCTCTTTCATTTTTAGTTTTTCAAAATGTCCTTTGTAGGTCTAGAGTTTTGGATTTCATAACTTTGGGTTCTCCTTCATCATGATTCTTCACAGACAAATAAGCTCATTCCAAATTACTTATTTGTTCATCATTTTTAACTCTGTTTAATTTACCAGCCACAACCTTCTACATTTTCCTTTCCATAATGCCTTTTCAACAACAGATATATTTTGCATTTTCTATTTCGCATTTACCTTTACGCACTCATCTTTCCGCAATTACCTTCTGTAATTAGTTTTCCACAAAAAACTTCCCGCAATCAAAAACCTCTTCCTTCCACAATTGCAGATTGCAGGTAAGCATTTCGACTTTTCTCAAAAATTGCTTCCACAATTATCTTTCCTAAACAACCTTTCCAAAATCAAAAACTTCTTCCTTTCCTAATTTTCAAATTGTGGATTATTGATTGCTTCAGCATTTTGGATTGCGGATTACAGATGTGGCTCCCAACTTTTTGGAAATGGGACTCTGTAAATCTCTTTCCACAAATCATTTTTCACAACTCTATGAGACGTCGATTTCTTGCAGATTCTTTCTTGACCATTGATATGAGATGAGATGTGGATCTCACTATAACTTTGTGGATCACTCTTCAACCATAGATCTATTATGGGCTATCTTCTAACCATTCGATCTTTGTCAACCCACATAAATAGTGGAATTGAACCAGTATTGAACTGAACTTCATAAAAAATATGCAACCGCATAGTTTAATTAACACCCTACAACTTCACTCAGTGGAATCAGTTTCTATCGTTGATATTCCTTGGCGATCGTGCTCATCCTTCGATGGAGCGATGATTCTTTTCTAATTCCAATGCTTGTCTTGACTATTATCTTTCGTGTATTTTCATGTAGTGGAATTGCTGAAAACCATTAGATCTAAGTTCATCTTAGATCCATTAGAGGAAATTTCAACTCAAAATGGGCATCTTAAAAAAATTAACAAAATAATAGTTAAAATAATAAAATAATATTTATTAATTTTGGAGGAAGAAAAGAAAAAACTACTTTTTGTTGTATTTTCGACATATCTCCCCGTGTTTTTACTCAAATTTCGATTGGGAGAGCTCGTTGGTTGTGGAATTAAATTTTGCATCCAACGAGTACCCACTCGGCATACTTTTAACGGACCCCGCTACCCCAAAAACAATAAATACCTGAAAAACGTGATGAAATAAGGAAGCATGGTATGAAATACTTTTGTGACCATTGAAAGAGCTCTCTCTTATATAGTCAAAAAATATGTCAATTGTCTTTGCTCAGTCCTCTCATCTCTTTGGGAGTCTGTCATCCATTCAGACCAATTGACCTTATGGTAGAGAGAATGGAATTGGTGTGTGTGTTTTACTTTAGGTTGATGTTAGTTCTATTGGCTATAACCATTCCATTTTTACTGGTCTATTAGCCAATCACGACTCTTATTATGAATAGGGGAATGACAGACCATAGAGACTAGATATGGTTATACATGTGAGAAAGTGAGGTTGGGAAGGATGATAATCTTTACTCACTTATTTTGTATTCTCCCTAGATGCTTGAGAAGCCACATATAATTTCTACTGGGAATTGAAAGGAAAAAAATGGTTCAAACTCCTATTCACACATTAGCAAGTGTATGGAAAGATGGATTGCGTAAGGGAACCATGGATTGGTGAAGGGAATGTCTGAACCTATAAGTGTATTTTCTAGGGAAGGTATTTTTGGTGATAGGGTTGTGAGGAATGAGTGAGATTCATATAGAAGAGTCAAGTTAACATATGGATAATAATTGAGAGAAAAAAGGGGTTCTAGTATGGGATAAAAAACCATGTGAGTGTTCTTCTCCCCTGTGGTCCCATATCCCAACTCAGGGGTGGCCTCTCAACATAAAGATTATATGTTGTACAAAGTGTCTATGGTTTGGTGGAACGTTGCTCACACATAGTTAGTTGCTTGGAATGATTTCGTTTAAAGATAACAATTTCATGTATAGTGTGCTTATGCAATGATTTTAACATTATCTTCTTATGAATGCATTTTTGCTTATTTGTGTGAATGAATATGCTCGACTATGTTGATGTATGTGTATGAAATTTTTTATTTCCATTGTATTTCCTTTCCATGCATATGTACACATTTTGTTTATGATGTTGTAGTAAGGCCCTCAAGGGGATAATGGGGGCATGAATTTATAAGTAGTTTTCCCCTCATTATTGAGGAATGAGGGCATGACATATTGGATTTAGGGGTTTGAGTGAAATATCTCGTTGTATGAGTTAGAATCTAAGGAATCATAGGTTCATAATGATGCAATATTTCATCCAATGAATTAATGAAAGGGAAATATTCTAGCCATACAATGCGATCTCGGATTAAATCACAATTGTTTGCTTAGAAGGGCCCCATCGATGTCCACTTGTCGAGAGAATTGTCAAGGATGATGGAGGAAATACCGATATCCAATTAGAGATATCTTAAATTATGATTCCGAGAGGAGATTAATATTATCAAACATCCAAACAATTTTAATAAGGATGGAAGTATTTAAGTGAGCAGAAGATGAATATCTTTAATCAACCAACAAAAAAATGTGAATATTATGGATGTTTTATTTTAATTATTACCCCTTTAATTAGTTTGACATTATTGCATATCTTAACTATATATTATGATTCAAACATATTAAAAATATATTATAAAATTCTTCTCCACAACCTTTCTTATACTATAGAAGAGCCACGTGGTGGAAATGTCCTTCACATTGGCACTAGCTTTACATCGAGCTATTAATAGGAGGTTTTTAATAAGATGCAAATGCTACCTTATAGTGACCAAATAATGCTATTTATTTCCATTTAAAAATAGTAAACAACAGTTCAAAATCTTCTATAATGTACCACCCAAAAACTAAATACATCCCTCCATGATCTAAGTGTAACCTTTTGGGCCAACCACTCATGATGTAGTAAAAAATTGGCCACAAAACTTTCTTGCATATATTTATACATTAGAATCTCTAAAAAATTAAAGTGGCCAATGAAATTACATGTAATTGTTATGTAATAAATCATAACTACTAATATATAAGCTCATATTTAGGCTATTCAAGATTATTCTTAGAATTGATGAATAACTTCATTCAGTCCACACTTTGACTTATCGTATCCACACTTTACATGCTTATCATTATTATGAAAATGCTAGATATGAATGCTTGAAAATATACATAATAATCCAAATTTTATTTAAGTAACTTTAAATTATTCAATTAAATTAAGAGAGAATATAAAAATATGGTCTCAAGTTTCTCAAAAATTTAATCAAACCGAAAGTCATAAGAAATAACACACAGCTTTATGAACTATGATGGAAATTATAAAATGTTAGAAAATTTAACCTTATAAGACGTGTGATGAAGCATTACATAGATAATGAATACTAATGATGAGAATACCATTCACTATGAAACATTTTTACTATTTTATACATTCTAGAGCCATTTTACTCTCATTCATGGTATTCAATGTTAATAAGCCAACTTGAGTAGTATATTCTCATAGGTTGTTGTTATTACATGTGATTGGTTAGAAAAATACATAAATAATTTGATTACATATGTTAATAGCACTAGCCCTTAGGGAAAATGTCAAAACCTAAATTGAGGCTTCTCAACAACAATAAAAAATCACTCACCTTAATATGAATACAAAAACATGTATATTCATAGTTAGTGCAAACTCTTGAGAGGATGGATTTTGTGTGCAATTTGTACTATTGGTCTCAATATCTTGAATGATGTCAATTTTTGGTTTGGTTTAAGAAAATATGAACAATTTTCTTTTTTATAAAACAGACTGTTATTATAAAAAAAACTCTATGTTATTATAATGGGTGAAAAGACCTTATAAAGTAAGCCTAAAATGTCCAATAATTAGACCAATTATAAAAGTGAGTGAAAGATAAAAAAAAACCTAGATTAAGTTTAAGATATAAATATAAATACAACTAGTAAAGTTAATAAATACCAATCATGTGACTAATGAACAAATTTAATAAAATGAACTTTTAACATATTTATGAATGTGAAAATGTTTAATAATTATATCTATTTAAATAGTTGAGTTAACATATTTATCAATGTGAAAAAAGTTTAATAAATGGATAACTCCTTATACAATTGATATTGAAATGGTAAAATGGTTGGAGGTTCTAAAAAACACCCATTCTCTTACAAAGATTCACTTACAACCATATATGCATCATGACACATTACTTCATGTCTTGCATAGAAGAAGTTGTGAGGAACAAAAGTCCTAAGGGTCATCTTTTGGCCCTTATGTGTTGCCTCTTCCATTTGTGGGTGCTACGCTAGCTTCCTCAAAAGTAAGTTCATTCAACTTAAGGTTGTTTTTTTAATTGAAACAAACACATTAACTTTTTTGGAAAGAAAAAATACCTTTATAATAAGTATATTTATTTTTGGTTGAAATCCCCCAAAATTATTAAGTAGAAATACCCATAAACCTAGATCTCTTTTGCATTTTTCTTAGTCTAAGTGCCATTAACTTCACTATAGGTAAAAACTAAACTATATACAACACTATTATTATTATGAGCGCCAATGTTTACTTTCCCATATACCAATATTAAAACCTTCGATTAGATATTAATGAAGGAACCAAATCATCTTGATCATTGTTTGTAAGTTGGACACCGTTTTTGAAATTCTTCAACAACACAACACATACATGCAACATTAAAGATAGAAAAGTTGGGCACCCAAGTTGAAATTCCTCAACAACCTAACACCAACATTAAAAATTGAAAAATCCAGCGAGATAGAACACTAAAATACCATGTACAATAAGTTTTATCATATCATGTACAATAAGTTTTCGACATGCTGGACAGTTGGTGTGTTGACCTCTGTGTTCATTATCAGTGAGGCCAGTAAAGGATTCTAAAGGTTTGTTCTCAGGAACAGATGAGGATGGCAGCTGAGACAATCTTCTATCAACTGCATAGGAGGGAGTTGATATAGAACGTGAAAGAGAAGGATTTACATCGGCTAAAGAAAACCGAGGAAAAGGCGTGACATTAGGAATTCTGAAAGAACTGTGTTGTCTGTCAAAAGTAATTGGCTGGTTTTTCAATGAAGCTTGTAATGCTTCAGCATTTCTTAGTTCATCATACTTACATTCCCATTCTTGAGGATACTGAATTCCTCTCTAGTCAAATAAGACAGGTTGAGCTTTTCGAGAGATATCAGTTTCCACCACGCTGAGCAGGCACGGGGTTTTATGCACTGGGGATTGTAAAGCTGGAAGGGTATCGTTGCCGAAATGTATAATGACAGCAGCTTTCAGTTGGATGATGCAAGAACCATCCATCATGGAGAATCCTTGAGGAAGGACATACGCCTTTAGGAGATCATAGATATGGGGGTCAAAGAGCCTCACACTGAACTTCGGATATATAGTTCCGAATGCAGGACCATCATGCAAAGGGGCAGCAAAACCACCGATTATGGCATCTGCAAAATGCCTGTGTCGGGTATCTACTGCGACACACAAGGAAGAAACATTAAGAAAAGGTCTAACAAGTGGATTCAAACCTAAACGGATAGCACCAAGGTGTGCATATTTATAGCCTTGCTTGCGAGCCCAATCAATTTGAGAACGGTCAAGCAAGTTGATGTGGACAGGATTGTCTACATCAGTGAAAGCTATATCTACAGAAGAGACACGGAAATGTTGAGAAGACACATATTCCCAAAAATTTAGCTTATATATTTCTTTCGGGAGCAAAGTAGGAAGTTTCCATTCATATGAGGGATTTGGCTCATCTATATGGATGATACTCGAATCGGGATCGGATGAACTGCATTGTGAGAAGGAATATTTGCGTTCTTCCAAACTGACAGTACCATCTTCTGCTTGCTGGCAATCTAGACGGGTGTGAGTAACACTATCCATCGTTGGGTCCATTTGAAAAGAAACCACGTCTCACTAGCGGTCTGGTCTATGCAAGGACTTACTCAGGCACTCTCTCTCTTCGGCCTTCACTGCCTTCTACCAACGACCTCTCTAATGGCTCCTAGGAACACCACCGATCACTCAATAGGTTTCCCTGCCTACTGGATAATGCAAATGTCTACAACTGGTCAACAGAACAAAAGAGGAAATGTAAGTCAGACAAGAACTTACAGGGCAGCTTTCTCAAACTGGTTGCAGAATGTGTGGAAAGCAATATCACGATCTCGAATCATCTGCTGATAATTCTCATAACAGTCCAAATCACTCTCAGGATGCACCATTAACCATAACAGGAACTTCTCTGCGTGTGCTGGTCTATCAATTGCTATTGTTCGATAATTGTTTCGAACCATAATCAACCTTCTTCACTGGCTCTGATACCAAACGTCGACAGGATCGGGCACACACACACTTTATAGTTGTTCTGTGATATTTATGTGGTCTTCAACAATATTAATGACTTCTTTCAACAATATACGAGATATGCAATATATTAAGACAATACAAATTGCAATGACCAATGGGATTACAGTGAACAGTAACATTACTAATGATTAGTTTTGAATAGTATTTTATCAGAGTCGGTAGAGCCGAATAACAGTAGAATTACAGAGTGAATAGTATATTTGCAGACTGAGTACAGACTCAATATGTTATAGCAAACTTACTCTCAGAGTAGTTTCTGATCCCAGCTGTTCGCTCGAGGCGCAGAGGGAGAGCATACGCTACTTGACAGTATTACAGACTCATTACACTTTGAGATCCCTGCTTTTGATCCCAGCTGATCGCACTAAGTGTAGAGGGAGAGCATACACAGAGCTCAACACTTACAGACAGAATGCAAACCTAGAGCCGAGCGGACTACTTGCTCAGACTAACTACTTGCAGAGCTCTCTAAGACTCGGGATGTGATCTCCGAATATGATGCATAACAATGAGCCCGAGAGGTTTATTTATAGTATTCTAGCCGGTCTAACCGGTAGATACTGACTGGCACTAACCGGTTAAAAAGAGATCCGGTAATCTAGACCGACAACTACCAGTCACAACAGAATCACCGGGGTGGAAAGTGGGGACTACCACTTCCATTATCTCGTCCCTTAATTGGCCAGTGGCATTACAGGGACTCGGAGAATCATTATGACAGACCCGACCAAAAGACAACATAAAACATAGTGGATCATAGCTGGCCCACGACAGCATCTAACTACTATTTACACAGCGGAGCTATTTCCGGCCCGCGATGGGTGAGTGTGGGGCAATCCTGGCCCACTCAGGCTTCATGCGGCCCACCACCGCTTTCAATCCCAAGGATCTCGTCCTTGGAGATACTCCCAAATGTCATCATCATCTGGGGAGTCATAGCCTTGAGCTTCTCCTGCTACAGACGGCAGATCTGACTCTTCTAGATCTGGTGGAAGAGGATATAACCACGGAGAGAAACAACATTGCACATCTGAACCATTTAAGACCGCTAACGGTTCACAGATAAACTCTCCACAGAAATGAGATTCCACTTTGAAGTCAAGTGGTATGTCACGAATAGTGACTCTGGACTCAATGTGGTTATCTTCCACACTTCTTCTTATGACCTTCTGTTGGACGTACATTCTGTGCTCAAGGGGCTTATATGTCCCGCCTTCAAAATGAAGTTTGAATTTGAACCATAGTTCCCTTTGGTTCGCAACTTCTAGGTCTGCCTTCAGGTGAAGGATAAAATTAGCTCTTCTCTGTTCCCAATCTTTCCTTGGACAAAATTGATCTAGGAACACATCTGTCCAACCAGACCATTTTGCATTGGCTTTGAGGTTCTGAGGGTTGGCAAAAATAATGACAGAGCTATTTTCTCTGCAGCATTGTAGGATCAAGTTGTAACTTGTCCATGTCAAGTCTCCTCTGCAGAGATCAATGTACCATAGGTGTTCTTCGTCATCATAATCTATCCAGACCTCCGGACAGTCTTTAAGCTTTGCAGTAGCATCAGCGAAGCTGAAGAACGCCTCTTTTTCCCACCTTTCCAGAATTGTAAGTTTCAGTGGTGAAGTTTGCAGATTCTGGATCAGTGTCAAATTTAGGAATCTTTTCGCTTCATCAGCTGAAGCGTATTCTAGGGACTGGATTCAGACATTCCTGGGCATTGTACCATCCCAGGGAAGGATGAATAATCCTTCTTTTTCGAGAAGCTCTTCATAAGTCAGGGGCTTGGCTGCTTCTCTATCTTCTTGCTTCTTTATTTCTCTTCTCATTCTTCTTCTGGCTGGACCAGAACTGGATTCACCTGCATCAAGCATTTTTAACTCTGGCTGGAGCTTCTGCAGATCTTCTGCTGACTCCCTGGTCAACATATCAGCAAGACAGTTTAGATAGCCGGGTTTATATAGAATTTCATAATTAAAATTAGAAAGCCAAATAAACCATTTTAAAATACAGCTATTATTTTCTGCCATGACTGTCTCATTTCTAAGCATTCCAGGCATGATCTTTAGATCAGTTCTGATAATGAATTTGACTGGCTTTAAGAAGAGAATAAAGTGCTGAACAGTCTTCTTGACTGCAAAAATCTCTTTGTGGCTTGAAGGGGNCATGATCTTTAGATCAGTTCTGATAATGAATTTGACTGGCTTTAAGAAGAGAATAAAGTGCTGAACAGTCTTCTTGACTGCAAAAATCTCTTTGTGGCTTGAAGGGTAGTTTAATTCTGCTTTCTTAAAGGATCCTGAACCGTAGCCACAAACATTTTCTCTCTGATCAATTTCTTCTAATAATACTCCACCCCATGTATGGGAAGAAGCATCTGTTTCAATAATCAGTCTGCCTTTTCCCGTAGGCAGAGCTAAGGCTGGCAGCTTCATAACTTTTTCTTTTATGCGTTTGACAGTTGCAGTCATTTCACCAGACCAGGCAGGTGGATCTTTTCTCAGTCTGCGTTGAAGCAGAACTATGTCTTTGGCTTGTCCTTGATAGAACGGTCTGATATAATTTAAAGAACCAAGGAACCTCTAGAGCTTTGTTTTGACCTTAATTTCATTGGGAAATTTCTTAAAGCTCTGAAGGATATGATTTTGAAGGACAACAGTTCCTTTGTTTATCTTCAACCCCAAAAATTCTATCTGGGTTTTTCCAATCTCCATTTTTGGCTCTGAGAGAACCAATCCATGCTTGTAGACCAAATCATAAAAGATTTGCAGGTGTTTGAGATGCTCCTACAAGCTGTGAGAACAGATTAGAATATCATCAATAAATACTAATAGCCATGGATAGTCTCTGAAAATGTCTTCCATCCTTTTCTGAAATTCAGATGGAGCGTTGTTGATGCCAAAAGGTAGGACTTTCCACTGGTATAACCCATTTGGGACTGAGAATGCAGTTTTAAATCTATCTTCGGGAATAATTCCAATCTGGTAGAATCCAGATTTCAGATCAAACTTACTGAAGATAGTATTACCAGTGATACGCTGTAGGAGACTGGCTTTATCAGGTAGTGGGTACCTGACTTTCTGAAGTACAGCATTTAGTGGCTTGAAATTTACCACTAATCTTGGTTTTCCTCTTTTCTGTTCTGAGTGCTTGTTTACCACAAAAGCACGACATGCCCAAGAACTCTTGGAGGGTTCTATAAGTCCCTTTTCTAATAACTCTGCAATCTTTGTTTTACAGAATTCTCTCTTTGATGGAGTCATGACTCTTGCAGAGGCTTTCATTGGCTTGATCTTTTGAAGCGGGTCATAGGGTAAGGATACGAAATATTGTTCTCGCTTCCAAAAGGCATTGGGGCTGTCAGAACAACAATCTTCTTTTAACTTCTCAGAGATTTCTTTTAACATCTTTTCACTATGTGTCTCTGAGTAAGCAATGGCTCTTTCCATCTTCGCTAGCCGAGGAATACTAGCGTTTTCTTGTTCTATCACTCTCTGGCACCTTACTTCACTTGTGAAAGATAGAGGAAGGATAACCTTTCTCTTATTGATGTAACAAGTGAATGTCATTTTATAATGATCGCAAGTATAGGGACTGACCTGATGTAGAAAATCATAACCTAACAGACAATCATCCTTTAATTCATCTAACCTGTAGAAGGTTAGCTTAATATGTGCCTTTCCAAAAACTACTGGGACTATTTCAGCTTTTCCCCTGATGGGTACTGGCATTCCATGAATAGCAGTTCCACTGCCAAATGTTTTCTCCCAGTAATAGAATGGTAGTGCAGAACCTTTACACAGATTAACCTGGCATCCAGAATCAATCTGACAGGAAAGAGTATATGGTTTAAATTCTTGTAAGTCAAACTGAGGCTAGTTCAATTACAGCTAGTTGTTTTTCTAGATCTAACTGCTTTGAGAAGGAAAGCATATACAAAGAAAAGTTAAACTGTGGAGGCTGAAATGTATGTACAGAGGAAGAAATAGAATGCTGGGGAGAATTAGGCATATTACACCCCCCCAAATTTGGTGCTTCGGAAGCTTCGGAGTCTGAATCTGAAGAAGAAATATAGGAGGAAGAGGCTGAAGAAGGACCAAATTTATTCAGCTCGGGGGAATCATCAGAATCGGAATCATGATCAGAGTCGTCAGTGTCAGAAGGAGGAGGAAGATATAGAAATTCACCGGTAGGTGGATTCTTACTAGAGGAATATCTCCACCACGGAGGCTGTACAGAATCACAAAATGCAGCTAGCCGCGGCTTATCTTTCTTCTTTGGGCATTTATTAGCCTAATGGCCTTTAGCGCCACACAGGAAACAAGATTCCTTATCGGCTGGTTTCCTGCGCTTTTTAATATACCGCTACTTTCTAGGAGGCGGCTTTGGAGCTTTATAGCGCTTATATTTGTAAGGCTTTTTCCTGCCAAAATTTAAGGGTTTGTCAAGATAGTGATATCTAGGATCACTTGAGAAGAAATTCTTTTTCTTTCGCGACTTGGAAGAACAATGGAATTTCTGATTGAGATGCCCTCTATTATGTGCACCACAACCCCAATCTGGCATTTGTGCTACCTTCTTACAGAATGAAGGCGTATACATGTTCTGATGTCTCTTAAAGTATTTATCAATCCTTTTAGATAGGCAATGTTCTTGCCATGTTTCTTTAATATGGTGATGGAGCTGAGCGATTGATATTTTCTGATAGTTGAGGTTTTTGTCCTTCATATATTTTTCCACGACATCAGGGACATGGCCTGGAAAAATTCTTAGATAGTGCTTTAGATAAGCTGGATCACTTGCTTTGCCAGCTCTTATTAGGAGTTTCTGCATATAGTAGAAATATTCATCGACTTGAGATAGATTACAAAGTCTGGCTGACATAAATAAGGATGCAAGATGATCTGCATCGTCTTCATCATCTCCGCCATGAAATTGCGAAGCCAAGGCTTTGAGTAACTGCTGATCAGCATCATGAGCATTTAAGATATCATCTCGAGTTCTCTGTGGCAACCATCGCCACCATTCATTAGCTAATCCTATTAGTCCTGTGACTAGCAGCGTAGCAATTTGATGTCCTGTGATATCAGGATTCTGAGCTTTTTTAGATAGAGTCCAGTGGAACAGAAGATTTAGAGAATCATGAATGGCATCTCTGGACTGGCAATCAATATTTAGGACAGGATGTTCAGGCATCTGGGAAATGATGTTGTTGAAGGTATGGGTGCTGAAGCTTAAAGGAATATGAGGAGCTAGAGCAGCTTCTCGCTCTGTCATAGGCTCATCAAATTCTGGTTCATCCTTCACTCCTAAAGAAGATCCTAGCACATTTGTGCTTAGCATACTTAAGTCCATAGAAGTAGGAACTTCTACAACTTCAGGCACTACTTTTGCAGAGGCTGGTTCTGGTGTAGGAGTAGTGACTTGCTCATATAGCTTGATGATCTTCTGATATGTTTTCGCAGGAAAACAGGAAGGAAGTCCTTTTATAGCTGTAACCCATTTAGATAGAGAGTGGAACTCTCTGTCTGATCGACCAAAATCAAATTCTGGCCTTTCGTCTTGCACATTCATCATCCCAAATGATAGGCTGCGTTCTAGCTTTGCCTTAGTATCTTTTCTTTTATATCCTTCGGCAGCTAAAGCTAGGATGGCAGGACTAGGTTTATTCACCTTTGATCCTAAATTTGATGTTCTCTTGGAAAGCTCTTCTAGCTTGCTTAGCCTAGTCAGAATGTTATCTGAGGCTTTAGCTATCATCATTTTAATAGCTTCAGAATCAGCTAGTAAATGCTTAACTAACTCCAGCTTTTCATTCATCTCGGCTATTTTGTCTTTCTCTTCCTGCAGGGTAGCTTGGAGACACAGGATGTCTCTGGCTATGTCATCAATATTTTTAGCTGTTAGATGCTGCTGCAGGTTTCCCCAATTACTTAATCTGACTTCATCAGATGGAGTTTCTCCAACTTCAACAGTCTTCTGAGGCAAATATTCTCTTTTGCTCAGACCATCTGGAGTATATTGTCTGAAAGGGATATTAGGTAGATTCCTACCTGGGAAATAAGATTTGCGACCATCCCTCTCTACTTCTTGGGCATCACTTTCTCTTGGCAGAGAAAACATGCCTAGCTGGGGAGATTTTCTCAATCGCCGAAGTTTTTCTATTGATTTTCGACATGCTGGACAGTTGGTGTGTTGACCTCTGTGTTCATTATCAGTGAGGCCAGTAAAGGATTGTGAAGGTTTGTTCTCAGGAACAGATGAGGATGGGAGCTGAGACAATCTTCTATCAACTGCATAGGAGGGAGTTGATATAGAACGTGAAAGAGGAGGATTTACATCGGCTAAAGAAAACCGAGGAAAAGGCGTGACATTAGGCATTCTCAAAGAACTGTGTTGTCTGTCAAAAGTAATTGGCTGGTTTTTCAATGAAGCTTGTAATGCTTCAGCATTTCTTAGTTCATCATACTTACATTCCCATTCTTGAGGATACTGAATTCCTCTCCAGTCAAATAAGATAGGTTGAGCTTTTCGGGAGATATCAGTTTGTCATTTAAACTTTAAAGTTTAAGTTAATTATTATTATTATTAATAAAAACACATACTCGATACTAATGAAATTGTTTTTTAAATATAATCTGTGAATACATTTACAAAGAAGTTGTATTTAGCACCATACAAATAAAGCCGACAAGAAAGTTAAAAGTTTTTGGTCGCTAAGTCACGTATAAGTGGAAGGATTTTCTTTCTTTCTTGGAGAGAAAATCAATAAGAGGACGCAGACCAGCAGGGGATTGCAGCACGAATACGGCCAACAGATTTCACTTGGAGAACATAATCTCCAGGTTTGCAGCTTGATTGACGAAAGGGAAGTGGAAAATATAATTACTGGGCAAGCAAGGCTTTCTAAAGCAAAGATGGTGATAGTGGAGGAACTCAATAACCTTTCAGCAGAACCAGAGCGATTGCGATATGTGATGACTGAACCAGAGCGATTGCCATATTCGATGACAGCGGCGAATACATATAAGCAGTATGTCGTGCAGATCTATGTCTGCAGTGAGCATCCTGACCGAAAGGCTACGTGTCAATGCAATTACTGTTTTAAACAGAATTTATGTGGTGCATCATTCCATTGTTCAAGACAGTGCTTCATGGACTCATGGCCGCGCCACCTCGAGCTGCATCCACATTTCAACAACTTCAATGCCAATGGGACCTTTAAACCATTTGACATCAATTTCAACCTTCACTTTACCTCCATATATAAATCCATCCTGGAAGTCGATGCAAATAGCATGTTACTGCTAAACCCTTGGATCATCAATGGCAACCCTCGCTGGGTGGTTTGGACAGGGCCAGCTATGATTCCACAGTTACGTCCAATGATTAGCCTTCAGCCCATTCCCAATCCGGCCTTCACCGGCCGATCACTTAGGATTTTAACTTACAACGTGGTGGCACAAATTTACGCTTCTCCGAACTGGCACAGTTTCTGTCCATACAAGGCGCTCCAATGGGAATATCGTAGAGAAAACTTGAGAAACGAAATATCTGGATACGGAGCTGACATTATCTGCATGCAGGAAGTTCAAAACAACCATTATAGAGATTTCTTTCGTCCAGAATTTGACAGAAAAGGGTACGAAGGATTTTATCGGGAAAGAAATGGCATAAATGAAGAAATTGATCATGACAGAAATGAAAAAATTGATGGCTGTGCGATTTTTTATAGACGAGATCAATTGACGCCACACTTCCTTCACGAAAATGCCCTTCTGATCACATTCCAGTTTTGGTCGAGTTTAGCTGCATTCCACTTTTGGTCGAGTTTAGCTGCAACTCATGAGTGTTTCTTCGTTTATTAGCGAGTAGTATAAGACAGTAGTTTAGGTGTTGAAGATATAGGTGTTAAATGCTAACGTTGCATTTTGTTTGGTTCTTTTATTTGCATTACATTTTATTTGGTTTAAGCTATTTATTTTGTTATAATTATAATATTTTGAAATAAAAATATTCATATAAAAATATAATATCTATTTATGAATTTGGTTAATAAATCAAAACTATAAAATTAATATATAGATAATTAATTTTTTATTTTAGTGTATTTATATATATATATATACTAATTATATGCAGATAAATATTTATCATAAAGTTCCTTATGATCTTCTAATATTGATTTATTAGTAAGTATATCTATGAAGTGGAACTATGCATCCAATATATTATTATAATACTGTATTTTCGTTTATATTTTGTTATTTATACTATTTTGGTCAAAATATTTTAGAATAAATTATAAAATTTTCAAATAAAAATAATAATATAGAAATATGATATTTATTTATAAATTGCTTTAATAAATCAAATTATATATATATATATATATATAAAATTTCTCTCTATGTATGAGTCATAATATTATCTAGAAGAAGTATGAGTCATAATAGTATCTAGAAGAAGTTGAAGCTTAAAAAGTATTTTAAAATTTGTATATAACAAATTTGGATTTAATATTTTCTAATAAGGTTAGCTAATTTAATAATTAATACAAATTCACATTTTAAAATATATATATCTTTTTTAAATATCAAAATTATATATTTAAAAAAAAATAATAATTGAAATCACAAATTATATAATTATAATTTATTTGGTTTTAATTATAAAATTTGTGATTTCAATTCTTTAATCAACATTTCTTAAAATGGAAAATTTCGATGATATAAAAAGATATTTATATTCCAAAACGTGAATTTGTATTAAGTTGGCTAACCTTATTCAAAACATTAAATTCATAAATTAAATAAATTATAATTATAATTCAATTATCAAACTTTTAATTTCAGAATTTTTATGAAGTTAATAATATGAATGAGATAGAAGAACATTTATTTTGGAAGGATTATGTACTTCTCTGTAGCTTAAATCTCTTATATGTAAATTATGGTTTAATGATGTCACAACTTTCATATAACATAGCAAAAAGTGTGGAGCTTAAATATTTCATATGTAAATCATGATTTAATGATAGCTCAACTCTCATTTAACATAGCAAACAATGTCCAAATTTTATTGATTTTTTTTAATTTTAATTAATTAAATTTTAATTTTAATCAAAATAAGTAACTTTATTTTTTAGAACTTTTATATATATATATATATAGCTAAGTAATTAACTACTCTTAAATATCTATAACAACTTCTCCCAAACTTGATAAAATATTCTAAACAATAAATCCTTCATATTCTACCTAATTACTTAATTAGTTAGTTCTACTTAATTAGTTTTCTCTACTTAATTAGTTTTCCCTTGACGATTAAAACAAGTCCCCGCCAAATTCATAAAACAATTGCACATGCCTTGCCAAAAACTCCATTTGTCACCTTTAAATCCGAAGAGAGGATGAAACATACATCTACAAACCCCCATAGAACAACCAAAAACACTAAACCATGTGTAAAGCATGATTGAACCATAAGACCCTTAAATAAATTGAACTCTCCAAACATAGAGATATTTAAATACCACAAACAGTGTTAGAATGATGTGACACACCAATTTAATGTCAATCGCAAAAACCTTGATATGAATAAGTATCAACCATTATGATATGATATAGGAGCCCCCACCTTTTTATTTTAATGTATTATTTAATCATAATCACTACAATCTTGGCTAGATGATCAACTTTATAATTGCAAATTCACAATACATTATAAAAGTCAATTGCTTCAAATTCCTTTAACTTTGATGATGGAATATTTAAAAAAAACTAATTATTAATATTGAATCTACAACTATTTTTACTTGTTTATTTTCTTTGCTTTTGGAGAAATTATGGGTTTTAAAAGGATTCTATTACCTCTATCTAAGTAATTTATATTTTCCCACCAACATTTATTTCCACTTTTCTTTCAAAATCGAAATGATCCCATATTTTTTATCATTAATTAAAAATATTTTAATTAATAAAATAATTAACAACTATAATCACCTTTTTTATTTTTAAATAAAAATATTTTAATTAATGAAATGATTAACAACTTGAACGATTAAAATAGTTTTTAAATTAAAAAGATTTTGCTTATAAAATATAGAATAGATGGTAAATAAGTATATTATTAAAACACTTTTTGCATAAGATTATCTTTTCAAAACTTCATAAATATTAACTTTAAACAAAATTAATTAATTAATACAATATTTAAACATTTTTTAATAAGTAAATAAAGTTAAAAAAAATAATTAATACAATATTTAAACATTTTTAACAAATAAATACTTAAAAAAACATGACAAATATAAAATAATACCAAGCAATCATTTTTGTTTTTTAACAACTCTATTACATAATTTTTGAATTTTTTTATTACATCATTTTTATTTTTTTAACATGGTAAGGAAAAATAAATCCAATGTTTCTATATTTTGATCCCATAATTTATACAACCTCTCAAGGAAAAGAAAAAGAATCCCAATGTTTGGGATACACATTGGGATACCAGTCTTCTCACTCTCATCTATTATTACATCATTTTTATTTCTTTAACATGGTAAAGAAAAATAAATCCAATGTTTCTGTATTTTGATTCCATAATTTATACAACCTCACAAGGAAAAGAAGCCCAATGTTTAGGATATGAGTATTGTCACTTGCATCTATTGAAAAAAGAAGAAGAATGATTTTCATTTTATGGAAAAACATGCCAAAAGTGTGGCCTAGTTGCCTTAGTTGCCTCTTGAATGGATTGAAACAATTCCAAATAATTAAGTTATACACATATATATATATTAAAAGAATAATTTGAATTTGTGTAATTGAGTAATTTTATATATAGTATTTTAAAAATATAATTATAAAATTTTATATGATAATGGATAATTATTGTCAACATCTATTAAGAGGAACTAGTCTATGGAACTTTAAGATAAAAGAAAGGACTTATTTAAATTGTTATAGATTTGTGTTTCTTATGTCAAAAAACTTTCAAAGAAGTATTCCTAGATTGTCATAGTTTTGGCATGTTAGAAGGTTAGGGAGGTTTGTCTTATAGCAAACATTATGAAATTGTGATTTATGTGGGTGTATATTGCGCACTATAACAAAAAAAGCTAAAATTATATTTTAAAATATATGATTTGAAAGCTTAAATTTATATTTTAAAAATATTTTATTTGAATTTTAAAAGTATTTAAAAGAATTTTTAATTAGTTGATGAAAATATATATTTAAAGTTATTATATTAGTTTTTTACTTTTTAACTTAATAAATTTACATTTCTTTTATAATGTTTATTTATTTATGATGATTATTATAAAATCAATTTTGGTTTATTGATATTAAAAAAACAAAGGAATCATTTGCTTTTCTTTAAAAAATAATTTAAATGTTCAAAAATCTCTAAGAGAAGCATTTTTATTCTTGATATTCATTAAGAATAAAAGAAAAATAGTACATACATACGTTGCTTGTCAGTAAGTTTTTGACTGTCAAAATCATCAAAAAAATTTAGCGAGACTTACAAAACAGTCTCAGGACCTAAGAAACAAATCCAAAAAACCTACTTTCAAAATATTCTAGAGTTCCTCTCTTTTCATGCTCCCTTACATAAAAGACTAAGTTTATACCAAACATGAGTCAAATTTAATCTAGCATCTATGAGCCTTCCATTAAGATCTTTCCTTCTTGCATTTCTTAGAAAAACATAGTTCCAAACACCTTATTAACCACAAATTTTGACAACCTATCAACTTCCTTGTTATGTCTCCTTGAAATATGCATAAATGATAACAAGTTCAATGAAGTTCTCAGTGATTTCATCATCTTGCACTAGTTTTGAAGAAGGTTAACCTGAAGATTGAATTTCCATTTTTTCCATTCAAGAATGATTTTTGAATCACCATAAATAGAGAAGGAATCAATACCACATTTTTAGCAAAAAATAAAACTCCCAAGAGACCAAGTAGTTCAGGTTTTGTGTTACTGCCTTGTCTTCCACCCATCCACAAATTAAACCAATGGGAGTCATTAAGTTTGACAACCATCCCGCTACCACATAACCCATTCATCAAAGAGCCATAAGTTTGACCACCATCATCTTGTACGATGTTGTGGTGGGTTGAGTGGGTGAGAATGAGATGTAAGTCGATCTACTCGGTGTGGAGGAGAGGGTGGTCAATCGATTTATGGAGGATATGGTGATGGGTCAACTTAGTGAAAAGGAAAGGGTGGCCAATCAATCTATGTAGTAGGATATGGTGGTGGGTTGGCTCAGCAAGGAGGGGATGATGGTCGATCGACCATGGAGGAGCAGATGGTGGGGGAGACTATGGTTGATCAGCTCCTCTGGGATGAGAATGAGATGGAGAAGGAGGTGGTGGGGGCACTGGTGAGTTATCTCTTTCAGGAGGAGGAGGAGGCGGTGGTGGTGGTGATTTATCTCTTTTAGGAGGAAGAGGGGGTGGTGATTCATCTCTTCCAAGAGGAAGAGGAGGCATTGGAGAAGGAGGACGTCGAATACCACCATCCTCATCATCGAAATATGAAGGGCTATGAGAAGGTATCCACCTTTCTATTAGGTTGGAGGTATCGATAATAGAACACATCAATGACATTATATCATGTGGTATGTTCCTCCATGATGATGAGAATTCTTGGGTCCATAGGATCGGGTTGACCTAAGCAGGGCACACTCCTTATTAGGCCAACGGTGCATATAATTGATCTTACAAATCCTAGTGGAATCTATTATCTGTCATGCATCATAGGATGAGTCTCTACAAATAAGTCACCTCCCCAACCTTATATATATCCTCGTATTGCTGGGGAGGTGCCTCCCCAACATAAGTGCCAATATCTACAAAATATTACATAACAAATTAGAACAATTAAAAGGAAATGTTATAATAAATTACATATGCTTTAAATTAGACAATAAAATGCAACTAGCTTAATCAAAACATAGCACTAGTATTATCTCGATCATGTGGTGGCTCATCCTAGGTATATATGATGTTGGTACATCCTTGTAAATCTAACAATGCTTATGGGTATGGCACAAGATCCATGATGTGATCTTCCTCACTAGGCAATGACTCCAATATCTCTTTAGTGATCCTACATCGGAACTATGCATGGTCCCTCTTGGGAAACATCGACCCCCACATGTGAATCTACTCCTCAGTCATCGACCTAGAAGGGTGTAGGTAGAATGATGACCAAGTGATTGGAAACCTCTCAAAAAATAAAAGAAAAAAGATACTCAGAAACAAATGGGAAGCATGTCCTCCCATAAAACATGGTGCAACATTGATCCAGAGGAAAACAAAACTATCACAAAAACATGGCAAACTACCTAATGCATTTGGGACTCTACACTAAATAATCAACATAATATACCATTCATCAACTAATGTATTTCCCATAAGTAGTGTCATGAACAAACGCAAGAGGCACCTTCTAACCTTCCATGCACCAAAAGAAGTTATGCACTACTGGCCAACAACTACGTGGAATTTGTTAAGGGTAGTGGAGGCCTCCCTAACATATATCTCAATGTATACTAGTTGATTGGTTGTTGCAATGATAGATTGGACATTGAGGAAATGGAGAAAACAATCCCCCCTTCTAGATAGTCCAGTAATGAAATAAATGCCATCCTTTATGGGAGAGAAGAATAGATTGAGACCCTCCTTAAATGCTTGTCAATGTTAATCCCAATGAAAGATCAACAACCTCAATAGTTGTGAGTGGCTCCTCAACAATGTGCCCTTCTCATAATACTTGAGGAGGCCAACAATCTATAAGAGTGCACATGCATGTGGTTTAATAGGGCGAGGGAGATAAGGGAGAAAATTTATCTCCCTCTCTTGGGCCTCCCACTCACGTACAATATTTTACAAGTCAAGGAGCTATTGTTAGTCCTACCAATCTGCTTGTCACTCCTATATATAATTCACATATAAGCTTCTTTAGAAACATAGACATTAACACATTTATACATACATAAAACATAAAACATAAAAATAAATGAAATTAATTAATTAATTAAAGTGCATTTTTATTTATCAAAACTAGAAAACATTTTTGTTTTCTAAAAAAATAGAAAAATAGTGTGTCTAAAAAACAACAATACATCATTATCGGTGCTTTTATGACATAATCACATTGCTAATAATGCTTATAAAATAGATGTGCACCACCTACGGTGCTCTAACATAAAACCAAAATTATTGGTGCTCTAATTATATAGTGTTAATTCATTGTATATAACCATACACACCACCACGGTGTGCACCGTTATATATCACTCACAAATTATTGAAAAAATAAGAATTTAAACATCATCTTTTTTTCACTAGAGAGTGCTCTTATATACATTTTCCAGAAAAAAATAGCAGCTCCAAAACACAAGCTCCCGACCAAAGTAAGCGTTGGGGCATGTACAAATTGCTCCAAAAGAGCAAATGAAACACAATCATAGCAGCTAGGGTAGGAACCCTAGCCGTCTCATACAGGGATACCACTTTAACCATAGAGCTAATACCAAGAAGCGACTGCATCTAGGGACAAACTTTGCAGAAACAGACAACCACCCATCTCCATAACCACGTTCAGCAGCAAGGGTAGGACCACCCCCCAAAAAAAGGGATCGCTGCCACCAGCAGAGGGACAGCAGCTGGTTGTACTGTCCATTGTCGACATAGTGGGAAAACCCACATCTCCAACAAAGAGGAAAGCCCAAGTGGGCAACAACACCTCAACGCCATAAAAAACCAACCGCCAAAAGAGAGAGAGAACCTCCACTAAATAGCCACCACTCCACCAAAGAGCTATGTGCACTGTGGATACAGTTCCTCCACCACGCAACAATGGTTCCTCGAATCCCTGAAAAGTCGCCACTGCAAACAATGGGTCGTCGCACAAAGAATCTACATCCCATCAAGAAGAGCCTGGTCTTCACTCTCCAACAATCACAAGCACGGAGCCTCATAGCAAAAGGGAGCGGCTAGGGTTGAAACTCTAGCCACAGAGGAGAAGGACCTGGTCGACTCCCAAACCTTAACTGTAGAGCCAATATCAATCTCCCAAAAAAAAACCAAAGTGCTCTTATATATATATGGATGCAGCATGTCTAATGCATCAATATATATACATTTGTAGCATCAAAACACATGATTCAACAAAACACACCATTAACTTAGTGTGTGTGGTTCCAATGGTGGTGCGTATAATTCATCAAAACACACCATTAACCTAAGTTTATGTTCAGTTCTCTTTATATATACAATGCATACATTCTTTTGTGTTTATATATTCATAGAGCAGCTCGTCTTGGTTCAATTCGATTTTTGTTTGACTTTTATCTTATCTTTGAGTTTTGTTTGACTTTTATCTTATCTATAATATTGTGCTTGTTCAAAATCCTCAAACTATAAGGAAATATGGTTCAAGATATATATTGGTGTGAGTAAATAGTAAATTCATTAATAAAACCTATTTCCACTTCCCATGATGAATCATGAGGTTCTTATTATCCAAAACTTTATAGCCAAACTATCAATTTAACACACAAAGGGTTTCAGGGTTATAAATATGGCCAACCCTGCCCTTAGCTATTGGTATATCTTCCAACTGTTGTTTTCTTAAAATATGTATGCATTTAAAACTATGGCTGCATATTTTTACCCCTTTTATTATTTATCACCCCTTTTCTTATTTATCGAGTGACCTATCCTTCATATGCAGAGTTTCTTTCAGATCTTTCTCTCTTTATATATATATCTTTTTCTTATTTAAATATAAACTAATATATATGATTATATTTTTATTGTTGTAGGTATTATATAATTTTTTTAAGTTAGCATATCTATATCATATCAGATAATTACTTATCTAATAATATCTATATCATATTAGATTATACTAGTATGATCCATTTTAAACTAGGATTCAGTTTTTTGAGATGTACAATTTTTTATCAACATCGCCAATTAAACATTGAGAGTTAACAGTAGTAATTCAAAAAGCTATCCAAATTTAGCCATCAAATTCATAGTTTTAAAAGAATCCAGCAAAGCTATCCAAATTTAGCCATCAAATTCATAGTTTTAAAAGAATCCAACAGCTTTGCCTAGAAGAAGCTGGAAGTTTAATGGTTAAATAAGTTTCGCCATCATTCGAGAATGGCATAATCCCAGAGGTAAGATAATGTGAAAAGGGATTGGATAATGGAGGATTTTATGTGACGGAAATCTAGAAACATGGAAACTTGGCTAGATAGTCATGGAAAACCACAAATATTTAATGCTGCAGTAGCACTGCCCATCATTGGATCTCAAATGGCAAGCTAGATATTGAAAAACATGTTGCTCGTACTATTTTCATTCATCCACACAACTCTACCTATCAACCTTTTATCCAGGCCCGTCCTGCAACCACTCAATCTTTCAGTCTTCTCTGACGTTAATTTGTCGTAAAATGGGGCTCAATTATTCTACATAGAAAAACGATACATTCATGGGATGACGATGAAGTGTTAGGTAGGCGAGTGAACACTATTGGTGTACATGCGGTTTAATTCATCAGATAATGTTCGCTGGCTGTCTTTCATCAATTCATAACAGTTACGTGTTCCCAAGATGATCACATGATGCTCACCTAACATTTCCTTTCAAACCGGATTAGTTGCTATAATAATGCACCAATATTCAACTTCATTATTTGCACTGCCCCGCCCTACATTTTGGTTTATGCAGGCTCCGTCTAATTGGAGGATAATCTCCACCCACAATGGAGTATTCCTAACTATAATATTTAATTAGAATAAGTGCACTAGATTCGTTATAGACTGAGTTGAGTTGAGTTTCAATTAATTGTATTGTGTGGTGATAGTTGTTCAAACAGAGAGGAGGGATCCCAAGGAGATGAAGAAATGGAGAGAGGCCGCAAATGCCCCCACCTAACAAATCAAGACACTGGAGCTGATGACTTCGAGGAATTTCGAGGAATTTCTATGTTTGTTGGAGAAAATCGAAGAAAGGAAAATACTTTTGAAAAGAAAGCGCATGAGTACTAATTGTTACATGAATGTTAGTCATTGTAGTTTGGATATTTCATTAGAGGAGCCTAATCAAATTTCAATGGCCATACAGCTGCAACAGGCAAAAGGCCGCTCAGATATTGTTAGTCTAATTAATCATTCTAAAATTAGTAGCTCCCCCTAGAAACCTTCATTCGAATGGGAGGACTCTAATATAAATCCCTTGTCTGTGCAAACAGATTTTAGCTCTAATGCTGCTACTATTCTAGATTTAGAGTTACGATTATTTCCCATCGAGGGTTAGGGTTAGGGATAAGAATTGAAGCGTTTCTCGTCTCATTTCATTGTATCTTTCTTCTTGTTCGTCATATGTTCTCTATGATTAACTTCAGATTCGATAAGTACCTATGAGACTAACTCTAAATATCTTGAACTAATTTGCATGATGGTAGTCTCTATTATTAATTTCAGATTATATCTATTTCATAGGTATTTATATATTATTTTAGATTTTATATTTGTTTGAGAAGATCAACAAAGATTAACTCAAACATAACAAATGTACAACAAAATTCATTTTCAGATTGTCTTATTGTATTATGTTTAATATCTTCTTGTTTTTGTATAATTAGAAAATAAGACCATTGATATTTGGTGTGCAGTTGCAATCAATATAATGAAGAAAATTTAAAATTCAATTGCAGAGTTCCTGCCAAAATGTGTTAAATAGATGCGCATGCGCTGTATAACGTTTCGTAATGATTTTGTTTCTAAGCTTCCAGAAGAAAGGAGACAAAAGAGGATGATTGCCTAGAAGAAAGGAGACGAACACATAATTATTTGTCGAGTAGTGGTTTGAATTCGACGATATGACTTGTGTTGATAGTAGGGTTTGGGTAAGCACAAATCATTTTATACCCATTTGAAAAAAAATTAAAATATTTTATTATATTATTAATATATATTTTTAAATATCACATTTCTTTATATTTTTAAATTTATAAATTTGAATTTTAGTAAAATCAGAGTTGAGACAGATACATAATTATTTTTCCAGTAATGATTTAAATTCGACGATGTGACTTGTATTGACAGTAGGATAAATACAAATTAATTTATATACCAATTAATGTCAAAGTATAAAGTATGGTATTAACTAATATTAAAATGATTATGGAAAGTATGTCATTTAATTCTTCTTGAGTCATAAGTAGTATCTTGGATATTAAAGAATATTATTTTAAATTTCCTATATAATAAATTAGGTATGTTTATTTATTTGATTTTAATTATATAATTTGCGATTTTAATATTTTTATCAAAATTTCTTTAACATGATAATTTTGATGGTATAAAATGATATTTATATTTTAAAATGTGAATTTATATTAATGATTAAGTTGATTAAACTTATTCAAAACATTAAATTCATAAATTACACAAGTTAAAATGATAGTTTAATTAATAATTTTTAATTTTAGAATTATCATGAAGTTAATAATATGAATAAGATAAAAAAACATTTATTTTGGAAGGTTTATGTACTTATGTGCAACTTAAATTCCTTATATGGTTTAATGATGGTACCATTTTGATATAACATAGCAAAAAGTTTGGAGCTTAAATCTCTCATATGTAAATCATGGTTTATAATTTCTCAACTCTCATTTAACATAGCAAAAAGTGTCCAAGTTTTATTCTTTTTTTTTTAATTTTAACTAATTAAGTTTTAAGTTTTAATTAATCTAAATAAGTAACTTTAATTTTTAAAACTTTATATATATATATATATATATATATTTCCAAGTAGTTAACTATAACAACTCCCTCCAAATGTTCCAAACAATAAATCCTCCATATTCTACCTAATTAATTCTATCTAATTAATTTTCCCTTAGATTGAGACAAGTCCCCACCAAATTCATAAAAAGTTGCAAATGCCTTACCAAACACTCCCTTTGTCACATTTGAGTCCAAGAGAAAGGATGAAACATACAGATGCAAACCCAAACCCAAGAAAACAACCAAAGCCACTAAACCATGTGTAAAGCATGATTGACATATAAAGCCCTTAAATAAGTTGAACGGTCGAGAGATAAAGATATTTAAATGCAACAAATTCTTGTCCTAATAGTGTTAAAATGATATGACACCCAATTTAATTGTCCATGGAAAACTTTGATATATATAAGTATCAAGGGGTATGATATAGGGAGCCTCACCTTTTTATTTTGGTGTATGATTTAATCATAACCATGACTATGTTGGCTAGATGATCGACTTTATAATTATAGATTCACAATACATTATGAATACGTATCAAAGGGGTATGATATAGAGAGCCTTACCATTTTATTTTAATGTATGATTTAATCATAACCACTACTATGTAGGCTAGATGATCAACTTTATAATTGTAGATTCACAATACATTATAAAAGTCAATTGCTTCAAATTCCTTTAACTTTGATGTGGATAACAAGCATGACATATCTAAAGAGTTTGAGGATGGGGTATTTAAAAAAATAACTAATTATTGATATTGAATGGACAAATATTTCTATTTTTTTCTTTTATTTTCTTTTATTTGCTTTCTGAAAAATTGCAGGCTTTAATAGGATTATATTGCTTCTACCTAGAAAAATTATATTCTCCAAGCAACATTTATTTCCACTTTTCTTTCAAAATCTAAATGATCTCATATCTTTTATCCTTAATTAAAAATATTTAATTAATGAAATGGTTAACAATTTTAATCATATATTTTATTCTTAATTAAAAATATTTTAATTAATGAAATGGTTTACAACTTTAATAAATATTAAAACATTTTTTATATTAAAAATATTCCAAAAAAATAGAATAAATAGTGAATGAGTATTTTAATAAGGCACTTCTTGTATAAGATCATCTTTTCAAAACTCCATAAATATTAACTTTAAAAAAAATTAATTAATTAAAACAATATTTAAACATTTTTAGCTAATAAATATTTAGAAAATTAATTAATACAATATTCAAGAAATATTTAAACATTTTTTAAGAAATAGATACTTGAAAAAACATGACAAATATAAAATAATACCAACCAATCATTTTATTTTTTTAATAACGTGATTGTATAATTTGAAATTTTTTAATTACATCATTTTTATTTTTTTAACCTTGTAAGGAAAAATAAATCCAATATTTCTATATTTTGATTTCATAATTTATACAACCTGGCAAGGAAAAGAAGCCAATTAGGATACTAGTCTTGTCACTCTCATCTAATGAAAAGGAAGAATGATTTTCACTTTATGGAAAAACATGCATGGCCTAGTTGCCAAGTCTACGAAACCTTGTTTGAAACATTGTCACTACGAGTTGGATGGATTGAAACTATTCCAAATAATTAAGTTATCATTTCAATAAATATATATATATATATAAGTGAATAATTTGAATGTGTCGAAGTAACTTTTTTTTAAAAACTTTATATTATACCTAATATATATATATATATATATATATTATTTTAAAAATATAATTATAAAACTTTATACAAATGATAATTATTGTTAGTATTTATTAAGATTAATTAGTTTATGGAACCTTAAGATAAAAGAAAAGAATTATTTAGATTGTTATAGATTTTTGTTCCTATGTTAAAAAAATTGTGAAAGAAGCATTCTTAGATCGCCATAGTTTTGGCATGTTAGAAGGTTAGAGAGGTTTGTATTATATCAAAGATTATGAAATTGTGATTTATGCTGGTGTATGTGCAGCATTATAACAGAAAATGACTTTCATCATCACGGCTCATATTCTCATGGAGATGACAAATCCTTTCCTCCCTTGGTGTTTTAGGAATTGACCAGTGCCATGTATCATTATGAGGCTCATCAGAGTACATTCTTATCTTGGCTATATTAATTGTTTTCTTCAAACTAGTTGAAATAGAGAGATACTTTTGATTTCAAGTCCATGCAATGGTTGTATGGACAATACACAATGCCCCTGGGTTATTCATTTTGTGGTTTGTAATTTTAAGTTCCACTTTAATTGCATTTAATGATATGGAGTAGTTAGAATAGTTTATATATGAATATATTTGACATAGATATTCCATATCTAAATATTGTAGGTCTTCAGACAAAGGGTAAATTTGCATGTCTAGTTTGTGGTCTTAAGATAAAATCTCGTCGTTCAAAAAGCTTAAGAAAGGAGGTGTTTGATGAGTATAGGAATTTCCTCTCTAGGAATCATAGGTATACAACAAGTGAAAAAAATATTATCAATGAGAAGCATGAGACTGCATTAAAACCACGGAGAATCACACCTCACCTTTGGAAGATGCAATACAATAGAAATCATCATCATGGTACGTATGGATCATTGTATATCAATTGTTATGTATTTTAATTTTTATTGTGATTTATTTACTGTAGTGGCCATATTTGATTTATGATGTAATTTATTTATAAACTAATATTCATGATTTCCATCGTGATCATGAAGCCATTAATGGGCTTCCACGAGGAATGAAAAGTTAACTGACCTTGTATAAATCATCACCAGAGTTCATTGGAGTTCTAAAACACAACTCAAGTGTCTAATTCAGTGTTGACTAAGCCTAACTGACTGTGGTAGGTGAGAAGTGTGCCTCTCCTAAATACATCCATGCAAACCTAGTGCTTAATTGAATGTAGGGAACTAGAACTAAATGTAACTAACTCCTAACTTAGCTTGACTAGTCATCAACTCAACTCAACTGACGGAGGTTGGTATCGGCACTCCCAGTGGCTCCTAATTTGTAGGGATTGATCTAGGAGGCTCCTAAACCGATGCATGCACATGCATTCACTGGAAGTAGGCCTCAATTATTGTTCCCCACACTTTAGTAACTGGAACATGTGGCCCAATTAGGCCAAGTGGACCCAATTGAGTAAATGACTAAAAATAGACTGGAAGGACTCCCGATTTAGACATGACTCCTGAATTAGACATATGAACAAATTGGACAAGGGAGGATTAATAATCCTAACAATTTAGGCTTAGGCCTTTGGTTTGGAATGGTTGTTGGATCTGGATCTTGAACCTCATGAGGTTCATCCTCAACAATAGGATCATTATGGTATTGATCCTCTTCATCTGAAACTGAAACATGTAATAAATAATCATCATAAAAAATGGGAGGAAGAGTGCTTATACCTTGCTTTAGATCGTGGTGCATCCTACAACAGATCTTCTTCAAATTGAACACTCTGCTCAATGAAGCATTTCCTAGTTGTAACCTTCATCTACTTTAATTCTTTTCCATATTCTTCATATCCCAGTAGAATGCATTCGCTACTTTTGGATTGGAAGACCTTCCTCTTGTCAGGTGGTATTCTAGCCCAAGATTTGGAACAAAAACCTATAAAATGAAAGACATTGGGATTATTCCCATGCAGTGCTTCAAATGGAGTGGCCCCAACCACTGATTTATGAGGCACTGTGTTATGAAGATATGAAGCATAGTTTACATATTCTTCCCAAAGAGAAGGAGGGAGATTCTTAGCATGGAGAAGGCATGTTGCCATCTTCTTCAGTGATATGTTCTTCCTGTCAACCACACCATTCTATTATGGTATGTATGGAATTGAGTGTTCCATTCGAATCCCCTCTGATTCATAGTAATACTAAAAGTCTATTTTAATGCACTCTCCTCCTTTATCAAATCTTATGGACTTGATTTTCTTATTGAAATTATTCTCTTCCATAGCTTTAAAAAGTTTAAAACTATCAAAAGCTTCTGATTTTCATTTCATAAAGTAGATACAACAGTACCTAGAACAATCATCAATAAAGGTGAGGAAATACCTGCAACCAATAATTAAGTTTGTGGGCATAACTCCACCACATCACTATGTATCAAATCAAGTATATAAGCAGCTCTATGTTCCTTCCCAAATTCATACCTCACATCCGGATGCTTACCTACAATGCAACTAGAGCATATTCCTTCGGAAGTTTGGAAGAGAGGAAAACCTTCAACCATTTTATTATCGTGGAGTTATTGGAGATATTTGGAATTGAGATGCCAAAATCTCTCATGCCAAGTATTGCTAGTGTTTTTAGCAGGAGACAATAAAAATGTAGGAGGTGAGAGGAAAAAAATGTGAGAACTCATATGCTTTAGTAGAATGATTTGCAATAAATTTTTCTATGAGCTTTTCGGTAGATTTTTCTGTGATCTAAACCGAATCTGAGTTGAATGTAACTTTCTTGGGAGAGCCTGTATGGGTCATCTGATAAACAAACAACAAATTAGCTACAACGGAGGGAAAATATAGAACATTTTTTAACTCACCATGCTGGATTTTATCTGAACCTCTTCCTACTACTGGAATTTGGGAATCATCTCACATGTGAGCATTAGGCCCTTTTAATGGTGTGAGCGTCAAGAAGGATTCTTTGGAGGAAACCATGTGATTGGATTCTCCAGAATCAATTATATATGATGTTGAATGAATAACTAGCTATTTTTCAATGAATGGAACCTTTCATCATCTTCTCATTGTGGTCCATCATCAGAATTATTTTTTCTTTGCGGAAGAGCAATGCTATTATGCTTGAGGAGGGGAGTCAGCTGGTCAACTTGCTTCTTCATACAAGAGAATTCTTGGTGAAAACCCCTCATACAATAGGGACACATATTCTTTTCGAACTTCTTCTTCTTCTTAGAGCCTAAAGCTCCTTCAGAACTCTTCTGATTTTCTTTAGGATTCGAATTAGCTGCTTTAGGCTCCTTCCCCTTAGATTTCCCTTTAGCTTGATCTTTGGTAGATTTTGTCACTAGGAGGGCTTGATATTTGGAAGTATTGATGACTCCTATAAGGATAAACTTCTATTGCTCCTATATTAAGGTCTCGAAAAAGGAATCAAATGAGGGAATCTTCCAATTGGGAATGGAAGCTCTTTTGGAATGGAATATGGATATAAATATAGAATACCTAGAGCCTAGTATGCTGAGTATGGAGAGCATATGTTTCTCATCCTTTGTTTCTATTTCGCATAGTCTGCATTGAATTGTAAGAAACTTGAATTTAGTAAAGAATTGTTGGATGGTCTCAAAAATTATGGATGTAATGCTATCAACCCATTCTCCAGAACATGTCCCTAAAGCTCATCTTGTTTTCCAAACAAGACTTCAAGCTTCTCCCAAGATTCCCTGGGAGTCCTTAAACCTTCAAGGTGAAAGAAGAAATATATGTATATGTGAGTACATAGATAACTGAAGGATTCATCTAAGCAATTTAGAAACTTGTTTTTATTAGTTGGATGATGGGGCTTGACCTCCCTTCTAAGTATTACCCTGAAGTATCCCTTGTTGCACAAAGACATTCTGCATATCTTCCCTCTGATCAACATAATTGAAGGGTGTTAGGATCTGAGGTGTAGAGGGTTAGGAATTTATAATTATCCTTATGTAAAAGACAATATCTTCACACAATATACATAGAACCTGTAGAAATTTCACTGCAAATACAAAATTATTCAAACTATGTTAGAATCAATCCTTCCCTCTCAACATGAAAACATTCTCAAGTTCTGTCATGCCCACACTGCCACTCTCAGTAAATTCAGAGGAAGATAGGCACTCTTTGCGGGACATCTGTGGAAACCCAACTTCTTATTGTGTTCAATGGAGAGGAGACAAACTTGAATCTTGCTTGAGATGCCTCTAATACCATGTTAGAATTGTTGTGCCATTTAGATCATCAAGAAATGAGTGCAATCAGATTCTTAGTTATTATGCAGTAAAGAGGAATAAATTATACGAACTAAAAAAATCAAATCTCACAGGAAATAGACAAGTATTTCTCAAAGAATTACAGTATTATGTTCATTACAGAATTCAGTGTTACAATAGTGTTACATAAGGAGGAATTTGAATTGTTAGGGATGAATTCGAATCCACTAACTGAATCTAGCTGTATCTAACTGCATGGCTAGCTAAATATGTCTAAATCACTATTAGATTCCAAGTGGATAACTCCATATGTATAATTCAGTTAATCCATCAGTTATAATGAGTTAACCTAGTCTAACTGCAGTGGTAGGTGAGAAGTAGGTATGAACTAGTGCCTTCCCACATGCATCTAGGAATAACTAGTGCTAACTGAAATGGAGTAGAACTAACTGAATGTAACTGAGGAGTAACTAAGCATAACTAGTTAGAAACTCCCAACAACAGAAGTAGGTTGGTGCCAAGACTCCCGGTGGCTCCTAAAATGTAGGGATTGTCCTAGGAGGCACCTAAACTAATGTAAATGTAGTTATTCTTAGTTAGCATCTATCGGTATTCCCCACACTCTAGTGACTGGTACATGTGGACCCATTAGGATAAGTGGACCCAATGGTACTAGTGGACCCAATAATTAATAAAAGACTCCTAAGTTAGGCTAAAATAATCTAATAAACAGTTTGATCAAGGGAGGATTATAAATCCTAACACTCCACTAGTACTCTTCCGGTCATCAGCACTTCCTGCCCAATCTACATCAGTAAATTCCTTTAAAGTGAAGTTAGTTCTTTTTGAATACCATAATCCATAATCCAGAGTACCTTTTAGATATCTAAGAATTATTTTTACTACAACCACATGTGTTTCTCTTGGGGCTGCTTGGAATCTATAAACCAAATCTATAGCCTGCATTACATTTGGTCTAGTAGATGTTACATATAATAAACTACAAATAATTGACCTATTCATGGTATGATCCACTTGGAACAATTCATCACTGTTGCTTAATTTACAACCAGTGACCATAGGATTACTAACAGGTTTGGAGTCTTCCATTTTGAACTTCTTTAACATTTCTTTGATCTACTTAGTTTGAGAAATGAAAATTCCTTTTTCTGATTGAGATATGTGTAAACTTAGAAAGAATGTTAGTTATTCTAACATTGAAATTTCATATTCTTTCTTCATTTCTGATGCAAAGTTTAGACTCAGAATTTGTAGATCACTTCCAAATATGATGTAATCTAGATAGACTACCACAATGATCATATTTTCATTTTCAATCTTTATGTACAAATTACTGTGTGTGGCCCCTCTTTTATATCCTCATTGTTTTAAATAATTGTCAGTTTTACAGAACCATGCCCTTGGAGCTTGTTTAAGGCCATAGACTGCTTTCTTAAGTTTCCATAGATAATTTATGTTTTGTGACAAGAGAAAGCTTCCACGATGCTCAATATAGACTTCTTCTTCAAGTTCTCCATTAAGGAATGCATATTTTACATCCATTTGATATACTTTTAAGGTTTTGTAGCATGAAAAAAGTAATAACATCCCAATGGATTTCAGTCTTGCGACATGTGCAAAATTTTCTTCAAAGTCAATGCCTTCTACTTGATGAGAGACTTTACAAACTTACCTAGCCTTCTTTCTTGTCACGTGACCATGCTCGTTGAACTTGTTTTCAAATATCCATTTGGTTCCAATAATGTTTATATCCTTAGTTCTTGGGACAAGTTCCCAAGTTTGGTTCATTTCTATTTAACCAAGTTCATCATACATGGCACTAATCCAATCCTCACTTTTGCAAGCTTCTTTAAATTTTTTGGGTTCTACTATCGAAAGTAGTGCTTGTTCTTCATCAAATAATTTTCTTCTTGTTTTAACTCGTAATTCTCTATCACCAATTGTTTGAATTTCAGGATGATTTTTCTGGACCCACCTAGATGGTGTCTTTGTGTCTGATCTCGGGGAATATTCATTCTCATTTTCATGTGATTCTTATTCCTCTTCTTCTTCTTCTTCTTCTTCTTCTTCTTCTTCAGAATTATATTCGTTTTGTGTACTTTCTTCCTTTCCCTTATCATCTATTTCTTCATCATCAACAATTTCTTGATTTTGTATTCTTCTTGGTTTAGTATCATCAACAGTTACATTTTCACTTTCTATGATCTTCTGTGACCTTAGATTATAACATATGTATTCCTTTTTGGTGGAAGAATATCCAATAAATATGCCTTCATAGGTTCTAAATTCAAACTTCCCTAGATTATCATCATGTATTTTTATGTAGCATTTACTTACAAAAATTCTAAAATATTTAAATAGAGCTAGTTTTCCTAACCATTTCTCATCAAGAGTTTTGTCACTATTCACTCTGAGTTGTCCTCTATTTTGTACATAGGCATCTATATATATTGCTTCTCTCCATAAACATCGGGAAATTTTGCTTCATTTAGCATAGTTCTAGATGTTTCTTGGACTATCCTATTCTTTCTCTCAGCTACTCCATTTTGCTGAGGAGTTTTTGCTACTAAGACTTGTCTCTCTATTCCATGCTTTTCAAAAAACTCATTGAAATCATTTGAGGTGAATTTCCCACCATTATCTGATGTTAGAAATTTAATTTTGTGATTTTCTTGATTCTCAACAAGTGCTTTGAAGGCTTTAAATTTTATAAAGGATTCTGATTTTTCTTTAATAAATCTCACAAAATCCATCCTTGTATAATCATCGATTATTAACACAAATTAATATTCACCTTGAAATATTTTAGTCCTTGTTGATCCACAAAGATCAGTGTGAATTATTTCTAATGGATGAGAGGTTTTATGTTCTTTTATTTTGAAGCTTGTTGGTATTTGGACACATAGGATTTCATATAAAGTCCTTGATTTGTTCTCAAACTTTGACTTGATCGATTCTTCATTTAGTTTCTTTCTCAGGTGCATAGTGTCTTCTTCAACCCTTTCTGATTCTTGTATTCCTATTTTGAGTTGATGTTATAGATTGTTTTCAGCCCTTTCGACTTCTAGAACCTGTGTTTTTAAGTTAGCAATCATTATTTCTGCATCATTGTTTTTCTCTTCAAATTCTATCATGTGAGTTTTTATTTCTTGTACATCCTTTTATACTTCTCTAATTCTTCATGAGTATTTATAAGTTATGCTTCAATATATACCACATATTCTATTTATTCTTGAGGGATTTCACTTTCAAAACCCATGAATAGGACTTCAACATCTTCACTTATTTCATCATCTTCACTGTCTTCTTTAGACTATAGGTTTCTCTTATTTTTTGAAAAATTATTCATGTATATGATCTCATTCTTTTGATATTTCTTATTGTTAGGATTATTAATCCTCCCTTTGTCAAATGTCAATTATATTAATTATTGCCTAACTTAGGAACCTTAAATTAATTAATTGGGTCCACTTGGCCTAATTGGGCCACCTGTATCAGCCACTAGAGTGTGGGGAACACTGATAGGGGTTAAATACCACTTACTACACGTGCATGGATTAGTTTGGGTGCCTTCTAGACAAATCCCCACATTTTAGGAGCCACTGGGAGTCCAGGAACCAACCTACTTTAGTTATTTGGTGTTAGTACTAGTTAGTCTTAGTTAACCCCCAGTTACATTCAGTTACTTCACAGTCATTTAGGATAGCAGTACCAATGTGTGGATAATGCATGGTTGCATGGGGAGGAGTGCTTTTCCTACCTACCACACTCAGTTCCACTGAGTTAACTAGCTGTCAGTGGTTGTTGGAGTTATTGGTCATTGGGGAGTTATCTATTTGGAATCCGATATTAATTAGGATACCTTGAGTTAGAGATTCAGTTAGATATAGTCATATCCACTTGGAGGATTTGAATTCATATCCCATGCATTCAAATTATACCTATGTAAACTATTGTAACATCGGATATTATTATTGTGAATGATACTATAAATTTTTGAGCAATACTTTGTTGTTTCCTATGTGGTTTGTTTTGTTCAGTTTGTATCTTCATTCTCGATTCTTTTGTTGTAAACATTATTAGAACTATATAATTGAATATCTAAATGGAATTTAAATTATAATATGGTATCAGATCCATCTTAAGCAGGCTTCATGCATGTTTCTCCCCTTCAAACATTAGAAGCAGCTGGGTTTCCACAAAAGTCCCCTATGATGATTGGTAGCTCTGGATTTATTCAGAGCAGTGGAGAGGGTGTGAGGGAACTTGAAAACATGTTCATGTTGGGAGGAAAATCATGATTCTAATAGTTCATATGTTTTAGTGTGTTATTATAGTGAAATTGACAGGTGCTACATAGCTTGTGAGAAATATTTACAGTTTTCCAGCCGAAGCAATTATGAGTTCTCAAAATCCTGAACCACGAATCCTCACAACTTCCAATTACCTTGATTGGAGGATTGATATGCAACTGGCCTTGCACCAGCATGGCTACCATAGGATCATACATGGATGGGAGGTTGAGCCTCATCAGCCAGTAGAGCAGAACAAGTTCCTAACTTCATTGTGATGAAGCATTTGGGTACTTAAGTACCTATATTTCTAGAGATCTCCTCTTTCATCTAGAAGGATTGAGGACTCCTAGAGAATCCTGGGAGAAACTTGATAGCTTGTTTAACAAACAAGATGAACTTCGGGGACACATTCTAGAGAATGAGTTGGTATCTTTACATCCCAGTAGTTTCAAGACTATTGAGCAATTCTTCTCTAAATTCAAGTCTCTAGTGCTCCAATGCAGACAGTGTGGGATAGAGCGAAAGGATGAGCAGAATGTCCTTTCCATACTCATCAAACTATGTTTTGAGTACTCTGTATATGTCTCTATGTTTTATTTCAAGCGGGAAGGCTTTCCTGACTGGAAACTTCCTTCATTAGATTCTTTTTCCAAGTCCTTAATCAAGGAACAAGATAAATTGTTTTGAATGAGAGTCATCCATAATTCCAAGTATCAATCTCTCTTGGTTACTGACTCTTCCAAAGCATGAAATATGGGGAAATCAAAGAAGAAGGAGCCAAAGGTAGCTGATTCGAAGCCTAAACAAAATCACCAAGCTTCCGAAGGGGCCTCCAGCTCTAAGAAGAAGAAATTTGAAAAGAAGTTATGTCCTTATTATGAAAAGGGATACCATATTGAAGAACATTGTATGAAGAAGAAACTTGATGAGATGTCCACTCTTCTCAAACATCACAACATTTCACCTCCAAGAGCAAAGAAGCCCAATGAAGAAGCACTGACAGAAGATATTGAAAGGTGTCATGCTTTGAAAGAAACTCTCTCTCCATCCTCAGTATACATTATAGATTCTAGAGCCTCCAACCACATGGTTTCCTCAAAAGAATCCTTCTCTATTCTTTCACTATCAAAGGGGCCTAACATTCACATGTGAGATGATTCCCATATTCTAGCAGAAGGAAGGGGCTTAGTCAGAGTGAAGCATGGTGAGTTCAAGAATTTCTTATATGTGCCATCCCTTGCTACTAATCTGTTATATATTTACCATATGACTCATGCAGGCTCTCACAAGAGGGTCACATTCGATTTAGACTCAATTGAGATTACAAAAAATTCCATTGGAAATCTTGTAGCAAAAGGTATTGCAAATCACTCTACCAAAGCTTATGAGTTTTCTCATTTCGTACCTGTTTCTCCTCCTACAACTTTATTGTATCATGTTAACAACACTAGCAAAATTTGGCATGAGATATTTGGCCATCTCAATTTCAAATATCTAAATCAACTTCACAGTGATAACATGGTTGAATCCTGAAGGTTTTCCCTCCATCCAAACTTCCAATGGAGTATGTGTTGGGTGCTTGGTAGGTAAGAATCCAGAAAAGAAGTATGATATTGGGAATGCACATAGAGCTATCTCTACACTTAATTTGATACAAATTGATGTAGCTGGACCTATGCCCACAAACTCCATTAATGGTTGCAGGTATTTCCTAATATTTATTGATGATTGTTCTAGGTACTATTGGATCTATTTCATGAAACTAAAATTAGAAGTTTTTGAGACTTTTAAAAGTTTTGAAGATATGGTTGAGAATAGTTTCAATAAGAATATCAAGCCAATAAGATTAGATGGATGAGGAGAATATGTCAAAAGAGATTTCCAGAATTCCTATGAATCAGAGGGGATTCAAATGAAACACTCAGTTCCATACACCCCATAAAACAATGGTGTGGATAAGAGGAAGTACATATCACTGAAAGATATGGAAACATGCCTTCTCCATGGAAAGCATATCCCTCCTTCTCTTTCAGATGAAAAGGTAAACTATGCTTCATATTTGCAGAATAGGGTGCCCCACAAGTCAGTGGTTTGGGTCATCCCATTCGAAGCACGGCATGGGTATAAGCCCAATGTCTCACATCAAAGATTTTTTGGTTCCAAAGCTTGGGATAGAAAACCAATTGACAAGAGGAAGGCCTTTGAAGCCCAAAGCAATGAAGGCATTCTGCTAGGATATACAGAAGATGCAAAAGCTTACAAACTAATGGATGTTGCTACCAGAAGTGTCAAATTCAAAGAAGATTGGCTACAAGATAATCCTCCAATAGCACAATAAGGTATAACTATTTCTCCACCTATTTTTGATGATGATGATGATGATGATGATGTGCTATAGGGTTCACATTCAAATGAAGAAGGTCACATACATCATGATCCCATTATTGAGATTGAATCTCAAGAGATTCTAGATCCATATCTAGTACCCATTCCTAATCAGAAGCCTAAACCCAGATGGGCCTAAAAGATTCTTTATGCAACTGGAAGTGGTGCTGGAGTTCTAGAAGACAAAAGAAAAACTAGGTCCCAGCATCAGAATGGGCATGTTCACTATCCCTCATAGATTCATTCTCTACAGAATAGTGCAGCAAAGTTCCAGGTCGGTGCTACTTGATGATGGTGAATGATCAGATGCATGGCCCATAGAAGCACATATTTGATCATTCCCTACCTTCACCATCTAATAGAAACAAACAGACTCATTAGTTCATAAGTACATTGAGAGGTCCATTGATGGACCATACTGCTGCATAGAGCTACAATTTTTGCAACACTGTTACTCAAGTTATTTTTCTAAGGAGGAAGCTTATTTCTTCTAAAGATAGCTTGCATATAGCTATTTTCCTACTTATTTGTTGGGGGGGGGGTCCCATGAGGTTTTCCTAAGTTTCCTTAGTTGTATCAAGCATCATTTTTTATTATCTTTTAGATTGTATTTGGGTGAACTATGATCTTGTTACCAGGGCCCACAGTTGTCCAAGTTAGGATTCAGGGGGGGTGTTAGGATTATTAATCCTCCCTTGGTCAAATGTTTATTAGGTTAATTATTGCATAACTTAGGAACCTTAAATTAATTAATTGGGTCCACTTGTACGATTGGGTCCACTTGGCCTGATGGGGCCACCTATACCAGTCACTAGAGTGTGGGGAACACTACTAGAGGTTAACTTCCACTTACTTCATGTGCATGCATCAGTTTGGGTGCCTCCTAGACCAATCCCTACATTTTAGGAGCTACTGGGAGTCCCGGCACCAGCCTACTTCATTCAGTTGGTGTTAGTGCTAGTTAGTCTTAGTTATCCCCCAATTACATTCAGTTACTTCATAGTTAGTTAGGCGAGCACTACCAATGCATGGATAATGCATCTAGGGAGGAGCGCTTTTCCTACCTTTCACACTCAATTGCACTGAGTTAACAAGATATCAGTGGTTGTTGGAGCTATTGGTCATTAAGGAGTTCTTTATTTGGACTTTGATATTGATAGGGAGACCTTTAGTTAGAGATTCAATTAGATATAGTCATATCTACTTGGAGGATTCGAATTCATATCCCATGCATTCGAATTCTACCTATGTAAACTTTTGTAACAATGGATATTATTATTCTGAATGATACTATAAATTCCTGAGCAATACTTGTCCATTTCCTATGTGGTTTGTTTTGTTCAGTTTGAATATTCATTCTCCATTCGTTTGTTGCAAACATTATTAGAACTTTCTGCTTCAAGATCTAAATGGCATTCAAATTCTAATACTTATGAAAGTAAGGTTCTTCATCATCACTATCCTCTTGTTTTGGATAAGGACACTTTCTGAAAAAATGTCCAATCCTTCCATAGTTAAAACATTACAAGGGTAGATTCCCTTTGTACTTGCTAGTGCATCTATCAGGTTTCTTAGTGAAAGAGAGGTTCCTCATCATCTAGGTCCTTAGATTGGATCTTGGATACAAATTTAAAGGTTGATTCCTTCTTTGATGATCCATTTTGTCTTATTCTCATCTCATAGGCAGTGAATATCCCATGTAGTTCATCTACTGTCATAAGTTGAATATCATCTTGTTCTTATAAAGAGAACACCTTTGAGTCATACTTTATTGGCATGGTTCTTTGTACCTTTTTGACTAGGTCTTTCTCTGTCATTTCCCCTCCAATGCCTCTAATTCCATTAAAAATTTCATGTACTCTTAGATAATATTCTACAATATTTTCTTCCTCTTTCAGTTTTAGGTTTTCAAAATGTCCTTTGTAGGTATGGAGTTTGGATTCCTTGACTTTGGGTTCTCCTTAATAGACACATTTTAATTTTTCCCAGGCATGTTTAGATGTTTTGCATTGCATGACTTTTACAAGTACTCATTCTGTTAACCCACTCAAAATTGCATTTAGATCCTTTTCATTGGCCTCATCTAGGCTTGGTTCTCCTTCATATATAGGTATTTCATATGGTACTTTATATTATGTTTCAACAGTCCTCCAAACTTTGTATACAAGAGCCATTAGATGGAACTTCATTCTTAAAATTGAGTATGCATAATTATCTCCAGTAAATAAGGGAGGTTTGTTGGTGGCTAACCCTTGTTGATCCAAGGTGTTAACAATACTGAGAAGGGGGGGTGAATCAATATTGATGACTTTTAGCAGTTTAACCCACTTTTAATTTATTCATTAACACACATGGTCAACAAAAACACACATGGTAAGAAAAACACACATAACAAAAATTTATCATACAAGCCCAATTGGGTAAACCACCAGAACTTCCTATTACTGGAAAATTATATTTTACAAACAATTTTTTCTTGCTACTATAGACAAGGATGGAACTACAACCTATTTACCAGCAACTACTCAAAGGAGGCTATTCCCCCCTGGTTTATTGGCTGCTACTAAAAGGATTCTACGGCACCTTATTTACCAGCTACCGGAAGGAGGCTACGACCCCCTTGCAACCATGTTTCCTGCCTTAGCCTCCAAACCTCCCTTATATGATAATTAAATCTCTGACTATTATTCAATCCATATTTCAATTGAAAGTACAAAGGCACTTTTTCAAAGGTTTAAAACAACGTTTATATAGAATCAAACATATCTCTTCATTCAACAGTCACCTATCTTCATCGTGGCTCTTCAAAGACAAATTAGCTCATTCAAAATTACTTCTTTGTTCATTATTTTTAACTCTATTTAATTCATCAATAGCAACCTTCTGTGGTTTCATTTCCACAACACCCTTTCAACAAAAAATATTTTATGCATTGAATTTTCTGCATTTACCTTTCCACACTCATCTTTTTACAATTAACTTTCCAAAATTGTCTTTCTGCAAAGAACTTTCTGCAACCAAAAACTTCTTCCTTTTGCAATTGCAGATTGTGGGTAAGCATTTCAAATTTTCTCAAAAATTGCTTCCATAATTATCTTTCCGAAATAACCTTTTTAAAATCAAAAACTTCCTCCTTTTGCAATTCGCAGATTGCAAATTATGGATTCATTCTGCATTTTGGATTGCAGATGTGCCTCCCAACTTTTTGGAAATGGGATTTTGCAAATCTCTTTCCACAAATCATTTTTTGCAACTCTCTCAGACATCGATTTCTCGTGGATTCTTTCATGATCATTGATCTCAGATCGGATGTTGATTTCACTATAACTTTGTGGATCACTCTTCAACCGTAGATGTGTTGTGGCTATCTTCTAACCATTGGATATTTATCAACCCACAACAACAATAGAATTGAACCGGTATTGAACTGAACTTCATAAAAAATATTTCGTTGCTTAGCTTAATTAACACCACACAACTTCACCCAACGGAGTAATTTTCGGTTGTGGATATTTTTTGGTGATTGTACTCATCCTTCAATGGAGCGACGATTACTTTCCAATTCCGCTTCGTGCCCCAACTATTATCTTCCGCTTATTTTCATGTAGCAGAATTGCTGAAAGCCATTATATCTAAGTTCATCTTAGATTTATGGTTATTTTTAATGCTACCAAAAGACTTGATATTGATTCCAAAGTCAATCTTATTACTAACCTTCATGCACTTTTCCACAATGAAATCCCCTTCAACCGTTCATTTGATAATGATCTCAATCTAACCGTCGATCTATTTTCTTGATACGATCTTAGTCGTCCAACCTATGCTAAATAAGCAACTGGAAATCCATGACTCTACGTTGATTGATCAGAGGATTAATCAATCAAACTTAATCAGACTTCTTATGACTTGATCCCCTCATTGGATCCTCTCATTTGTCTTTCCATCTCACATATACCATCACTTTCCCTGCCATCACTTATTCCTTTGTCATTACTAAAATCTTTTGACATCAATGAGAATTCCATACAGTAAAAATCATGAATAACACCTTTTATTGGAAAAAAATATGTATATTACCCTAATAATTCATTGTCACTACCTATATCACAAGCTCCTATTCAATAACCTTTATAACAACACATTCGGTATCTTTTTCATAAAAAGGCTATTTGGTTGGAATACTAAGACATAGAATATCAATGTATTTATATTCAAAGGGTTGTTGGTTGAGAGACACTCAATTTTCACTTGGAATATAATCATGTAAATGATGGAAATATGCTAGTATGGATTCTTAGGAGGAGCTAAAGGCCAAGGCCCAACTAGTGAATTGTTAGACATGTATAATGTGAATATCTATGTATGGACCTTCTGGTTGGATATGATTCGAATTCAACTGCTATGTAAATGTTCTTTTCAAATATATTAATATGGTTCAAGATGGGTTATGTTTCCACTAGAGGGGAAAATGAAATAGGGCTATGGTATATTTAATCCTATATTACCAAGTTTCAACCTAAGAATTCATATTTTCTTGTGATATTCCTTAAATGATCCAATTACTTCTTTTTTATTATCTTAATCAATCATTGAAAGCATCTGAGGTTAGTGAAGAAAGTCCACTCTATGAGTTAAGGAAGCATGGTATGAAATACTTCTATGACTATTGAAAGATTTCTCTCTTATATAGTCAAAATATATTTCAGTTGTCTTTCCTCAATCTTCTCATCTTCTTGCGAGTCTATCATCCATTCAAACCAATTAACATTATGGCAGAGAGAATGGAATTGGTGTATGTGTTCTACATTGGGTTGATGTTATTTCTATTGGCTATAACCATTCCATTTTTACTGGCCTATTAGACAATCACGAATCTAATTATGAATAGGGGAATGAATGATCCAGGAGGATATTGGTGGCCACCCACCTATTCCTCTTGGACCCCCACCATTGTTTCTTTCAGTCTTCTAGTTTCCTTAATTGTAGCACAATTTACTATTTTTGGCAGTTTTTCGGTCCTAAACTTCCGAAGCCGTTTTGAGGCCCTAAACGACTTTTTTTGGCATCGAATGGTCAGGATAATATAGTCCATTCCAGACTTGATACTTTATATTTATGGATGTAGTCCTTAAATAGATATTTCTAATGATGTATCATGCGCATCAAACGGAAGTAGTATACTAAAGTTACGACCCTGGGAAATTGATGTACCAAGTTACCCAGTGGGGCCCACATTAAGGCATTTCACCTCCTAGGGTTAGGTTTTTGGATGTGTAGGGTTTCCATTGTTTCTCAATAATATATAGGCCTTCGAGCCTCATTGTAACCAATATTTCAGACGCATGTAGCCACCATATCTCTTCTCAGAGATAAGCTACCAGCACTCTAGCTAGTTTATTTCCATTCTGTATGTAAACAAGTTTCAGTTATTGATTAATGAAATGAAGTGTTATTTCCACTGCATATTTGTTTCTATGGTTATTTGTGTATTATGTTGTGTTCCTACATAAATCCGGATCAATGACAGACCATAGAGACTAGAGATGGTTGTACATGTGAGAAAGTGAGGTTGAGCAGGATGAGAATATTTACTCACTAATTTTGTATGCTCACTAGATGCTTGAGAATCCGCATATAATTTCTACTTGGAATTGAAAGGAAAAAAATGGTTTAGGCTTCTATTTACACATTGGCAAGTGTATGGAAATATGAATTGCATAAGGGAACCATGGATTGGTGAAGGGAATGCTTGAACCTAGAAGGGTATTTTCTAGGGAAGGTGTTTCTGGTCATAGGGTTGTGAGGAACAAGAGATATTCATATAGGAGAGTCAATTTAACATATGGATAAGAATTGAGAGAAAAAAGGGGTTCTAGTATGGGAGAAAAAACCATGTGAGTGTTCTTCTCCCTAGTGGCCTCATATCCCAACTCAGGGGTGGCATCTCAACATAAAGATTATATGTTGTACAAAGTGTCTATGGTTTGGTGGAATGGTGATTACACATAGTTAACTTCTTTTAATGATTTCGTTTAAAGATAATTATTTCATGTATAGTGTGGTTATTCAACGATTTTAACATTATCATCCTATGAATGAATATGCTTGACTATGTTGATGTATGTGTATGAAAAAAGTTTATTTTGATTGCATTTCCTTTCCATGCATATGTACATATTTTGTTTCTAAATTTGTAGTAAGGCCCTCAAGGGGATAATGGGGGCATGAATTCATAAGTAATTTTCCCCTCATTTGGAATGAGGGATGAGGGCATGACAAAGTGGATTTTGGGGCTTGAGTGAAATATATGACCTTCTATGAGTTATAACCTAAGAAATCATAATTTCACAATGATTCAATATTTCATCGAATGAATTAATGAAAGGGAAATATTGTATCCATACAAGACGATCTTGGATTAAATCACAATGTTTGATTAGAAGGGCCCCATCATTGTCCAATTGTCTAGATAATTGTCAAGGATGATGGAGGAATTACCCATATCCAATTAGATATATCTTAAATTATGATTCTGAGAGGAGAATAATATTATCAAACATACAAACAATTTTAATAGGTATGGAAGTATTTCAGTCTAACCTGATTAGTGATTACAATTGATGTGATGATATCAGGGTATATCCTTGAAGGCATCGCTGATGAGACTTTGAAATTCTTTCTTCAAATGCAACTGGCTAGAACAAAGACCTGGTATACTTCATTGATCTTGCTAAGATTCTCACCATCAATATTGCTAGCCAAGGGATGGGAGATAGATAGGCGGTCCATGTTTTTTCATGAGAGTGTAGTTAACATAGATGCGTGTGCAAATAATGACCAAAGCATGCCATCCATTGATAGTGGCTTTCATGATTCCATGGGATTTGGCAATTCGGTGATCTCAAATCTTCAAGAGTTTGAGAAAGTTGCTACAGAACTAGGTGATAGGCGATTCGGTGACAATGGATTCAATACTTTAGAACAATTTTTTCCATCCAAACCCAAAAATTTGTGGCTATACCCTGACTAACTCAAGGTGAGAAGAAACATGCAAACCTGCAACAAAAAAATCCTTTCTCACCATGGTCACATCAAGGTGATTATTATATGCATCATAGTATGGCTTAGCTAGCCTTGACCAACTCAAGGTGAGGTATTTGACAATATCAGACTTTTGCATAGTTGGAGCTTATACTTATAGCCAAAACATATTTGCTGGCCTCAACTGGATCAAGGATACAGTTACAACACTCCTTATTGTCCGCAACTAGATGAAAGAGTAGAAT
>LPNX010840487.1:22364-52089 GCA_001517045.1 Pseudotsuga menziesii | reverse complement strand
GTGGTTTAACTGCCTATCCTCACATAAATATTCATTGATTCATACAAAAACATGTAATTGAATTGATTTGAAACACACTAGAATGTCCCATTTACCAAAGTTTCCAGTGTAACATGGAAATTCAAAACTGTCCTTTGGCAATAGTAGTTCAAAATCCAACATACATCTGTCTTTTTCAAAACAGGATTGCTAGTATAGATTCTGAAATACTACCCTAGTAAAAAACAAACTTTGTAGTAAATGTTCTAATAATACAAGAAAATCTAGCTTCAATAAAGAATCCTTTGTATTTTGATGCCATAGTGGCACCATTAGACTATGAAGATCCTTCCTAAGAGGATTCTTTTTCATGTTCCTCATTTTCTTCTATCTCTAGTGTTGGGTGGGATGCAGGTGGGTAAATGATGTCTTCTATCTTCTTCTGCATTCTATAAGTGGTAGGTATCCCAACAAAAAGGTCATTGGCATTACTGGTTTGGACATTTAGGGTGGTCCAAGATTCTTCCTTCTATTTTTGGGTTACAACATAATGATTATAGGCTTCAATTTTGATAGACTTCAGCTTGAAATCAATGTTTTTTTTCACGAATTGCATCTATGTGAATGCTTCTGTTGCTGCTGTGTGATTTTACTACCGCTATGCTGCTATTTTTTCTGCTTGTATTGCATCTATGTGAATCCTCTTTGGATGATTGCTACTACCAACACCTCTATAGTTTTTCAAAGTAAATTTTATTTTTTCCAACCTAATGACCAAACTTCCTTTTAATAAGGAACTACTTTCGTTATTCGCATATCCTATGATTTAAATATCTTCTTTGGTGGCCTTAAAAACATTTCTTTGTATTTTATAGCTTCCACTTATTTTGGATTCTAAAATTTGTATCCACAACTATTAAAATTTTATTCATATATTATATCAAAACTAGCAATGATGACACTATCCAAATCATAAGGGATTGTTTTGTTGCACTAGTGAGGTAGTGATGGAATAAATAATTTCCCAGATATTGAAGTTTTTAAACCTAAATCCTTAGAGTTCTCTTCAAGTGTTATATGTACTTGAAAATTGAAAGGACATAGTGAGTGGAATTTGTCAATGTAAATACTACCTTTTACCAGCGGGGGTGTCATTGGTTCTTAATGTGTCATTTTGAGTTCATTCATTGTATTTATCCCTATCAACTTTTCTTTTATGATAAATCTTGACCATGTTTTGCATTTTCAGGAATTTCTACTATTGATGGTAGACTTTGAACTTTAGAAAATCTGCTTACTGTAATATTGATATAGGCAAGTAGATATTCAGAGCTACTGTGACCTGATATGCTGCTAAATCAAGGAGTTTTCATTGGGCCAACAGCTGTGATCTTGTGCTGTAACTGCATGATAAAATTAAGCTCATCGAGGATCATCCACCACCTTGGTCTTGACCATGAAACTACTGTGTGAAGGATTGATGACATGCTGCGAATTGGAGAGTGGAAGTATTTGCCAACCACTGCATGGAAATTCAAAGCTACTGTCAACACGAAGGAGGTTTGCTAAACTGATTGGATGGAGTACTCTTAGTGGTAGTAAGCCTGTGCTAAATTGTAGTCTTCACTATTCGATTTGTATTAGTAATGGCTAGTTAGCATCATTTACTCTTTAGAAATTGTGAAAAATTGATGGGAAAGAATTATAGTTTGTGGAGTCATAAGATACTGACCATTATTGAATTTAGAGATCTTGAAAAAACCATCTTAGGTAAAGAATACAGACCAGCAAATTATCCCGAAAACTATGATAAAAGACATAAAGAGGCACTTGTGCTTCTCAAACTGTCACTGGCAGAAACATTAATTCTAGAAGTAAGCAATTCCATTGTAGCACCTGTATTGTGGACAAATATCCAAAATAAGTATCAAGCATCAGAAGTTGGGTGGTCATTGTATTTTAAAAATCTTTTGTTTTAACTTTTCCACCAAGTTGCAGGAAGGAGGATCAATCTCTAAATATTTATTGCACTTGAAGGATCTTAATGATCAAATTTTTGCTATTAAGAAATTAGTGGATGATGAGGATATGGTTACTATGTTGATACGAAGTTTGCCACCATTTTTTGATTAATTTGTTGAGTCCTTACATCTACTTGGAGACAACCAACAACTTACATTTGAGAAGTTATTGACACTTTTTTGTACAGAAGGAAAGGAGGCTAGGTCAGATAGATGCATCAACTCCATCCACTATAATGAGTGCATTTAGTGCACAGTTCAAAGGCAAAGACAAACAAAAAAATGCTGGGAATGTATCAAAGAGAACAAATTCAGATGTTATTACTACAATAAGCCTGGACACTTCAAGAGATATTGCCAAAAAAAACAATATTACTTGGCACATAGTCAAATGAAATCAAGGCATGCAAATGTTGCCGAAAGAGGTGAAGAAGAAAAAGTGGGTGATTTTTCATTTGTGGCATTACATAATCAATCAACCATGTCTATATCCTGGTATTCAACTCAGGCGCATCTCACCACTACAAGTGTCACATAAACTAGTATGTAAATTTCATTGAAGATAAGAGTATTAGTGAATCTATTGCTTTGGGTGATGGATGGACTCACTATGTTAGAGGAAGTGAGGTTGTTCATGTCATATTGAACAATACTTTAAGTGAGGTTGTTCAAAAACGTTCGATATGTTCCTAACATGAGCAAAAATCTCGTCTATTAGTGAGATAACTAGGAACCCTAATATTTTTGTAAATTTTTAAGGAAGCAAATATATGGTCACTACTCTTGTGATAACAAGGTGAATGTAGTTTGTATTGGTGAAAAGGGGTTGTATATACTGGCTAATATAAAAACAACAAAGGCACATGCACCAGGTGTGGTAGAGAATAAAAATGTAGTTTGGCATGAAAGGTATGGACACCTAAGTTATCAATATTTATCTGTACTTAATAAGACTAATATGGTGGATGGTCTTCCATCCATTCAGGATTGTTAGATGTATGTGCAGGATTGTTAGAGATATGTGTGTTAAAGTTAGTGTAGCTGCGAGACCCATTCTTAGAGAATGGTTTGCTAGTCAGTTGACTAGGACAGAGTAAGACCCTAGAAGGTACCCTAGGGCCCCCAGTAGTCTCCTGGGGTTCTTGGTCTAGGACCAAGTAGGTTGATGCCATGGAAAAGACCCTAGCATGTGGCTAGGGCCCCTATATTCCTCTAGGGTATTTTGGTATGGGACCAAGGATGTGATGTCCAAGTAGAGCCTACAGGTAGAGGCAGAGATATATTCTGGTATAGGACCAGGGACATGATGTCCAAGTAGGTACTGCAGGTAGTTGATCAATTTTCAGTGTGAGATTGAAACTTCACTTAGTATTGAGAACCATTCTGTGAGAGAACAGAGGACCCGGTTAGGGTCCAGGGATTGATCAACTTGATTCAGTGTGAGACTGAAACTCAGCCTAAGGCTGAAATCCATTCATTAAGAATGGAAGATAATGATGTCCCCTCTCCTAATTGGTTATTTCCAGGTTGATTCTCAAGGGACTGGCCACCCCTTGACGATGTCCCTAGTACCTAACCTTTAGGAGCAGTGTTAAGGACAAAAGGATGGTACCATCCATTTGGATCTTCCCCTTTATACAATGATGACAAAATATATAAAACTATGTACCTTGAGAGAGAGAAAATTATTTGGTCTTATTGGTCCTATTTGATTGATTGTCCACCTTTATGGTTCACCTTGATCTTGTGGTTGTTGAATCTTGGTCCTATTCTTACTAGTCTTAGCACTATTACTTGTGTGCACCTTTGACTATGATGACTCCTACTTTATGGAGTATATTTACTTGATGATTTATTAAAGATCATTGAACCATTTATTTTTTAGGTTACCTTATGTTTTTATTATAATGACCCACTTATGATTTTGGACTTTATGTTGGACCTTTGGACTTTCATTTTATTATAATTTCATTAAATAATTATTTTAGTCTTATTAATAAAATCTCATGATTTTATTAATAGACTTTTTGACATTTTACTTTTTATTATATTAAAACCTTTTTGACTTTTGTTGGGACGGTTTATTGTTTTTTACTACCTAATTTTTAATTTTATGATTTTTAATTTTATTTTTGTGGGCCTCCGTTTATTCTATCCTAAGTAAATTTTTTATATACCCTAACCTATTTAAGGAAGATATTATTCTTAGTTTCCATACATGTGATTTTGATTTTTCACCACGGCTTACCTTCACGGGCTCTGATTTTGATTTTTCATGGCTCGGATTTCTCCACGGGCTTTGATTTTGATTTTCGTTTTTCATAGCACGAATTTCTCCACATGCTTGGATTTTGATTTTGATTTTTCACGGCACAAATTTCTCCATGGGCTTAGATTCTGATTTTGACTTTTCACAGCACAGATTTCTCCATGGGCTTGGATTTTGATTTTGATTTTTCACAGCACTGATTTCTCCATGGGCTTGGCTTCTGATTTTTTATTTTTCACGAGCTTGGATTCTGATTTTTGGTTTGGCTTACCTTCACGGGCTTGATCTCAGGAGATCTCCTTCTTGGTCTAGTCTTCACCGATCTCCTTCTCGGTCTAGCCTTCACTGATCTCCTTCACAGCTGCCGTAGGTTCCTTTGTCTTTCATCAACCACTTTCTCTAGAAGTTGCATGTGTCCTTCTGCTGTTGTCTGTGTATTTCTCTACCGGCTGCTTTCTCCACAGGTTTACTTCATCTAGATCTCTGCACTCATACCCTACGATTTCACTCCACAAGATTTTGCTTGGTCTTCACGTCATGAGTATTGCCTCAGCGTTTTTGCTTGGTCTTCATGTCATGAGTATTGCCTTAGCATTTTGATTGGTCATGAATTTTACCTGTGTATTATTCTGCATGGGGTTTACAGCGATCTATTCTCTGCATAGGTTGAGTTTTTCTGTTTGATCCACCCTGACTGGTTTCGAGAATTTGTTCATCGTGAATCTGTTGGTAGAGTGCATGACTACACATCTTTCACTCTGAGTGAATCTGTGTGATTCTCCTTGACTACACCACTAAATTGATTGAAGAAACTAAGGTCTGTTTACTCCCTCTCTCTCTCTCAAGGTAGGTATATGGTTCAACTAGTTTGACTTGTCCTTTCAGTGACAAGATCAAACTTAGAACTAACTGAGTATAAGGCGGATCCAACAATGGTTAAGATTCTTTATCTTCTGTAGTTTACTTGAGATTTAGTTTACTGCACGTGTTATTTATTATTTTTCTATACATGACAGTTGATGAAACATTTCAATGATCAACTTTAACGCAATCATGACCAGCAAAGCGTTAAGATAACGCAGTGACCAGCAGAGCGTTAAGTTGAAAGAAATGAAAGTTATGTTGTTATGTTTTATTACAGTTTGAATTTTACCTCAATTCTTTATATGTTCATGTATTGAATTTTAGTATTTGTATTACCACTTAGCTAACCTGAAAAATCAACAATGTGCAGGCTATCAGTTATGAAAACGACATTGACTTTCATTTGATACTGACAATAAAACATGGCAAGCCAAAGGAGTTTTGGACCTACTACATGTTGATTTGCATGGTCCAATGAAAACACCTACAATATCCGGAGCTAAGTAGTTCCTACTACTGGTTGATGACTATTCAAGGAAAATGAGGGTTTGTTTTATGAATAACAAGTCAAATTGTTGTTCAAAGTTTGTAACATGAAAATCTTTGGTAGAGAAACAAATAAGTAAACAGCTCAAAGCTTTAGGATCTGATAATGGAGATGAGTTTGTTTCAACTTAGTTCAAAGAATTTTTCAAAAGGGAAGGTATACATAGGTAGTATACCACTCCATACACTCCACAACAAAATGGATTCATGGAAAGGAGGAATAGGATAGTTGTGGAGATGGCAAATTGCATAGTGCACAACCATAATGTACCATAGCCATACTGGGAAAATGCAGTGAATGCTATTTACATCCTTAACAAAAGTCCTTCTAAATATTTGTAGGATATCACTCCTAAGGATCCATGGTTAGGCACAAAACCTTTTGTAAGAGATTTTGGTATTTTTCAGCTGTATTGCTTTTGCAAATATTCCCAAGGAAAAATGTTCCTAATGAATAACTAGATGTCTCTATGAACAAAATTGTGATTAATAGAGATGTTATAGATGACAAAATATCATTCTTTTGTGATAATGATAAATCTATGGATAATACTAATTAGTGTATGGGAATTTGTTGCTCATTCAAGAACAAGTTCAGGTGTTGAAATCAAACAAGACTTAGAGCCAAAAACATTAGAGGAGTCAAGTTCTAAGGAGGGGTTTGGTTAAGAAGAGGGGGATTCTAAATCTTCACAACATAGAGGGATTCTTGATCTTCATAGCAAGATCAAGAGGGCCAACAAAGGAAATGGAAGTGGTATTATACCATGATGGAAGGATATTGAGAAGATGAGTTGCCAAAGGTACTAAAAGGACAAACTACACGATTGCAGCAACAAATTGTGCAAGGCAGTGAGTAGGTAAATTTTGCTCTCACTTCTATTGATTTTGTTCCAGGTATTTGAACCTAGCACATTTGAGGATTTGAAAGGAAAACTTGAATTGAAGGCTTCCATGAAAGTGAAATATGATGCATAGATGAAAAACAAGACTTGGGTGTTGTCTACATTGCCTCTAGGGAAGAAAGCAATTCGTTGTAAATGGATTTTTAATGCCAAATATAAATCGGACGGTTCTTTGGACAAATACAAAGATTGTATTGTCACCAAAGAATATGCACAAGATGAAGGGGTGGACTGTGAAGAAACCTTTGCACCCACAACGAAAATGGTATCTTTTCGAATAGTTATCTCCATTTCTGCTCATTGTGGATGGAAGATATACAAATGGATGTTAAAAGTGCCTTGATGTAAATTCCTTGTATGGATGGTAAAGTCCTTGTATGAACTCAAGCAGGTTCCTAAAGCCTGGTATTTCAAACTTGATCAATACCTTAGAGATTCTAGAATTAGAAAAACCTATTATGAGCCCACTTGCTACGTCATAAACAATGACGATGATATAGTGAAGTTATTTTGTCTATGTTGACAGTCCTCCCATCGCCAAAAGAAGTGCCAACAAGATTCAACAAGTGAAATTTGATATTTGATCTACTTTTGAAATTACTGATTAAAGCTTGCTTCATTATTGTTTAGGTGTAGAATTTTTGCAATCTAAGCACACTATATTTTTATCACAAGTCAAGTATGCCAAAGCACTCTTCAAAAAATTCTGAATGACTGAATTTAATCCTAAATCTACACCTATGGAAGTTGGCATAAAACTCTCATCTTACACGGACTCACCACTAGTCAACGAGTCATTGTATTGGCAATTGGTTGATAGTTTGATTTATATTACTACCACCCAATTGGATCTATGTTTTGTAGTGCTTTGTCTCTTTCTCAATTCATGTCTAATCCTAAAGAGTTACATTGGCAAGTTGCAAAATGAGTCCTTCAATATTCAAAGGGACCCTTGACTTTGAAATTCTATATCAGGGATCTATTGACTCCATGATACCAAAGCATATTGATTTGAAATGTGTTGGATCAATTGATACAAGGAACTCAGAAACAGGTTATGTGTTCACTCTTGGTTTAGGAAGGCAATTTCATGCCAAAGTAAGCTACAACCTATAGTTGCCTTATCCTCCATTGACATAAAATACAAGGTAGACTTCAATAGAGGTTGTGAGGCAATGTGGTTACGAAGAATATTGGTTGATCTTCAACTTGACCAAGCCGTGCTAACCTCACTTTTCTGTGACAATCAAAGTGCTCTCAAAATGGTGAAAAATTCATTCTATCATTCCATAACTAAGCATATTGAAGTTAATCACAATTACATCAGATAGTTGGTTGATAATCAAGACATTTTCTTTTATTATTGTCATACAACAGAGCAAAATATTGACATAATGACAAATCCACTTGGTAATGATAAGTTCACTCATCATGCCATGTTGTTAAAAAAAAAGCTAACTCCTGCTAGATTTTCATAATGGTGTAATGCGCTAACACACATAAGCTTTCGCTCATAGTGCCATGTTAGAAGGAAAGCTAACTCCAGCTAGATCTCCATCATGGTGTAATGTATTTGACGACAAAGTGGCAGTGTTAAATGAAAAACTACCTTATGAAAGCTAACAAACATTAGCTTTTACTCACCGTGCAATGTTTTAAGAATGAAAGGTAACTCCAGCTAGATTTCCATCATGGTGCATTGCGATTGATGAAAATGTGGCTGTGCTAGATGGAAAACGAAAGCTTACACACATTATATTTCACTCACCGTGCAACAATTTAAGGATGAAAGCTAACTGCAGCTATATTTCCAACATGATGCAATGTGATTGATGACAATGTGATTGTGTTACATGGAAAACTACCTTATGAAAGATAACACACATTAGCTTTCACTCATCATGCCATGTAGTTAAAAGGAAAGCTAACTCCAGCTAGATTTCCATCATGATGTAATGAGCTAACGCACATAAGATTTCCCTTTTAGTGCCATGTTGTTAGAAGGAAATCTAACTCTAGCTATATTTCCATCATGGTGTAATGTATTTGATGACAATGTTGCTGTGTTAGATGGAAAACTACCTTATAAAGGCTAACAAACATTAGCTTTACTCACCGTGCAATATTTTAAGAACGAAAGCTAACTCCAGCTAGATTTCCATCATTGTGCATTATGATTGATGACAATGTGGTTGTGCTAGATGGAAAAATACACTATGAAAGATTACACACATTAGATTTCACTCTCTATGCAACGATTTAAGGATGAAAATTAACTCTAGCTAGATTTTTAACACGGTGTAACATGCTTGATGGCAATGTGGTTATGTTACATGGAAAACTACCTTATGAAAGCTAACACACATTAGATTTCACTCATCGTGCCATGTTGTTAAAATGAAAGCTAACTCCAGCTACATTTCCATCATGGTGTAATGAGCTAACACACATAAGCTTTCCCTTATAGTGCCATTTTGTTAGAAGGAAAGCTAACTCCAACTAGATTTCCATCATGGTGTAATGTATTTGATAACATTGTGGTTGTGTTAGATGGAAAACTACCTGATGAAAGCTAATAGACATTAGCTTTATTGACTGTCCAATGTTTTAAGAACGAAAGCTAAATCTAGCTAGATTTCCATCATGGTGCATTGTGATTGATGACAATGTGGTTGTGCTAGATGGAAAACTACAATATGAAAGCTAACACACATTAGATTTCACTCACTGTGCAATGATTGAAGGATGAAATCTAACTCCAGCTAGATTTCCATCACGGTGCAATGTGATCGATGACGATATGGTTGTGTTAGATGGAAAACTACATTATGAAAGCTACCACACATTAGTTTTCACTCATCGTGCCATGTTGTTAGAATGAAAGATAACTCTAGATAGATTTGCATCATGGTGTAATGTATTTGATAACAATGTGGCTGTGTTAGACGGAAAACTACCTTACGAAAGCTAACACATATTAGTTATTATTCACCGTGCAACGTTTTAAGAATGAAAGCTAACTCTAGCTAGATTTCCAACATGGTGCATTTTGATTGATGACAACATGGTTGTGCTAAATGGAAAGCTACATTATCAAAATTAACACACATTAGATTTCATTCACCGTGCAATGATTTAAGGTTGAAAGCTAACTCCAGCTAGATTTCTATCACGGTGCAATGTGACAATTTGATTGTGTTAGATATAAAAATACCTTATCAAAGCTAACGCACATTAGCTTTCACATATCCTGCCATGTTAAAAAGAAAGGTAACTCCAACTAGATTTTCAAAATGGTGTAATGAGCTAACACTCACGAGATTTCACTCATAGTACCATGTTAGAAGGAAAGTTAACTCTAGCTAGATTTACATCATGGTGTAATGTAATTGATGACAATGTGGCAGTGTTAGATGAAAAACTACCTTATGAAAGCTAACCCACATTAGTTTTTACTCACCGTGCAATGTTTTAAGAACGAAATCTAACTCCAACTAGATTTCCATCATGGTGCATTACGATTGATGACAATGTGGTTGTGCTAGATGGAAAAATACACTATGAAAGCTTACACACATTAGATTTCACTCTCTATGCAATGAGCTAAGGATGAAAGTTAACTCCAGCTAGATTTCCAACACGGTGCAACATGTTTGATGGCAATGTGGTTATGTTACATGGAAAACTACCTTATGAAAGATAAAACACATTAGCTTTCACTCATCGTTCCATGTTCTTAAAAGGAAAGCTAACTTCAGCTATATTTCCATCAAGGTGTAATGAGCTAACAGACATAAGCTTTCTCTCATAGTGCCATGTTGTTAGAAGGAAAGTTAACTCTAGCTAGATTTCCATCATGGTGTAATGTGTTTGGTGAAATTGTGGCTGTGTTAGATGGAAAACCACCTTATGAAGGGTAACAAACATTAACTTTACTCACCATGCAATGTTTTAAGAATGAAAGCTAACTCCAGTTAGATTTCCATTATGGTGCATTGTGATTGATGAGAATGTGGTTGTGTTGGATGGAAAAATACACCATGAAAGCTTACACACATTAGATTTCACTTACCGTGCAATGATTTAATGATGAAAGCTAACTCCAGCTACATTTCCAACACAGTGCAATGTGCTTGATGACAATGTTCTTGAGTTACATGGAAAACTACCTTATTAAAGCTAACACATATTAGCTTTCACTCATCGTGCCATGTTGTTAAAATGAAAGCTAACTCCAGCTAGTTTTCCATCATGGTGTAATGAGCTAACACACATAAACTTTCCTTTATAGTGGCATGTTGTTAAAAGGAAAGCTAACTCCAGCTACATTTCCATCATGGTGTCATGTATTTGATAACAATGTGGTTGTGTTAGATGAAAAACTACCTTATGAAAATTAACATATATTAGCTTTACTCACCGTGCAATGTTTTAAGAATGAAAGCTAACTCTAGCTAGTTTTCCATCTGGTGCATTGTGCTTGATGACAATGTGGTTATGCTAGATGGAAATAACATTATGAAAGCTAACACACATTAGATTTCACTCACCATGCAATGATTTAAGGATGAAAGCTAACTCCAGTTAGATTTCCATCACGGTGCAATGTGATCAATGATGATGTGGTTTCACTAGACTGAAAACTACTTATGGTGGAGAAAGGCTTAATGTAGGATATGTTATGGTTTTGATAATTGATGTCATTGAACCACATTTGATTGTGGAAGATGTTGATGAAGGGGACTTACATCCATTGAAGATCATAGATTTGAGGCATAACAAAAGTAAATCAAAATCTTGAAGAACATGTTAAGTGTTTTTTATAGTACATTGTTTGTTTTTTTGAGCAAATACTAAGTTTGTTTAATTTGCTGTATAGGTGCAAATGTCTCTTCTGCATTTTCTATTGGAGACCAAGGTAGATCTTTTGCAATGTGGAGTGAAGGTGGGTGAAGGCTCCATATTCAATACACATATTGGTCATAAAGTGCATGGAAGGATGATAAATAAATGATATATAGTGGTTAACATTGAGAAGGTATTAAAACATGATGATCTTCTACCACATCCAACAGGATTTGAGAATACACTAGGGGGTGCATTGGGATCTTATGATATTTGGCAAGAAACAGATTTGGAAACTCATTTTCATGATCATCCAGTAAATACTCCCCAACATAGGCTTACATTCACATGTAAAAATGTTTCTCTTACACATGAAAGCACGGGAACAAGCATGTGCATTGCCAAATGAGCATAGTTAATTTCTGTGAGGATGACATGGTTGAGGGTGAAATGTTAGGTGAAAAGGAATTCAGTGTTTTTGTGGAAGACATAGATAGAACTTGTGAAAGATGTAGGATTGGGGATAAGTCTATACATTGTTGGGTTAGATGGCTAATAAATAAGTTGGTGGACAATGAAGGTGAGATTTTAAGGGTGAATGAAAATTTCAAGGAGGCACCCAAGGAAATGGCAGTATGGGATCTTATAGAGGAAATAAGTCCCTTAAAAACATGGGATGGTGATCTTTATAATGACAAAGATCTATAATCAATTGCTATGCACGCAACGAAGCCATGTAAAAGGATTAAATGATTTGTGGCTACAAAAAAAGACGGAAACTTTCAAATACAAATAGATGAATATAAAAAAATCCGACTTTTGGAAGCAGATGAATCCTACAAACAATATTGTATTCAACATGTGGATAGAAAAGACATTGCAACTACTATAAGGGGTATGAAACTCTTAAATAAAAATGGCATTAGAGAATTTGTCTTGAATTCACTCCTTTCCAACATAATCATGTCAAAGAGCCATGGCCATGGCCTACCTCCTACTGCTAGGAAAGTAAAGGACATGAGGTTTAATGGAGATATTATTTGTGAGAAAGCATGGTACAAGATACATAATATTCCTCAAAGCACCTTCTATACTTACCAACATAATTTTCAACAAGGACATGTCAAAGGAATTCATGGTAACACCAACAAATGCAAAGCACTTGAACATATTGTGGCAGCCATAGAAATATTAGACAAAATTGTAATGGATAATTTAGATTTTTCACCAAACCAAACATGACAAGTTGAAGAAGATGGAATGTCTGCTCCTTTAAGATTGTTGCCATCAACATACACCAAAATTTCTTTGTTAAAAGAGATCAATGAGGCTCTTCAAGAGCTCAATTTTCCATCAATATCACAACCAACAATGAGAAAGATTTGGAATACTCATTTTCCAGATGTTGCATTCTCAAAGAACACTAAATTCAGTAAATGTAGTGAATGTATTGTGTTGAAGGCACAGATGAAGAGATCGACTACAAAAGAGTTGGAAGAAAAGGCATGAGCTATACTAAAGAAACATAACAAGATTGTTATGTGTGGAATATATTGCTACTATGCCACATAATTATGTTAGAGCGGTATCCAAAGGAATACTTGAGCATTATCCATGATAAAATGGACAAACAAAGACTTCAATGCCAAGATTACGTGTCACATCAAAATCTGTTGCAGGAACAAACTTGGGTTTGTTGTTTACATGTATACTAACACATGGGCATAGGTCATGCAGTTTTGGTCATTTCTCACTACCATTTGTACACATGAGATGACAATTTACCATTACATCTATTGCAAAGTGCTTGAGGGACCTTGAAGATCCACGCCTTGATATGTATGGTGATTTGATTTATGAGAGTGCAAGTTCAAGAAACCCACTTTCAAATGCATTACTTCAAAACTCTATTTACTCAAAATGTAGAGTGTACAAGAATGTTTTCCTATCTTAAAATGGAAGCTCAAAAAATCAAAATCTTGATTTTAAACCTCTTCCTCCACATTTGTTGTTACAGTTGGAAAATGCAGCTAGTGATAATAAAAATTGTTATGTTTTCATGTTTCTATCACTATTAATTGCACTTGGTGTCTTCATCACTATTGAGGTTGGATTCTTGATTGTGGGGCACACCCATGAATACATAGATGGAACCTATGGAAGAATGTCTTCCAACTTGAAAAGTAAAGATATATATTCTTTACTTGAGATGATGGATACATATCGCACAATAGAAGAAAAATGAGGATTTCCACCTAAACTTATTGACAAAGTGTATGACTTCAAAAATTTTCCTAATGGGTACATCAAGGAGGGGGAAAATGTAGTAGCTGGACATCTTAATGTCCAGTACTTCCAATTTCTTGTACTCAATGATGTTCCCATAATGAGGTATCAAGAATCCATCAGAGACATTGAGTGGTCAAAACCAATTGAGTTATGGATTATAGATGATGAAGGTCGACCTATATTTCCCACATGGAAGCCATCTTTCTTACGTCCCAAAGACAATGATGTTTATTTAAAAGAACTAAAGGAATGAATAACATCATACATAAAATTGTGGAAAGAGACTATTGGAAATGAGAATTAACCAATTGTTACAGAGGAATGTAATAAAAAACTAGAGTATTGGAAAAGTATTCTTAATGCATTAGATGGAATCTACAATGACCATACACCCTTGGATGAAAGTGATTCTTCTTCTGATGATTTTTCACCCAAGACAAGGAAAAATGCTAGCGTTGATGGTAATGCACTCCATGCAATATCAAGTATTATGGATGGGGATTTTGATAATGTGATAGATGAACCAGTATATGTTGGACCCAGGTGCAACTATCCAAAGCCAACATTCGATCCTAGAATTGATGTTGAGAAGGAAAGATGTTGCTTGTTGGATCAAGAAATGAGGATGAAGGAGAGATGATTTGGATGGAAAAACCCACCTTAGATATATTCTAGGATGATGACAGTGAGACCCTTCATGTAAAGAATTATTGGTGGCAACCTAGCTCAGGGAAATACAAGGGAAACATTTTAGAACAATATTGGGTACCAAATCCCGATGACACGGAACTTGGATCTATTCCAATTAATACCACAGTTTGGGCATGGGTGCCAAATAAAGAAGATTGTAGGAATACCAAGATAAATAAATGTGGTCCACAAGTTGTACTTGATATGCATGAGCAGGTATAAAGAGATTAGGTGGAGATGATTCATGAATGTAATGTTTCTTTTTGAATGACTTTTAGTATACATGAAGAAACATTTTTCAATGTTTGTAGTATAATAAATACTCTTCAAGTGACTTTTTGAATAATTTTATATTATTTACCGCATATATGAAAATTTCACATCAAGTTCAATGTTAATTCATGTGATGATACTTTATGCGAATTAGATAACACCATTCAAATTTTAACTTTTCAATTTGTCTTTTAGATTAACACAACATCTCACTATATCAAATGTGCATAATTATATTCATTAATGTATGTACACAACCCTTACCTTATTTCTTATTAGCTTTTGCTCACTCTCTTCAATACCACTTTGAGCTTTTCATTTTGTTCCCCTGATGATTGGTGGAGTATCCACTCGAAACGTAGGGATGTTTCAATACACAATTAAATTCCATAAACTCTCTTTGTCATTAAGATTAATTGTGGAAATCTTCATCCTCAAGCTGTACTTGATATGCTTGAGAAAATATAAGGAGATTAGGTGGAGATGATTCATAAATGTAATTTTTCTTTTTCAATGACTAATTAATATACATGAAGAAAAAGTTGTCGATGTTTGTAGTATATCAAATATTCTCTTCAAGCTACCTTTTGAAGAATTTTATATTATTTGCTACATATATGAAAATTTTGGTTCAACTTCAATGTTAATTCAGGTGATGATACTTTATGCGAATGCACCTTAAAACATCTTATAGGCTTGCTTTGTGAATAAATGTAAGGCACTTGCAATAAGGTTTGAAGTGAGTTTTCCCTATTATTCGTTATTATAGTTGATATAAATTTTATTGTACTACTATGTTGCATTCAAATTCATAACTATATTTTCTCGTGTAGACTTTAAAGTGGTGCCAACTTTGTACTTGTATATTAACTTATACTCAATAAATACAGTACTAACATTTTGAGTGTGCATGTTTTATCAGTTTGTAATCATTGTGATTGTTTTTTAGGTTAAACTATGTGTGTTTTTTATACCAATGTTTTCAGTGGACACTCCACCCATGCTTGTTACGGGAACCATGAAAAACTCATTGTGGACTGAAAAGATTTCACATAATTTAATCCAAAAAATCAATCATTAAGTAGTAACATCATGTTAGCTTTAATTCATGTTAAACATTATCATCAAATACATTGCATCACAAAGACAATTTAATCCATGTGAGATTTAATGCACTGCATGTAATATAAGTATTATAAATGGAGATTTTGATAATGTGACGGATGAACTGGTATATGTTGGACCCAAGTGCAACAAGCTAAAGCCAAAATTCAATCCTAAGATTGAAGTTGAGAAAGAAAAGATGTTGCTAGTTAGATCATGAACTGAGGATGAAGGAGAGATGATTTGGATGGCAAACACCACCTCATATATCTTCCAGAATGATGAAAGTGAGACTCTTTATGTAAATATTGAGATTATTTGGGTACCAAACCTTGATGACACATGACTTGGATCTATTCCAGTTAATACCATAGTTTGGGCATGGATGCAAAAGAAAGAAGATTGTAGAAATACCACGATAAATAAATGTGGTGTACAAGTTGTAATTGATTTGCTTGACTGAATATAAGGAGATTAGGTGGAGATGATTCATGAATGTAATTTTCTCTTTGAATGAGTTATTAATATACAAGAAGAAACACTTTTCAATGTTGGTTGTATATCAAATATTCTCTTCAAACCTTTTTTTAGGAGTTTTATATTATTTGCTAACATGAAAATTTTGGTTCAACTTCTATGTTAATTCATGTGATGGTACTTTATGTGAATTATATAACACAATTCAATTTTTAACTTTTCAATTTGTTTTTTACATAAACTCAACATGTCACTATATCAAATGTGCATAATCATATACAATAATGAACCTTAAAACATCTTCTATACTTCCTCTGTGAATAAATGTAAGGCACTTGCAATAAGGTTTGAAGTGATTTTTGCCTATTAGTTGTTTTTATAATTGATATAAATTTAATTGTTCTACTCTGTTGCATTCTAATTAATATTATATTTTCTTATGTAGACTTTAAAGTGGTGCGAACTTTGTACTAGTGCAATATCTTATACTCAACAAAGACAAAGTAGTAACATTTTTAGAGTGTGGGCTTTCACAGTTTGTCATCATTATGAATGATTTTCTGGATTAAGTTGTTAGTGAGTTTTTCAAATCAACATTTCAATTGGGCACTCCATGCATGATCGTCGGGGGAACAATGTAAAATTAATTATGGTTTGAAAAGCTTTCACATAGCTTAATCCCGAAAATCAATAGGCAAGTATTAACATTTAATGTCAATACTACACAAGTTAATAATAGTCACAACACAATATTAATATGTTGTTAAATAACTTTATATTATGTAAGAAATTTCTTACACAAATTAGTAATAATTCACTAGTCAAATATTGGTGACTTTTGTTTTAATACTTAAATATAATATTAATGATAATCAAAGTATATCATTAAATACATTTATAGGTAAAATTTCTCTCATAAATATGTTATTCATAAAATCAGCATTAATTAAGTTAGTTTTTAATACACCACCACCACCAACAACAATAATAATAAATTATGTCCCTATTCTAATTCATAACTTATTTTAATCATTACTAAGATAAAACCTATTTTACTCTAAGTCATAAAAATATGTTCTCTTGTCCTCTATCAAGTGGTGTCATCTTCCAAAAATAAAACATCATACTCAAAAAAGACTTCAACCTAGACACATTAGTTAACATAATTTCAATTAAATGAAATTCCAAGATAATAATAGCAACAAACATTGATTATTAATTTCATTAAATAAATTTAATAATAATATGTAAAAAAATCTTCTGTAATCTATTTTTCGTGATATAACCATTGATCAACTTAACTTTTATTAGAAAATATAAATAATAGTAATATAAATAAATTATATTTCTTTTCTAACGTATAATTGTTTTTTATCGTTAAAATAATAAACTTAGCATAGTAACACTTAGTATATAATAGTTTTTCTTGGCACTTATAAAATGTTTCCAACCTTCTAATATATTACAACATCATACTCAACGCATGCCATATAGATTGCTACGTCGAGAATTAAAATTGTTATAGTAACAAACACATTTATATTATGTCATTAAATAGTTATTAAATAGGTCATTCTAAAATATTTCCAACCTTCTACTAGTATAGGAACTCAACACCAACAATGTACTAGTTACCATATCAAATTATAATTCAATTGCTTAATCATAGTAACATATACAATATTAATGTCATTACATAAACTTAATCAACTTACCATTTGATACAAGCTATAGATAATATTAATGGAAATTATGTAAGGAATCAAATTCTAAGAATTTCATCATTTTGAAAGAATCAAAGTCTAAGATTTTCATCATTTTGATTTGTAAGAGAGGATTAGAAAGGTGTAATTTAGGTGTTAACGCAATCCCTCTCCCCTCATGTTGTAAATGGTGCTAGCTCAATGGAAGAGCACCTGCATTACAAGCAGGACGATGGTGGTTCGATTCCTCCGTGCCCTAACATAAATTAATAGATGATTTAAAATCTAACGATAATATAAATATTGTAAGATATCTATATTTTCAATATAAATATGCTCTTTTCAATTAAACACATTGTTCAAATACTTCATAAATAAATAATGAACACTTGCAATAATTAATTCAATTGGTTTTCCCCCTTTCCTCTTGTATATGAAAAAAGCCAAACTGTATTCCACTAATGCTTTTCTAGTTCATAATTGATTTTGATTGTTAAAATAATTAATATTAATAAACAAGAGATGATTTACTATCATCCGATATCATTAAATAAATTTATAGGTAAGAAATTTCTCACGTTAATCTATTATTCACAAAGTAAACATTCATGAACTTAGTTTTTAATACACTACCACTACCAACAATAATAATAATAAATTATGTTGCTACTTTAATTCATAATTTATTTTAATCATTACAAGGGTAAAGCTTAGACTTTAAAGTCATAAAATATTTTCTCGTTTTGATTATAAGTGGTGCCAACTTCCAAAAATAAAACAACATACTCAACAAAGACAAAAATAATTACTGTGACAATATTTATAATTGTTGTAATAACAAATACAATGTTGGTATTATGTTATAAAATAATTTAATCAACTTAACATTAAATACAAACTATAAATAATATTAATAGAAATTATGTAAAGATTCAAAGGCTATGACTTTTTTCATTTTGAAAGAACTCAATCTAGATGAGGGTCTAAATTCTAGATCCACTAAATAATTACAAATTTAATGAAATATGTGTTACAAGATGAATACCTTTAATCAACCAACAAAAAAATGTGAATATGATAAATGATCTATTTTGCGTATTACCCCTTTAATTAGTTTGACATTATTGAATACCTTAACTATATATTATGATTCAAACATACTAAAAATACATTATAAACTTCTTCTCCACAACCCTTCTTATAATACAAAAACCACATGGTGGAAATGTCCTTGACATTGGCACTAGCTTTACATTGAGATATTAATAGGAGGATTTTGCAATAAGATGCAAATGCAACCTTATAGTGACCAAATAATGGTATTTATTTCCATTTAAAAATAATAAACAATAGTTCAAAAGCTTCTATTTTATATCACCCAAAAACTAAATAGATCCCTCCATGATCTAAGTGTAACCTTCCCTGCCAACCACTCATGCTGTAGTAAAAAATTGGCCACAAAACTTTCTTGCATATATTTAGACATCAGAATGTCTAAAAAAATTTAGTGCCCAATGAAATTACATATAATAGTTATGTAACAAATCATAAATACTTCTAATCTGTAAACTCATATTTAGGCGATTCAAGATTATTCTTAGAATTGATGAATAACTTGGTTCAGTCCACACTTTGAATTATTATATCCACACTTTACATGCTTATCATTATTATGAAAATGCTAAATACGAATGCTTGAAAATATACATATTAATCCAAATTTTATTTAACTTTAAATTATTCAATAAAATTAAGAGAGAATATAAAAGTATGGTTTCAAGTTTTTCAAAAATTTAATCAAACCAAAAGTCATAAGAAAGAACACACAAATTTATGAACTATGATGGAAAATTATAAAATGTTAGAAAATTTAACCTTATAAGACCTTTGATGAAGCATTACATAGATAATGAATACTAATGATGAGAATACCATTGACTATGAAGCATTTTTACTATTTTATACATGCTAGAACCATTTTACTCTAATTCATGGTATTTGATGTTAATAAGCCAACTTGAGTAGTATATTCTCATAGGTTGTTGTTATTGCATGTGATTGGTTAAAAAAATACATAAATAATTTGATTACATGTGTTAATAGCACTACCCCTTAGGGAAAATGTCAAAACCTAAATTGAGGCTTTTGAACAACAATTAAAAATCACTCAACTTAATATGAATACAAAAACATGGATATTCATAGTTAATGCAAATTGTTAAGAACATGGATTTTGCATGCACTTTGTACTATGGGTCTCAATATCTTGAAAGATGTCAATTTTTGGTTTGGTTTAAGAAAATATGAACAAAAAAATCATTTATAAAACTAGGGGTTATCATAAAAAAAACTCTATGTTATTATAATGGGTAAAAAGACATTATAGAGTAAGTCTAAAAAGTCCAATAGTTAGACCATTTATAAAAGTGGGTGAAAGATGAAAAACCTGTATTAAGTTTAAGATATAAATACAAATACAATTAGTAAAGTTAGTGAATGACAATTCTATGACTAATGAACAAATTTAATACAATGAACTTTTAACATATTTATGAAAGTGAAATTTTGTAATAATTATATAACTTATTAAATGATTGAGTTAACATATTTATCAATGTGAAAAAAGTTTAATAAATGGATAACTCCTTATACAATTGATATTGAAATGGTAAAATGGTTGGAGTTTCTAAACAAAACCCATTCTCTTACAAATATTCACTTACAACCATACATGCATCATGACACATTGTTTCATGTCCTGCATAGAGCAAGTTGCGAGGAACGACAATTCTAAGGGTCATCTTTTGGCCCTTATGTGTTGCCTATTCCATTTGTGAATGCTACTCTAGCTTCCTCAAAAGTACATTGATTCAACTTATGGTTGTTTTTTTAATTGAAACAAACACATTATCTCTTTTGGAAAGAAAAATTACTTTTATAATAAGTATATTTATTTTTGGTTGAAATCCCTTAAAATTACTAAGTTGAAATACCCATAAACCTAGATCATGTTTGAATTTTTATTAGTTTAAGTTCCATTAACTTCACTATAGGTAAAAACTAAACTATATCCAACACTATAATTATTATGAGCGTCAATCCAAAAATTGTTTACTTTCTCATATACCAATACTAAAACCCAGGCCTAATCAACCAACTACCTTAATTACTACCTTGACCTGAAATAACTAATATTCTTGGTGGTGGTCGGGATTTTGTAAGTGAATTAAACAAAGCTAACAATCCATAGAAACTAATCACTTGTGTGTTAGGTAACATTCCAATTGTTAGGCCAAGTGATTTAATATTAAAGAACAACTGGTAACATTCCAACCGAGCAGCTGATCTTGTGTGTTCTTCGATTGGATATTAATGAAAGAACGATGGATTGAGCATTGTTTGTGAGTTGGGCACCATTGTTGAAATTAGTCAAAAGCACAACACATACATGCGACATTAAAGATCGAAAAGTTTGGCACCCAAGATGAAATTCCTCAACAACACAACACAACACCAACATTAAAAATCGAAAAGTCCAGCGAGATACATAATTAAAATACCATATACAATAAGTTTTATCATGTCATGTCATTTAAACTTTTTATCATATCATGCCATTTAATATCAGAAGTTTTTGATATTTTTAAAAGTTTTAAGGCTATGTTTGAGAATAGTTTCTATAAGAATATCAAGTCAATAAGATTCGATGGAGGAGGAGAATATGCCAAAAAAAAATTCCATAATTTCTGTGAATCATTGGGGATTCGAATGGAACACTCAATTCCATACACACCACAACAAAATGGTGTGGCTGAGAGGAAGAACATATCACTGAAATAAATGGAAACATGCCTTCTCCATGGCAAGCATCTACCTCCTTCTCTTTAGGCTGAAGCAGTAAATTGTGCTTCATATTTGCATAATAGGGTTCCCCACCATTCATTGGTTGGGGTCACACCATTTGAAGCACTACATGGGTATAAGCCCAATGTCTCACATCTGATAGTTTTTGGTTCCAAATATTGGGCCAGAATACCACTTGACAAGAGGAAGGCCTTCCAAGCCCAAAGTAGCGAATGCATTCTGATGAGATATGAAGAAGATGAAAAATATTACAAACTAATGGAGGTTGCTACCAGAATATGCTTCATTGAAAGAAGTGTCCAATTTGAAGAAGATCAGCTGCATCATACTCCTCCAATAGCATAAGAAGGTATAACTATTTCTCCACCTATTTTTTATGATGATGATGATGTGATACAGGTTTCAAATTCATATGAAGTATCACATATGACATGATCATCTTATTGATACAGAATCTCAATAGATTCTGGATCTAGATCCAGTACCCATTCCTCATTAAAATCCTAAACCTAGATGGGCTCAAAAGATTATTGATGTAGCTGAATTGGTGCTGGAGTTCCTGAACAGTGAAGAAGAAATAGGTCCCAGTATCAGAATGAGCATGCTGCACTATCCCTCTTAGATTCACTCTCTACAAAATGGTGCAGTAGATTTCTAGGTCGGTGCTACTTGATGATGGTGAATGATCATCTACATGGCCCACATATGTAGAGATTTGATCATTCCCTACCTTCACCATCTAGCAGAAACAAACATAGTCATCAGTTCTTAAGTACATTGAGAGGTTCAATGATGGACCATACTGCTGCATAGAGCTGCAATTTTTATAGCAGTGTTACTCAAGTTATTTTTCTATGGAGGAAGCTTCTTTCTTCTAAAAATAGCTTGCATATTTCTATTTTGCTGCTTATTTTTGGGGGGGCGGGGGTTCCCATCAGGTTTTCTCCTGTTTCCTTAGTTCTATTAAGCATCATTTTTATTATATTCTAGATTGTATTTGGGTGACCTATGGTCTTGTTACTAGGTCCCACAGTTTTCCAAGTTAGGATTTAGGGGGGGTGTTAGGATTATTAATCCTCTCTTGGTCAAATGTCTATTATATTAATTATTGCCTAACTTAGCAACCTTAAATTAATTAATTGGGTCCACTAGTACAATTGGGTCCACTTGGCCTAATGGGGCCACATGTACCAGTCACTGGAGTGTGGGGAGCACTACTAGAGGTTAACTGCCAGTTAGTGCATGTGCATGCATTAGCTTGGGCACCTCCTAGGCCAATCCCTACATTTTAGGATTCACTGGGAGTCCTAGCACCAACCTACTTCAGTTCGTTAGTGTTAGTACTAGTTAGTCTTACTTATCCCCCAGTTACATTCAGTTACTTCACAGTCAGTTAGGCTAGTGCTACCAATGCATGGATAATGCATGGTTGCATGGGGAGGAGCGCTTTTCCTACCTACCACACTCAGTTGCACTAATTTAACTACCCATCAGTGGTAGTTGGAGTTATTGGTCATCAAGGAGTTGTCTATTTGGACTCTGATATTGATAGGGATACCTTGAGTTAGAGATTTAGTTAGATACAATCATATCCACTTTGAGGATTCAAATTCATATCCCATGCATTTGAATTATAACTATGTAAACTATTCTCACACCGTATATTATTATTGTGAATGATACTATAAATTCCTGAGCAATACTTGTCCATTTCCTGTGTGGTTTTTTTTGTTTAGTTTGTATCTTCATTCTCTGTTATTTTGATGCATACATTATTAGAACTATCTACTTGAAGATCTAAATGGCATTCAAATTCTAATACTCATGACAGTAAGGTTCTTCATCATCAATATCCTCTTCTTTTAGATAAGGACGCTTTCTCGAAAAATGTCCAATCCTTCCATAGTTAAAAAATTTCAAGGGTAGCTTCCATTTGTACTTGCTAGTGCCTCTATCAAGTTTCTTGATGAAGAGAGGTTGCTTCCTTCTTTGATGATCCATTTTTTCTTGTTCTCATCTCATAGGAAATGAATATCCCATGCAGTTCATCTACTGTCATAAGTTTAATATCATCTTTCTCTTCTAAAGAGGACACCTTTCAGTCATACTTCATTGGGATAGTTCTTAGTAACTTGTTGACTACGTCTTTCTCTTTCATTTCCCCTCCAATGCCTGTAATGCCCTTAAAAATTTCTTGTACTCTTAGATAATATTCTGCAATATTTTCTTCCTCTTTCACTTTCAGTTTTTCAAAATGTCCTTTGTAGGTATAGAGTTTTGGATTTCATAACTTTGAGTTCTCCTTCATCATGACTCTTCATAGACAAATAAGCTCATTCCAAATTACTTATTTGTTCATCATTTTTAACTCTATTTAATTTATGAGCCACACCCTTCTACATTTCCCTTTACACAATGCCTTTTCAACAACAGATATTTTGTGCATTTTCTATTACGCATTTACCTTTATGCACTCATCTTTTCACAATTACCTTCCGTAATTAGTTTTCCACAACAAACTTCCCGTAGTCAAAAACCTCTTCCTTCCACAATTGTAGATTGTGGGTAAGCATTTCGAATTTTCTCAAAAATTGCTTCCACAATTATCTTTCCTAAACAACCTTTCTAAAATCGAAAACTTCTTCGTTTCGTAATTTGCAAATTGCAGATTATTGATTGCTTCAGCATTTTGGATTGCGGATTATAGATGTTCCTCCCAACTTTTTGGAAATGGGACTCCGTAAATCTCTTTCCACAAATCATTTTTCACAACTCTCTGAGACGTCAATTTCTTGCAGATTCTTTCTTGACCATTGATATGAGATCAGATGTGGATCTCACTATAACTTTGTGGAACACTCTTCAACCGTAGATCTATTATGGGCTATCTTCTAACCATTGGATCTTTATCAACCCACATAAATAGTGGAACTGAATGAGTATTGAACTGAACTTCATAAAAAATATGTGACCGCATAGTTTAATTAACACCCTGCAACTTCACTCAGTGGAATAAGTTTCTATCCTTGATATTCCTTGGCGATCGTGCTCCTCCTTCGATGGAGAGATGATTCTTTTCCAATTCCAATGCTTGTCTTGACTATTATCTTTCGTGTATTTTCATGTAGTGGAATTGCTGAAAACCGTTAGATCTAAGTTCATCTTAGATCCATTAGAGGAAATTTCAACTCAAAATGGGCATCTTAAAAAAATTAACAAAATAATAGTTAAAATAATAAAATAATATTTATTAATTTTGGAGGAAGAAAAGAAAAAACTACTTTTTGTTGTATTTTTGACATATCTCCCCGTGTTTTTACTCAAATTTTGATCGGGAGAGCTCGTTGGTTGTGGAATTAAATTTCGCATCCAACGAGTACCCACTCAGCATACTTTTGACGGACCCTGCTACCCCAAAAACAATAAATACCTAAAAAACGTGATGAAATAAGGAAGCATGGTATGAAATACATCTGTGACCATTGAAAGAGCTCTCTCTTATATAGTCAAAAAATATGTCAATTGTCTTTGCTCAGTCCTCTCATCTCTTTGGGAGTCTGTCATCCATTCAGACCAATTGACCTTATGGTAGAGAGAATGGAATTTGTCTGTGTGTTTTACTTTAGGTTGATGTTAGTTCTATTGGCTATAACCATTCCATTTTTACTGGTCTATTAGCCAATCAGGACTCTTATTATGAATAGGGGAATGATAGACCATAGATACTAGATATGGTTATACATGTGAGAAAGTGAGGTTGGGAAGGATGATAATCTTTACTCACTTATTTTGTATGCTCCCTAGATGCTTGAGAAGCCACATATAATTTCTACTGGTAATTGAAAGGAAAAAAATGGTTTAGACTCCTATTCACACATTAGCAAGTGTATGGAAAGATGGATTGCATAAGGGAACCATGGATTGGTGAAGGGAATGTGTGAACCTAGAAGTGTATTTTCTAGGGAAGGTATTTTTGGTGATAGGGTTGTGAGGAATGAGTGAGATTCATATAGAAGAGTCAAGTTAACATATGGATAATAATTGAGAGAAAAAAGGGGTTCTAGTATGGGAGAAAAAACCATGTGAGTGTTCTTCTACCCAGTGGCCCCATATCCCAACTCACGGGTGGCCTCTCAACATAAAGATTATATGTTGTACAAAGTGTCTATGGTTTGGTGGAACGTTGCTCACACATAGTTAGTTGCTTGGAATGATTTCGTTTAAAGATAACAATTTCATGTATAGTGTGCTTATGCAATGATTTTAACATTATCTTCTTATGAATGCATTTTTGCTTATTTGAGTGAATGAATATGCTTGACTATGTTGATGTATGTGGATGAAATTTTTTATTTCCATTGTATTTCCTTTCCATGCATATGTACACATTTTGTTTATGATGTTGTAGTAAGGCCCTCAAGGAGATAATGGGGGCATGAATTTATAAGTAGTTTTCCTCTCATTATTGAGGGATGAGGGCATGACAGATTGGATTTAGGGGTTTGAGTGAAATATCTGGTTGTATGAGTTAGAATCTAAGGAATCATAGGTGCATAATGATGCAATATTTCATCCAATGAATTAATGAAAGGGAAATATTATAGCCATACAATGGGATCTCAGATTAAATCACAATTGTTTGCTTAGAAGGGCCCCATCGATGTCCAATTGTCGAGAGAATTGTCAAGGATGATGGAGGAATTACCGATATCCAATTAGAGATATCTTAAATTATGATTCCGAGAGGAGATTAATATTATCAAACATCCAAACAATTTTAATAAGGATGGAAGTATTTAAGTGAGCAGAAGATGAATATCTTTAATCAACCAACAAAAAAATGTGAATATTATGGATGTTTTATTTTAATTATTACCCCTTTAATTAGTTTGACATTATTGCATATCTTAACTATATATTATGATTCAAACATATTAAAAATATATTATAAAATTCTTCTCCACAACCCTTCTTATACTATACAAGAGCCACGTGGTGGAAATGTCCTTCACATTGGCACTAGCTTTACATCGAGCTATTAATAGGAGGTTTTTAGTAAGATGCAAATGCTTCCTTATAGTGACCAAATAATGCTATTTATTTCCATTTAAAAATAGTAAACAATAGTTCAAAATCTTCTATAATGTATCACCCAAAAACTAAATACATCCCTCCATGATCTAAGTGTAACCTTTTGGGCCAACCACTCATGATGTAGTAAAAACTTGGCCACAAAACTTTCTTGCATATATTTATACATTAGAATCTCTAAAAAATTAAAGTGGCCAATGAAATTACATGTAATTGTTATGTAATAAATCATAACTACTAATATATAAGCTCATATTTAGGCTATTCAAGATTATTCTTAGAATTGATGAATAACTTCATTCAGTCCACACTTTGACTTATCGTATCCACACTTTACATGCTTATCATTATTATGAAAATGCTAGATATGAATGCTTGAAAATATACATAATAATCCAAATTTTATTTAAGTAACATTAAATTATTCAATAAAATTAAGAGAGAATATAAAAATATGGTCTCAAGTTTCTCAAAAATTTAATCAAACCGAAAGTCATAAGAAATAACACACAACTTTATGAACTATGATGGAAATTATAAAATGTTAGAAAATTTAACCTTATAAGACGTGTGATGAAGCATTACATAGATAATGAATACTAATGATGAGAATACCATTCACTATGAGACATTTTTACTATTTTATACATTCTAGAGCCATTTTACTCTCATTCATGGTATTCAATGTTAATAAGCCAACTTGAGTAGTATATTCTCATAGGTTATTGTTATTACATGTGATTGGTTAGAAAAATACATAAATAATTTGATTACATATGTTAATAGCACTAGCCCTTAGGGAAAATGTCAAAACCTAAATTGAGGCTTCTCAACAACAATAAAAAATCACTCAACTTAATATGAATACAAAAACATGTATATTCATAGTTAGTGCAAACTCTTGAGAGGATGGCTTTTGTGTGCAATTTGTACTATGGGTCTCAATATCTTGAATGATGTCAATTTTTGGTTTGGTTTAAGAAAATATGAACAATTTTCTTTTTTATAAAACAAACAGTTATTATAAAAAAAACTCTATGTTATTATAATGGGTGAAAAGACCTTATAAAGTAAGCCTAAAAAGTCCAATAATTAGACCAATTATAAAAGTGAGTGAAAGATTAAAAAAACCTAGATTAAGTTTAAGATATAAATATAAATACAACTAGTAAAGTTAATTAATACCAATCATGTGACTAATGAACAAATTTAATAAAATGAACTTTTAACATATTTATGAATGTGAAAAAGTTTAATAATTATATCTATTTAAATAGTTGAGTTAACATATTTATCAATGTGAAAAAAGTTTAATAAATGGATAACTCCTTATACAATTGATATTGAAATGGTAAAATGGTTGGAGGTTCTAAAAAACACCCATTCTCTTACAAAGATTCACTTACAACCATATATGCATCATGACACATTACTTCATGTCTTGCATAGAAGAAGTTGCGAGGAACAAAAGTCCTAAGGGTCATCTTTTGGCCCTTATGTGTTGCCTCTTCCATTTGTGGGTGCTACGCTAGCTTCCTCAAAAGTAAGTTCATTCAACTTAAGGTTGTTTTTTTAATTGAAACAAACACATTAACTTTTTTGGAAAGAAAAAATACCTTTATAATAAGTATATTTATTTTTGGTTGAAATCCCCCAAAATTATTAAGTAGAAATACCCATAAACCTAGATCTCTTTTGCATTTTTCTTAGTCTAAGTTCCATTAACTTCACTATGCGTAAAAACTAAACTATATACAACACTATTATTATTATGAGCCCCAATGTTTACTTTCCCATATACCAATATTAAAACCTTCGATTAGATATTAATGAAGGAACCAAATCATCTTGATCTTTGTGAGTTGGACACCGATTTTGAAATTCTTAAACAACACAACACATACATGCAACATTAAAGATAGAAAAGTTGGGCACCCAAGTTGAAATTCCTCAACAACCTAACACCAACATTAAAAATCGAAAAATCCAGCGAGATAGAACACTAAAATACCATGTACAATAAGTTTTATCATATCATGTCATTTAAACTTTTTATCACATATCATGTCATTTAAACTTTAAAGTTTAAGTTAATTATTATTATTATTAATAAAAACACATACTCGATACTAATGAAATTGTTTTTTAAATATAATCTGTGAATACATTTACAAAGAAGTTGTATTTAGCACCATACAAATAAAGCCGACAAGAAAGTTAAAAGTTTTTGGTCGCTAAGTCACGTATAAGTGGAAGGATTTTCTTTCTTTCTTGGAGAGAAAATCAATAAGAGGACGCAGACCAGCAGGGGATTGCAGCACGAATACGGCCAACAGATTTCGCTTGGAGAACATAATCTCCAGGTTTGCAGCTTGATTGACGAAAGGGAAGTGGAAAATATAATTACTGGGCAAGCAAGGCTTTCTAAAGCAAAGATGGTGATAGTGGAGGAACTCAATAACCTTTCAGCAGAACCAGAGCGATTGCGATATGTGATGACTGAACCAGAGCGATTGCCATATTCGATGACAGCGGCGAATACATATAAGCAGTATGTCGTGCAGATCTATGTCTGCAGTGAGCATCTTGACCGAAAGGCTAAGTGTCAATGCAATTACTGTTTTAAACAGAATTTATGTGGTGCATCATTCCATTGTTCAAGACAGTGCTTCATGGACTCATGGCCCCGCCACCTCGAGCTGCATCCACATTTCAACAACTTCGATGCCAATGGGACCTTTAAACCATTTGACATCAATTTCAACCTTCACTTTACCTCCATATATAAATCCATCCTGGGAGTCG